>VZRW01005265.1:107608-193230 GCA_013398125.1 Aegotheles bennettii
TTTAACAGTTTTCTAATAGACCACATATGGAAAAAGCAAGCCCTTCCTTCTCTCCCCTTTTGCAGAAAGCCTGTACCTTTGCATTAGGACACAAAACTTCTACCAGTTTCCCTGGCATTCTTCCTTCCCCATGGAGCACATGGCAGGACACGTTCTCATTTCCAAGGGGACTTTTCAGATCCTGTTTCTATTTCAATGAAAGAATAATGAAAAAAGATCATCCACACTGGCCTGTGAAAGTGGCAACATAGAAAGATCTTTGTTAAACTCAGGGGTCTAGAAAAAGGGATTAGCTACAGCAAGTTATTGTCCTCAAGATACAAGTGATGCAATTCCTGTGCAGAACAGGATAGCTATAGGATTATTTTAAAATTCAAACTTCCCTTCCTAGTCAATGAGTATTTCACAAAGGAGCATGGAATTAATTTAAATTCAAGACTACAGACAAAACAAATGGCTCACAAATAGTTTAGAAATATTTTCTTGCACAAGAATAACTCTGTGATCCATCACTGTGTTCACTGCTGAAGTGTCTAGCCTCAGCAAGGGACCTGTTCCTCCTGCCACACTGGTGTAAACCAGAATTGATCCAGTTGAAATAAATGGATGAAGGTGATGGTTAAACTCAGGCTAAAGCAAATAGAACTGGGAGAAGTCTGACTTGTGTTTCATTTAAACCCATGCTAATATTACTGTCTGACCCATTGCACTCAATTAGACCAATTTTACATCTATGTCATATATTATGCAAATCAGCTGTTTCCCAGATTAAATTTGTATAATTACACTGACTCTGACTGGTGAAGGTGTGGCCCAGTATTTGTGACTTTAATTTCTCTGTCATTCATCATTAAAATTAGTTGGGGGCTTCACTTAAAGAATATTGGAGCCTCCAATGACTGGATAAATCATTTCTGTATGGGTTATTTCTTGTGCTTTCTCTGACTAGCGTGACATTTTTCCTGGGAATACACATGAGAGAGAAGTAAATCACTGACCTTATGATTGGATTAATAAATTATGGACATTTTAAAATAAAACTTTCAGGCAAAAGATGATCTATGTCCTCCCAGTACACTTGCATACACACACACATGCATCATTTCCTCAGTTTTATTTTAGGTTCTTGCATGATTGGGCTTTTGCTTCAGATGCTGAATATCTGCCACAGAGAATGTTCTATTATAACCATAAGAATGTGATACTATATTAGGAAAAGAACTCAATTTGTAGGACATTTGGAATCTTTGGTAGTTACAATTCAAGACTGTTTGCTTTCATGAGGCAAAAACCCCAGTAACAGCTAGTTTAAGCAGGAGATACTGCTAGCAGGTAATAGGACTGTGTTGGTCAAACTGACTGTTTATTAGCTTTCTGCTGGATTTCTAACAAAATAAAATTGTTGAACAGTGTAGGCAAGGATATGGCTATTCACTTAACTGGTTTGTTTGATGTTTTAGATTTTGTTAAGAGTCTTTCTACCACAGAACATGGGTCCCTCAGTGGTTAATACAGCACTTTTAATCAACCTTTAATGCCTCTTTCCTTAAGTAACAAAGCAAGTATAAAGAACACATACAAAATTAATATGTGTGTGACGCCAGTTGGCTTAAGGCAGACAAGGGAAGTGCTGCAGCCATGTAGGACAAATCAGGCCTTTTCCTGAGCTGCACCTGGCTTTTTCTTCTCACATTTCTTTCCTCTAATATTCCCTGTTTGTCGTGAATGAAGACCCTGACCCAGGGAGGCCACATCTCCAGAAGCTGGAGAGAACTTGCTGACTGGTGGGAAAGGTACAGCAGAGATCCCCTGGCACAGCAGGCAGGAGAGGAAGAAGTGGAGAAGGGGAGAAAGACTTTCCTTCTCACCATGGCTCTGCAGCCTTGCACCACTGTTATCAATGGTATACCAACCCTGTCTTAATTCAAATAGTTTTATAATACACCTACACACCACTCCAGAAATTTCTTTCTGCTTTCAAGGATCACTGTTCAGATGCCTATGCCTGGTTCTCAAGGTCAGATAGCTCTATCTGGTGAAAGTTTTTCTATGACAGAAAGTCCAACTAAAAAGCAGTGACCGCTCCTCATGGATTCCATAGAGGACATAGATTTGGGGAAAAAAGAAAAGACTCAACCAGACCCTTCTCTTACAGGACTAAAAATTTGCTCAAATGGGCTGAGAGAATTTACAAGAATATGTGCAACAGTGCCATCTGATGGGCTTACTCAAAAGAGTAAACAAGGTGACAAAGTGATCTGCAAGGCCTGGCAAGCTACCTTCAGTCCTAAGCAAAATTATGTGACCAATACAGGGTTTGATTAAAAGAAGATGCTGTTGAATTAATTCTTATTTACATATTTTCCCATAAACCTATGTCCAAAGACTTTTTAAAATGAGGTTATGTGGTTTTTTTTATAAAGGTAATAGGGTTAAAATAATTTCTGTGGTGAGATATTTGATTTAGTACTGTGGAACATCTTGATTGAGATGCTACAACAAATGAAACATACAGGTCATGTTAAATACACTAATTACTGGGTAATAGATCCTCAAGTGAAATTTTAAAACAGGAAACAGTGCAGGGGAGATGAGGGTCCAGAGGTCTCGCAGGAAAAGCTGGTGTGTCACAAGGGCAGACTACATAGCTACCTAGGAAGACAGAAAAGGAAAGGAAATATTATATAATTTATCAACATTTACGTGTTGATATCTCTTTGGCAATGTAAACAACTGTGGGTTTCATCTTTGCAAAATACATTGCCCTTAAATAGTTGCTAGAAATTTGTAGGACAAAGTTAATATATGAGGTTTTTTTTAAATCTAATTTGTTCTTCTCTAAGACCCCAGTCAAGAGACCTTGTTTCGAAGAGTGAGGCTTGTTCATTACCCACTAAAATAAATGTAGAAATGAGGCTTCTGAGTTTCAGTCATGACTTCTAAGTGGTTGGTGTAGCTACTTAACATTAGACTGCATTCCTCTAAGCCTTTTCTTCCTGTATTGCGTGAAGTTTTTATTATTATGTAATTAATTTTGAAAAGTTCACTATTCTTAGATCAATTCAAAATGTAAAAGTGACCTTTTAATTTATTTACATCTTCATTACTGTATTACAGCATAGGTAAAACAAATTTCCCCATCTCTGAATTTCTGTGAACATGCAGAAGTAGACAGCAAAATTTATTTCATTTGCTGCAGTGAAATAGCAAGAGCCATCCCTCTCCACAGAAATCAGTTCATGGCCCGGTAATGTAAACAGCTTTTATCAATGAGCCAGGGGAAAACCTTAAATCATTATTTATACAATGTCTAAATAACACAAATACTGAAAATATATATAAATATTGGAAAGAAAAGACATTTGAAACAGATCTGGACCGTTTAGTAAGTAGGGTTCAGATCAGTTCAGCACAGGTAAATAAAAAAATTGAGGAAAACAGTGCACCTTTTTAGGACTCACTTTATCTTCAACAAGAAGTCTATTAAAAATATTTTGAGATTATGATAGATAACTGATTGAATATTAACTGTCTTCTTTTGTGTTTGTTTCCAACTTCCTTCTGAATTCTTAACTTTTGCAAACAAAAATCCTGACTTTTTTTTTACCACAAATGTGTTAGTCTCAGAAAGCAAAAGCAATGCTGGTTCATTGTTATATGAAAATATTTTTTCAGACATTGAAATTAATATAAAATATTAATAGGAAAATATAATTATTATTAATATGAAAATTAATATTTCAAGGCCAGATTGGACAGGGCTTTGAGCAATTTAGTCTAGTGGGAGGTGTCCCAGCCCATGGCAGGGGAATTGGAACTGGATGATCTTTAAGGTCCCTTCCAACTCAAACCATTCTATGATTCTATGATTCTGTTAAAAATTTTGCTTTAGCTCTTGACTTTATTTGGAGTTCTAACTCCTGACTAGGGAATGTTCATGGAGGAAAACGCTGTTCCAACATCTCTCAGAGGGGGGTTAAGTGGATGAAATATGAAAGGCCAGGAAAGGATTGTTTCATTTATGGATGTTTGGAGAGAGAGAAGGAAAAAGGGAATGATGGTAGGGGCAGAGGGAGTGGGACTGGTGAGATGTAGGCATCTTACACATAAAGAAAGAATCATTGCTGCTTTTGGAAAACTGAAATTAAATATGCAAACTCTATGGCTGAGACCTCTTACTGTACTTGACATTTCCTGGATCTACCCAAATCAGTCCTTGATATTAACAGGAAGACAATCAGTTCTACACCAAAAGCTGCTAATAACTCTTTTTCATAGGAAACTCGCTTGGCAGCAGTACCTGTAGATAGTACTGATAGAATATTTACATTTTGTAGCTTACACATTGGCCCTTAATAAACCCAGGAGCTGTGTTTCAGTAAAGGCATAATAGAAAAACTCAGGTAACCAGGCTTTTCTTCTGTGTGTGTACTATATGTGCAATTTAGTTATGCAACTAAAAAGAACCAAATCCATATGTCTTCAGCTGACATAGCAAAGGTTATGTCTAAGAAACACCAATGCTTGCTGTCAGTGGAGCCACATTACTGTAGCAGGGCACAGAGATATAACACATTGTTGTCTGTTTTAGCTTCATGATCAGAGGAAGAGTAGGAAGCAGATACGCGGCCCCATATCTGTGCTTTTATCTGCTTTTGTTATTGATCCCACAATCCTCTGACAGCCATTCTACAATGAATGATTGATATTTAAATTGATGTATACCAGTTAATCTTCTGTCTGGTATCTCCTTTGTTGGTAAGTCTAGGCCTGATCATAGGCTACAAGGCAAGATGGAAATGTAAACTCCAGCCAGTAACATTGTCAGAGTGGCTCTAAACCTGATAAACCAATAAAACCAGAGGCGAAGGCTCATAAAGCTCTGTGTGTGTATAGCTGCCATGATCCAACTCCTTCTGGGACCCTGCATGTGGCCTCCAAGTAGAGTTCCTGGTAGTTTATCTTTTTGGTCTAAAGGTACATTTGTGATAAAGCAGACTTTACAGGGAAGACCTTGCAGTGGAATAACATAAGCTGTATGTTTTCTTTCTTCCCTCTGACCAAAAAGCTAATATAATTATTCAGTTTCTCCAATTAATATTCAATCCAAGTCAGATTAGCTTGCCATGACAGCACTCACCCATGACAGTCTCCAGTATTTTTTTTCATGACAAATTGAGCTCCATGAACTTGCTTTTGGAGCTGACTGCAATGGATGCTGAAAGAGCCTTGAGCATTTGCACTTGGAAAGCGGCAAAGTTGTGTATTTATATTCTAGCTTTCTGCCTGCGTGTCTGAGTGTATATGTGATCTAATGCCAAACAAGAAAGTTCATCTATGAATTGCAACACTAATGTAATGTGCAGTGCATATGGAAAGAAACAGCTTCATGAAACACAGACATATCTGTAATCCTTTGGTTTTGTTAGCCAAGAAGAAACCAAATCTTGTGAATTTTTTCTTTGTGAAGGATCAATATTCTTAGCAGTTTTGCAGTAGAAATATTTTACCTTGTACTTCATTAACACTGTTTTTTAGAAAACTCTTGAGTTAGCCCACTGATTTAGAAAGAAGTCATTAGCATATTCTGTTTTTAAGTTGTGTCTTTTTTTAGACTTTCTGGTCATAAATCCAATGTTTCACTGCATACTTATCACAAGTTCTAGTTTCATGGGTGCATTCAAAACATGAAGAATTCTTATGAAAGAAAACATTTCATTTGCATCAGAAGCAAGAAGCATAGCAAGGAGTCTGTAGAGTCAGCATATTCGACTGTAAAAAATCTTTCCAGAAAGATAAGGCTATTAAAAAACCCCTAAATTAAATCTTTACTTAGTAAAGGAGGTTTCCACCACAGCCTTTCTTTACAAAGCACTGAGTCTGCTGGGCTGTTTCAAATTGCAGTGTCAGAAGAGATTTTTAAATAAAATTTATAAAATGAGAAGTAGGAATTCAGAAGGACCAGATAGTGTTCACCCAGGCTTTCTGAAGGAACTCACGTACCTATGTGAAAATGTTATGTGTAATCTGTCACTTAAAATCAATTTCATTCCTAGAGAAACAGAAAGAAACAAATGTGACACCATTTTTAAGCTGTCAGGGAAGATTTGGGGAACTATAGATCAATAAGTCTCACTTCTACATTGGGGAAACTACGGAAACTGTAATAAAATCTATAATTAGTAACCACATGGAAAGGTTTGATTTAGTAAAAAAGAGTCAAAACTGATTTTCTGGATGAAAGTCACAGCTCAAATATTAAATATTTCTTCAAAGTAACTAATGAGCATGCAGACAGCTTTCCAGAAGTGTCTGCTCTCTGTTTCAGGCACAAGGAATAGGGGGGATAATGAAAACCTCATTAAACCACTGTATGAGTCCATGTTGACTGCTGCATGCAAGTCTAGCCCTTGAATATCAAACTGTATAGTAGTCTTAAAAAATATACAGAGAAAGAAGTCATGTTAGCACAGCAAAACTATGAAGAAAGGGCAGCTATCTTCTGACACTGCAACATCACTGAGAGTCATGCAGATTAATTTTATTTGAAAAAGCAATTTCAGATTACCGATGTCAGGAAAAGAATAATCTTTGAAGTCTTATAAAAATGTTGTTGAACATACATGCAAACTTCAGAGACAAGTTGCCATCTGTTTCAGTTTTTCATTGTGTTTGTACTTAAAACAGAGTCATCAGAATAAAAAAATGTCCCCAGGATGTCTTGAGCTGTGGACAGGGGATGACTTTCCTTAGCATAGCAAAAAGGCTACTGTTAAATGGAGCTTGAAGACAGTTACTGAATAACTTCTGTGGAAAGACAGGGCAACAACTCTTCTCCAAATGGAGAGGAAATAAAAGTCTGAAGCAAGGTTCTGAGGTTTGGGAGAGTTAAAATTCCAGTGAGAAGTGGTGGTTTAACCAGAATTTTTATTCTACACCACTTGTAGCACTTGTTTCTAGTATTTCCCTTCCCATCCTTCAGGATTATCTTCTGCAAAATCTGGTTCTTGCAAACACAAGGAACCACATGTGAGGATTTCGGAGGAGATTTTAAGCCAGGGAACAAGGAATGGGAGTAGGTAGATCCTTGTTTACGCAAAGGAATTGATCCCATGTGTGGAGGAAAAATATTGCAGTGTAGACAATATCTGGGCAAGCCCAAAATTCCTAGGCCTGTTTCCCCAGTATTGAAAGATCACAAGAGTCGCAGACATATATTCTAAGATGCTAAAATCCTGTGATCAGTTTTCATGGACCTTGAAAGCATCCATAGCTGCTGAGGTAATGGACTTGTAGCACCTGCGTTACTAAAAGGAATTAAATTTGCAGCAATACCAGGTGTGCATGCTCTTTCTTTCCATCTGTCTTTATTTAGACTTATGTACATGGGTAAGGACCTATCTGTACTGTCTAGGGGATTTTGGTTTTACAACGGTGTTCTAACAAATACTGACAAATAATACTGTAATGGACAATTTTAGAACCTTAACCTTCCCTCCAGTTCCAGCATTTTCTCTCACCTCTACTACAAATGGATCTTTTAATCTATCCCAAGGCTAGTGACTATTGCAATTACTTTTTAAAACAAACTTACTTATGGCCAACATCTCAAAACCATAGATATATCTATGTCTAAGGAGATCATCATACATATAAGCACACAAGCACTCATAACACCACAGGTCACATTACAACAAGAAAGCATTTATTCTTTTCCCGTTCTTGTGCATCAGAAAACAGCTCCTTGTATACTCTCCATTCCCCCTGACATCTACAGCACAAGAGGCGTGTGTCCCAGTAATATTCCTAAATCTTTCACTTCACAGAAGGAGTTGTTGCTGAGTGTTTTCTTAGCAAAAGGCAAAGCAAGTAGCCTCTCATCTTGATTAAAACCCTCTGACTTTTGGAATCTTCTGCTAAATTATATTTGCCGTACAGGAAGGGTGTAGGAGGGAAGAAAAGAATTGAAAAACTCCAGTCTTGTGTCTATTATCAAGTGTTTTAAATTTAGAGACTTTCCCATCAACTAGAAACTAAATCCACTTGTTTGTAGCCAGGGAAAATGGGTGAAGATGCCATTTCTAAAGTGTGTAAAGGCTTTGTGGTTCATTTCACAATAATATTTGTTGAACTTCTGTGGCACGCTTTCAGAGGAAGCAAGACAGGGCTGTGTTAGTCATGATTCGCTAAATAGTACGTCCTAATCCTTCCTCGTTTTTGTTTATTCATGCCGTGCTGTGGGATTTACAGTGTTAGCTCATGGAAAGAAAAAGAAAATCCCGGCAGATAGAGGAATGCAGCCTTCCAGTTCGCTGGTTGGAGACAGGTTTCGATATTACTATCAGGACAACTTGCTTCACTTCTGACAGAAACCCAAATGCACAGGGAACAGGGTAAAGGAGCAGAAAGAGGTGGTCTGCTTCTTAGGCACAGGCATGTGACACCCAGGAGACCAAGCTCTGCACACAAGATGATCTTGAAATCAGAGGTATCACCTGATGAGGCAACATGGGGTGAGCTTCACCTTTCTCCCCAGAGCTGATCTTGCTTCTGCTCTCTATCTCTGACAGACAAACCTGCAGTCAGATAGAGATCATGTAGCTTCGGGTACCCCAGGGCACCTCCAAGCAAAAGAGAGGAGGAGTGTGCAAGCTGTGCTAGGAGTGTTTCCACGAGCTCTACCTCCTGCCTCATGAGGTTGTTTCAAAGGTTACATTCATTCTCAATCTCTCCAGGCTGAGCTGACTGATAAAGGAGCTCTTTTTCTTTTTTCTCACCTGCTTCAAAAGAGGATCTGTTTGTTGTGAGAGTCCCTTTTGTCACAGGAGGGTGTCTCTTTGTCTTGTTTCCTCTTGACTCTCACTGGCCATAAACTTGGTGGAGCAGGAAAAGGGAGGTGTGGCACTGCCATGGGTGGTGGAACCCCATCCCACGGCGTGGAGGGGTGGCAAACAAGGGAGCAAGTGTGTTGAAATCCTGCCTGAGCTTTTCCGGTCCAGGTGATCCTGTTAGTGACAGATCTGGTCTGAACTTCTGCTACTGCTGAGACGGGTGAGGGCAGAGGAGAGGAAAACCAAAGCCTGTGGTGCATAATGAAGTCCTTATGCATTGAAAACTCATATTTGATATCTCATAGACTGAGATGCTGACAGCCACAATCTGTGCTTTTCAGGAAAAGGTTTTGAAGAGAAAATACGCTGCCTTTGCAAATGCTGGCACAGAGCCGGAGAGGGCCTGTAGGGCGTTGGATCTGTTTGGTGATGACTCCCACTAGAGAACTAAGAAAGAAATACTTGAGCACGTACCTCAGTCACTGAGTGTTCAGAACAAGGACCACAGCATCCAAGAAGGCTGGATCTCTGTTCCTCAGCCTGTCATGGTCTTGGTGTGTGAATTTATGCAAGTCTGCTCTATTCTGGTCACTTAGATTTCTTCATCTTTGCAGCTCTTGGGAAGCCACATATAAAATATTGTTATTAACTAAACTCACTTGATGCTATTTTTAGTCTTGGTCAGTCTATCAGTCCTCAAGAAGAGTCAGGTTTTTCAAACCTTCCCTTTCCATTGAAAATGCATTTTTCTACACAAGTTACTGTGAAAATGATGTGGTGAAACTCCATAAGCACATGAATGTGTGTTCTGTGGCTGATAAGCAAGAGAGAAAAGACTCCAGCTGCCTCTTCCTGAGCTGTTTTGAAGCCACTGGGATAACAGGACTCAACCATGCATAACTCATTATTTTAAACCTGACTGTACCTTGCAAATTTTGCTATACTCCATTAGTTTAGGGGCATGTATTCTTGATTATAACACAGGATGTTAACATGCCTTTTGAGTTGCAGTAGAAACCTCTTTTGGCTCAACTGCTCCAGTATATCGTGTATCCAATTGACACTTTCTTTATCAGTAGATATTGCTAAGGTTATCTCACTTCATTATTTTGCTTCATTCTTATAATATTGGACTCAAATTTGCAGGAGCCAACTTGTGAGCACAGGTTGCACAATCTCTCTCTAGCTGGAGTGATGTGAAGTAGCTATTCTGACACTGAAAACTTCAATACAAGTATTTTCACCCAGAACTGGGCAAGCATAAATGAATCTCTGAGACTCCAAAACCACAGTTAGCATTCATCCTGTGTAAGGAGTGGTCCGTCATATTCATAGAATTTTATCCCTCTTGTTCACCATATCACCACAGATTGACAATCACCCACACTTCCTACACTGTGCTAACTGGTAGGAGAGACACCCGCATCCAGCTACTGTAGCTTTTCCCGATCTAGGAATTCTCCTCAGGAGAATGGTGGCTTGGCCATGACACACACCTCCAGCTAACACATTGCCGGGTAGTTTGGCTGTATTAGCATGGATGTATATATAGCTGCAGCTATATCTCTCATGGGAGGAGCTGTGCCAATTCACAGCTGCAGGTCTGCTCCCTGCTATGGTTATATATGTATTTCAGATGCAGTTCTTCCCTTTTTGCACTTTCCAGTTTCTCAAAATAATGTATTGAAGTAATAGAAGTCAGAAACAAAATTTAATAATGTCTCTTATACATGTATTCCATTGTGCATGGGTCTGTCAGTGATTCCTCAGATCCCCCCCTTTAGTGTAGATGTTTGGGGTTTTTTTATTTCGTATGCCAATAAGGCACAAGTTTTTTTCAAATTAAACAAGATCCAAGATGAAAGACAGTTTTTTACTTAGGAATGAGGAGTAGGATGGAATTGTATTTTTACTAAAGCTAAACCTCATTTTTAGGTTATTTGAATCACTGTGACAATTTTTGCAACAGCAAAGAAAGAAACTGAAATTTGTATTTGACGCTATCTCTATCTAATGCAGTTTTTTTATTCTGTATACCAATCTGAACTTCACCTTTAATTCAGAAGATCAGAAATAAATACTTAATGGAAAACATTTGTCTTCAGCTCATTTTTGCAGTGTTGTTGCTTTGGAGTCACCAGAACAGGTTTTCTTATTGCCCACATTATATTCTTATAACATAAAGGGCTAAATGCAGAGTAAACGCTAAATATAGAACTCTGTATATTATATCATAAAGTGCATGCAATTTAAAAAAAACCCTGTCCTCTGAGCACTGTGACTTCATATTTTATTCTTCAAAACATTGTTTTGCACAAATTATATGCCACGCCATGCTCTCTTCAACTTCATTGACTCCATGACAGAATCCAGCAGGGTCCCTGGAGATTTGGTAATCTCCAAAACTGTGATCCTGTCTATTAAGATCATGATGCTGAAGTCTGTTGTAATTTCTACTGTGAAGCCACTGATGGCCTGACAGGCAAAATGGCCAGATCAGTTCTAGCTCAATGCCTAGGTCAAAACTGTTGATTTCAACAGTTTTCCTTCAAATTTTCTCCTGTGTACTATTCAAATTAGGTGCACTTATATAATAATATTGCATTTCTGGATGCTAGCGGCAGTTCTGGAGTTTTCAGCATGAATGCTATGCTTCATTCAAGGTGGTAGAAAGGTGTGCATGTAAACATTTGAATAATCATTCCCCATGTTTTGAGTCTTGGCTGGATTACATGATAGCATGGCCTGCAGAGCTTAGGAAACTGCATTAATTTCTGTTCCTCTCTATTCAAATTTGAATGCTTTTAGCCATATCTTTTCCTTTCAAAATTATCTCACATTAATATCTTGCACTGTTGCTGCTAATTTATGTTTTTATAAGGAGTAAGGAGTGGATTTAGTTATGTAAGAACTATTTTGTACTTCTGTAGATATATGTAAATTTTAATTATGATGTACCTTCTCCGTAGTACAAAATGTGTCACTCAAAATGTAGTAGGAAAGTAAAATAATTTCTATATTAAAATGGTATCCAAAATCATAACTCACTCTTCACGGCAACCTCATGGCATAGCTAGTGTTACCTACCTTTAGTTCAGCTGGTGAGCTGCCACCTACGGATAGTCCATCCTGCTGGGAATGAATGTCCATGGGCATTTACAAATCTAGACCTGACTCCGGAACTATCAATACAAGGGGGGAGTTATTTTGCTAACTAGATCAGAATATCACATTCATGTCCTCAATTGAGACAATGCATTGTTACACAAAGTTTTCATTTTGGAAAACAGGCAAATAGTTGCCAAATTGGGAAGAGAGACAGAAAGTGGCAACACAAGTATGTCTTTATTATCGTTTCCTTGAGACGTTCCTACCATCCAGATGTTTCTGGTGACATCTGCCTTTGCTCAACAGGACACGTGTCATTGCACAGTCCTAGCACCTTATGATGAGTAACTGAAAAAAACAACATATACTCAGCTCAGCAACACCCTGTTTACAGGAGAAAAGCTTTAATTTCAGCACTTTCAACTTGGAGTGCTATTTGGAAACATTTAGCTCATAAAAAGTCTTACAGTTCATGCTTTGACCTCATCGTGACCTGAACATTTTGTTAACAAAGTACCCTGTTAATGTTTTGACCAAAAGAACTAATGTACTTGGGGCTGGTTGTGTTGCCAAAGTGGTGCTTGCTCCTAAAAAGGGAAAGTTTTAATTCTATTTTCAAAAGCAATGTCTTACTCCTAACTATATATGGAAATGTCATCAATCAGTCCTGGAAACAGAGTGTGCACTGCAGTGCATTATAATAGCTTGTGTTTCTTCATTTGGTCTAGCAAATCTCACCATACCATGGCTTGCAGCAGAAGTCTTTGTGCTATGCCTATTTCCCCTCTACTGGCTTGAGTAGATGTGAGTATAAGTTTTGTTTTAATCACCAGCAGTGGAGTATGAAGTAACAAGCTAATCAAAAGAGGGGATAATAAAATGCATTGCCATTTCCAGCCATATTTACAACAGAGTTCTTTAAATTGTTTGTGCTCTTTTTTTTTATTTATGTAAAACACCATAGGTGCAACCTTCTGCTGTTGGCTCTTTTTTAATGTAATAAGTAATAATTTCACTAAAAAAATTGATTCTAAATATTTTTATCAGTGCCCTATTAATACATACCAAAGGGCTTCAGCAACTGGAAACCATTTCCTTATTTAAAGAAGTATGTTATTTGAGCATTGGATCTACCAGGAATGACAAAAGGTGTTTTTGAAGTAGGCAGTGAGCTCCGACTTTTCGGTCTTCATCTTTATAAACCAAATCCCAAGAAATCCCTGACTGATAAATTCAGCAGCAATGAAAGCAACAATCACATGGAAAAACTACGACAGTAAAGAAAGGCAATAATTAATAAAACTTGTATTAGACAAATCAGAACTGAACCCTGCTAAAAACCACAGTGCATTGGAAAGTACTGCATGTGTAGTTATCATTTACCAGCCTCTTAACTGTATTTCATCTGTATCTTTTAACTTTTTGGTAAGTTTTGGTCAAGATTATAAAATGGTATGTACTATGCATATTTAAAAATTGTCATATTGACTCCCTTTTTTTCGTATGGAGCTCATCAAACATTTTATTTTTTCACTGTCAGTTATCGAACTTATTACTACTGTGTCCATTGTATGGGAATAACAAACACTTCTAGATCATTTCAGAAGTGCATTTTAGGAACTCAAAAGAATCATAGTTGTTTGGGTTAATAAGCAAAAGGGGATCTATAAGCCCCTGGTAGAAGAATTCTCATGGAAGAAAATATCAGTCGAGTAGACAAGATGCAGAAAAAAAAATGAAAGAGGATAATAAATGGGAGGTTTTGTGGCTTCTTAAAATATTACCAGCTAAATGTAGGACAGAAGAGACCTTGTCAAAATCAGCAGTCAACATGATGTGTGTAGGATAAAATCTATTTTGTTGGTGAGGAAAAGAAGACTATTGTAACTTATTTAGCTACAGGATATTGTTTCTGACACTTCATCACCATGTTCTTATTAATACGGAGGCTGTGCTTTATTTGTGTCAAAATCGTCACTTGGAGCCCTCACTTCACAGCAGACTTCAGTTTCTTAGTAATCTGCAAACTCATGCAGTTATTTTTACTTTGGTATCTAAACTCTGTTTGATGGCAGAGTAAAAGACAGAAAGAGACATAAACCCTTCACAGAGCTCAAACTATGGAGCACAGATTCCTAAAGTTAGAGTATTTTAGGTAGGAAGCCTGATGATCTATAAGGGACAGTTCACTCTAGAAAACAGGACACACAGTTAGAGGGACTTTTTTGGAAGTCTTTACACACTTTTGCAGTACCCCATTCCTTGAAGAGATTATACTATATGTTTCAGAAAGTTCAGCTAATTAAAATGCTTACATTAAATACAGAATATGCAGTTACGGTAGGCAGATATAAAGCTTTAGGAGAACAATTAATTAATTAAATGTGGTTTAGATTTAAGCTGACCTCTGTTAACCAGGGTTTGGGGGAAGTCTCCTTCAGTGAGCACACTTTCATGAATAGTCTAGGTGATGGAAAACAGAAAGTCCTTACTAAATCTGCAGAAAATAGAAAGGGTGAAGCTTCAAACAGCTCAGAATGATCCTGAAAACTGGAGTTACATGAAAAAATCAGGATAGTATTCAACATGGAAGAACGCAAAGTACTACACTTAGCTAGGAGGAATCAGCTTCTCAGATGCAGGATGAGGAACTGATTAAGTGGACAAGGACAGAGGAGGATCCTGGGGTTATAAAGAATAAAATAAAAAAATAAATAAATAAATCAGCTGCGTCATCTGCTCTGGACAGGCCAAATGCTAAGCTAGGACTTATAAACAGGATAAAAGCCATGCAGTAGCTTCTATTCTACTCACAAAATAAAACCTGCTGTTCTGCTTTAGCCAGTTTTTGGTGTCTCTACTTCTCAATCCACCCTAGCTTTATTTTCTAGTATGATTGTTACTCTAGACTTTGCAATATCTTTTTCAGAGAACGTGGAGCCAGCCAGCATGGGAGACAACATACAGGATGAGCAGGGCTTCTGCAGTGCCTCTGCTCTCTGCATCTATGCTGTACACAGTGTCCCACACAGGGGACTGCGCTGGTCTTTTTCCGTAGGTTTTTTTTTCATTTTCAGTTGAGGAGGTGGGCACAAACCCCATATCTAACAATAGTTCTGAAATATTTCAGTTCCTAATTTCTCCCAAACTCTAGGCTCACCTCCAAGTCCTTCAGATGGGAAAATGTTGTATCACATTTGTATTGTATTTACCTCGGCTATTCTGCAGCACCGCCAGGCCAAACATCCGTGGGATGGAAAGGAAGACAGAGGAAGGGATAAAAGGTCAGGTCTCCAAGTACTGCACATAACTTATTGAAGGGAATGAAGAACTTTTACTTTCATAATTTTACTTGAGTTCGGGCCAGTCAGTAAACATCCTTATTCTGAAAAATATGTTGCACAGCTATTGAAATCTCACATTTTGTTCTGTTGGCTTTTAAAACCCTTCCTTAGATTTTGCTTTTTCTTATTTCTTTCTGATGAGAAAGAAGACATTTACTTGGTCCAACTTAATTATTTTTTTTATTCTTTAAACTGTACGCCCTTCAGAAAGCAGAAACTAGCTAGTCACAAAGGAGTTATCATAGACTGCATGGGGAATGGCTTCATGAGGAAAAGCAGTCACTGCTGAAGTACAGTATTCCTTTTTGCCTACAAAAGACTTAAAAATTTGATATTTCTATTGCAAGCTAGCAACAACACTGGTTTCATTTCCACCCTCCAGACAACACACCACCTCCCTCAAGTGGTCAGTGAAATTAGGGTTGTTTTCTCTGCTTCAAGGGCTGTTTTTTGGCACTGCCCAAAGAATGTGTTAAAGAATGTACTTTTGAAAAACATTATTAATAGATCAAGTTTAAACCATTCTGCAAAAAATGTATTTTGAATGGTAGAAAGAGATAACAATCCCGCAGAAACAAATACTTAGCTGGCATCACTTGGGCACTGTAGTCTTTTGATGAGAAGAAAACTGAAATAGCTGCTTTTTTGTGGATGGGCTCCAGTCGCTTTCTGCCTGCGGTTACAGGCATTCAGTTACGGTCACCGCCACGATGGGGATTGTATAAGCACATAAGCTAATCAAAACTGTGGCACATTTGGAAAAGCAGCACTGTTAATTCTAATGGCTTGCTCAAATCCTCATTGGAATAATTACAGTTTTCTTCTTTTGTTCAAAACGCTCCCCATTTAGAAACAGTTCTTTTGTAATTTGCTGCCTAATGTGTGCTTGCAGAACAAACTGGAACAATGCTGGGGAATTGCTCATGGGAACTCAAACCAGAATTACATAAATTACAAAAACAGCAATAATGATGGTAAGATAAAAACAGAGAGGAAATAGAAAGCTTCATGGTTCAGGAAGCAACCCGGGCATGCACTGCCAGGGTTCAGGATAAAGTTTTCTCGTGGAACAATATGCTATAGAAGTGCATTGCAGAGAGATGTACAGCCAACACATGAAAGAATGCCTTTGTATGTATGCTGGCAATATCCGCAGTGGCACTGGGTAAAGAAATTCCTGCTCATACAGCCAAATCGTCCTCTTCTACACATCACTGGACACCTGCGAAATCGTGTGGGTATTGTCCAGGATGAAACTCAATGTTCACACAGACCACTACTCTGTCAGTGCCCAAACACTGTGATTTTCACACAAAAGGAAAGCAGTTCAGGTAGAACTGAGCAAGCAATGAAAAAGCAGGAGCACTGTAAAAAATACCTTAATTTATATTCTGACAAAAAATATCTAAATAAACCTATCTAGCAAGACTACACAACATATAGATTTATAGAGGAGGCAGAAAACCAGTGATACCAGGTCACCAAACAGTTAAATTAATTAGAACAGGAAACACAATCCTCATGTTTCAAGGCCTAAGTCAGGCCCCAGCAGGAGTCAGGAATAAAATTGTGAAGTACGACACATATAGCCAAATATATTATAAGCATTTCTTTTGCTAGAGGCAATGTTCTGTTCTAGGATGTAATTTTTGTGTTCCTTTTGCTGGGTAAAACTGCAATCAGGTAGTTCCAACCACAGCTTTTAACAAAAGCCTGCTAATTAAAGCAACACTATCCAGCCTCCTTCTTGTCATTAATGATGTGCCAGAGGAAGGAAGCCTTACGCATTTATTTTCCTCTCATAGCATCTAATATCCCACACTACAGCCAGTAGAAAAATAGTAACACATTTCCTGACCAAGAAAAGAAAAAAAAAGAGAGAGAAAGAACGTATTTATCACAAAAGTTTGAAGTACAAAGTTACTTTGCAGTCTGTCTGAAAGCTGCTGAAAGGATAATGTCCTCTGCATATTTGAAAGAAACATATGCGGAGTGAAAAAAGGTCCTTCTTGCCTTACTACAGCTCCAGGATGGTTTGGGTTGGCTGTTGCAGGCCTCTAAAAAATATGTCCAAATCGGACTGTACATAACTTGCAGGTGTTGTGACAGAGGCATGGCTAAGAACAACAGCCCTTGACTTGTAGAACAAATGTGAAGAGATGCACAGGAAGAAGATAGATTCAGATAAATTGCAAGATCATAATTCCTAACTTTACATGATTAATCTACAGCTACAACCCCCACCCAGTTGTCTGCTATTTCCCCTTATTCTACTGCTCTCACCTAGGAGATGCCTTTCATTCACCTTGTCTGAGAAGCCTTTAGAAAGAAAAGCAATTCCTTGGTATCAGATGCAAGCCAAACCAAACTCCCACCTCTAAATATCACTGAAGTTTCAAATTGCTTGAAATTTTAACTCATATCTAGATCCCAATTTGGCTGTTTGAGGTCATCTTTATACATTTCTGTTTAAAAAACAGCATTGTCTAGTACTCCCAACATTTTTTTGCCTCAGCCTTTTTGGGTCCTGGTCAGATTGGCTTACCAGAGGCTCTGGTAACCTACCATGCACATCCCATTCCCTCCCTCTTCACTTCATAATCTTTCAGAGCTGAAATTTAAGATTACCCTCTAATTGTAACAGGACAGCTTCTCAGACAGATGACTTTCCGAGTAACCTTCTCATTCCACTCATATTCAAGGAATGAAAAAGTATGCCAGAGCGTTATGTGATGACGGATGAGGGCCAACATGACAATTTATTTTTGTGATCTGGCACACAGATGGAAACACAGAGTATGATTCAGTGGTTTTTGCAGCCTTAATCCCTACTAAAGAGTGGCTCTGCCAAGGTAAACCTGACATTTTAAATGAAACTGCTTTGCATACACTGCATGGAACCTGAGATCCCACTTTTGTACTGCGGTTTCCTTCTAAAATGTAGCTACTGCCTGACAGGGCAGAGTAAGTGTACAGTCTGGGCTCCCCTGTGCTAACAGTATTTGGTCTGCTTCAGCAAATGGCAGTGACGAGCAGACTATGCAGAAGGAGCAAGACAAATGTTATTTGAACACGTACATTTCCAAGGCTGAGAAGAGGAGCAAAAATAAGAGCTGGATCCCACTTTCCTTCCCTGCCTGGGCAACTCCCAAGCGAAAAAAAATCCAAATTAGGCCTCACATTTGTAATAACATCACATTTCCTGGTAAATCAATCATTAATCTACAGAACTAGGAAAGGCAATACATCTTGTCATTATGTCCACAACTCAAAACAAGGTTTCAGCACTGTGAGCAGTTTCCTGTTTGCCCTCGCCATTGCTTCTTTTATGCTCTTTCTAAAAATAAAATACTGACAGCTTTAAAAAAGGAGGAAGGGAAGGAATTCAAGTCATTTAGTGCTCATTATAGCACCACTCCAACCCAGCAGAAAAAGCTAGCCTCTGCTTAAGTATACAAGTAGTCAAAATCAATGAGTTTTATCCAAGAGCTTAAAGGTACTGCACCAGAGCCTGAATACATCCTACAAAGCCTCTCTGCACCAATGGAGCAGGAACAGCACTAGTTTTCCTCATGCAAAACCCAACCAAACACCACAAAATATGGCTCATCTCCCCAGTCCCTTGCTATCCCAAAGACCCTGCTGTAAGCATGCAATGAGGAGATTTATTTAGACTCAGAGCAAGTAATTTCACCCAGACTCCCCAGTGGTCATCAAATATCATCAAAACCATCGTAATCTCTGACTGTCACTGGCCAGATTTGCAGTCGAAGGAACAACTTGTGTAGTGTATAAATTGCATGTCTTCATACACTGCACAAGCCTGAGAAAAGAAGAACACTGAGACAACTGGAGACAGTCAACTGACACAGGCTTCCTCAGCCTGCTCATCTCTGCCAGAGAGAACAAAAAGCATTTATGTATCCCCGTGTCTTACCCCTCATCCATCCCCAGCCACTTTCTATACTTTCCTTCACCCGGGCATAGTTTATATGTAAACAGGTGAAAATTCAAAGCCCCAGTAAAGTCAGACATTGCCTTAGGGTCCAGAATGGAGAATCAAAAGTACAAGATGTTATTGAAGAGCTTTCAGGTAGCACTGCCTTGCTCAAACTTACCCACAAGTGCACCTTTTTAAGGATTGGCTTTTGAGCCTTCCCAGGAGCTCCCCTGCCTCATCTCCCAGGCCCTTCCAGAAACAAAAGAGAGATTTCTATTTATCTTTGAACATGTGGCTATCCTACAGGGACCTATTGTTACAACTCAGCTAGCTGGTTTGTCTTTGAAACCACTTTATTCCTTACGCTGAATGTGTAGGTCTGGAAATAGCTGTAGTATTAATTTCTATATTCCTTTGGTTAAATATAACAAGAACAAGACTATTTCCAATCATCTACTTGATCTAAGCCTACTAATGAAAATGCTGCAGCCCCAGCTCTTCAACCTCTTAAGGCTGCACTTACGGGAGAGAAGTGTTGAGAAATTCCTCTTCTTTCAGAAGAGAATAGTGAGGAAATGGCAAATCAGTTCACAAAGAAATAAAAATCAGAAACATATGAAAAACATGATTTTCCATCCAACTTTCTTAAAAAGATTTTGAAGGACAGGAAAATCCCATGGATTTTTCTAGTCAAACTGGTGTGAAATGGGCCCTTCCTAATATCCCAG
The DNA here is from genome assembly GCA_013398125.1 of Aegotheles bennettii. Taxonomy (NCBI): domain Eukaryota; kingdom Metazoa; phylum Chordata; class Aves; order Caprimulgiformes; family Aegothelidae; genus Aegotheles; species Aegotheles bennettii. The sequence continues at coordinate 127,560 of VZRW01005265.1, forward strand.
AGGTGCCAGGGAGGTCAGGTATCTGCCTTCAGCATCCTAAATGTTTTAGCCTAACCACTGCTACTCCACCACTGCTCTCCTCCTCTAGCTTTCCCAGTACATCTGTCCCTGACCAGCTGTATGCAAATACCACCTAGCAGGAATAGCACAGATTTCTGATCCTTTCAGAAGGGTCAGTTTGGACTTCAAACCACATTTCTAGGCAGCTAGACCCAGTGTCCTCTCTCATGCAGCTATAAGTGTTTCCTAACACAGTGGAATCTTCTATTTAATAATTTTTTCCAGAGTATAATTTAAGCAGGATTGGCCATAATTATATATATTTTGGAAATTGGAAAAAATATATGATAGGAAATGTATGTTTCCTGCTTTCCATTGCTGATTTTGAGGCTCTCCAAAGAGGTCTCAAAAGCTTTGAAAACTTTTCTTCTGCTTTTACTGATCAAATCTTTTTGATATTAAAAGTGAATATGCAACAATTTACAAGTCAACAAGCCCGGCACATTTTCTTCCCATTAAAACAACACAGTATTGCATTGCAGGAGTTGTGATAGGACAAGGAGTAATGTTTTTAAACTAAAAGAGGGTAAATTTAGACTAGATATAAGGAAGAATTTTTTCACAATGAGGGTGGTAAAACACTGGAACATGTTGCCTGGAGAGGTAGTAGATGCCCCATCCCTGGAAACATTCAAGGTCAGCTCGGATGGAGCTCTGAGCTTCCTGATCTAGCAGAAGGTATCCCTGCCCACTGCAGGGAGGTTGAACTAGATGACTTTTAAAGGCCCCTTCCAACACAAACTATTCTATGATTCTATCTGTCTTTAGAACAGAAGTCCAGACAAAAAATTAGATGAAACGCAACTGGCAACATGGAGGAAAAACAGCTACAGAGGAATAGATTAAATAAATAAAACAAAGAGGAAAAGAGACACAGGGACATAGAAACACATCCATATGTTTCTCTCTTTCTCTAACTACCAGCAGATCATTTCATTTTAGGAATACTCTACATTGGAAGAAGCAAGAATGTAAAAGCAGCTTTGAAATACTGTTAGCTGCAAAGGATATCTGGGTACTAAGATGTGTAACTGAATAGTGACACCTTCTGCTTATTACTCCCTAAACATTTCTGCAAAGATAGAAAAAAAAAAAATATGTTGTGACATACGAAGATGATTTTAGTTGGCTAAGCTATAGTATAAACTTCATAAACACTAAGACAGAAAATGTTCAAAAATTTCGGACTGTTCATTAGCATTTCTTTTAACTGGCTAGTTAGATAGTAACTTTAGAAAGATATCACACATCATAATATTTAGGAGCAGATTTAGACATTTTTTAATTATAAAGAACCCATAAAATTCATTGGTCACTTGTAATTTTTAATTCAAAGAAAATGTAAACAAGAAAGTTGCAAACAAAAACCCTGCCAATATTCAAACAAGGAGAAATATAACCAAAGTAGTGGAAATCAGAAACCACACACACATAGTCTCTAAAGCATGTGCTACTACTTTTTAAACCAAGAAGAATTCTTGTTTGAGTTTTTGAGGGACTAAAACGATGACAGCTACTGCCAAGGACTGGAGAACTTCAGGATACCCTGAGCAGTGCTGTCTGTGAAATTCTGCAGGTGATCGAGGTGGCATCCTGTTCTTTAAATCTTACCTGCAGGCACAAACAAATTTGCACAAATGTTAATCCAGTCCTCCTTCCACTATTTAACCCAGATTCATTTGTTCTTCCTATATAAATGTTCCTTGGGCATTTTCATGGTTTTTTCATTTTATGTCCAAAAGTGCTTGCTCTACGGAGACAGGCACACAAAGTTCTTACTGCAGAATTGTTTCGGTGCATGAATACTGCACCTGAACACTGCACAAGTCTCTAGGAGAACCATAAAGAGTTAAAGACAGTCAGAAGTAGTGTTGGTATCTGTCTTTGAGTAGCAAAGGATTAAAGCAGGAACCAAAAGGGACTGATCAGCCTAAGAGGGATTAAGCCCACTCGCTCCCTTTTTAGTGCTCTAACCACCAGATCATAGGGTAGGCTGGGCAAGAGCATTCCTCATGCTCCCTCTTGAAACTGAGCCACAGTGCAGTTGGGCATGCAAGAGGTACAGAGACAGCCAGAGAAAAGGCAACAAGGAATATGACTGTAAGCTAGTGGTTAGGGCACTCATCTTGAAGGGAGAAGGTTGAAAGACCTAGCCCTTTCTCTCAGGTCTGTTCTGGATTTTCTTTAATCCACAACTAGTACAGTGATGAACTGAAGGGAAATGCATACACAACCCAAGAAGTAGGGTCTAACCCCCAGCTTCCTTTGTTCTGTCACAGTCAAGTAACTAACCAACCAGTTAAGGTCAACATGTCTCTTGCTGCTGTTTCCTGTGGCTCACCTTCAATAGAAAAGATACTCTCAAGTGGGATACAGTATGACCTTGCACTAGGTTACTTCTGTATGATGGAGATAGAACTTCATTCCTTGTCCAGCTGAATGGACCCAGGATTCAAGGCATCCTGCTGGCCATGAGAGCACTGTGACCACTGTTGTGTGAAAGGGACATCCCTCTGGTCCCCTCTCCCATTGGGTCCTCAGAAGAAAGGTACACAGACAAGCTGGTTGAGTAGAGACTAGCACCCAGTATTTCCAAAAGGTCTGCTATATTCTTAGTGGAAGAAGTAGGTACCTAAATTAGGTGACCTAACTTACCATAGGAGATGACACTGCTCACATGACTGGCACTGAATGGGATGAGGAGGCTAAGCAGGTAAAGAATACACTTAATGCTGGTTTGTGCATATGTGTGTGTGTGTGTTTTTAAGAAACATGAGTGTCTTCCAGTCTAATGATCTTTCAGGTAATGTCAGGAGAAGTTAAGACACGCACACGCACACAGACACTTAGTAATGATCCAGCCAGACTACTATAAGCTTTTGGTTTCTGCTGATACAAACCAGATGCTGGTGAGATCTGAATTTTTGAGTTTGCTTAACTCCTTGGAGCATTGTTTTAGAATAAACACAAGAGACATCTTTTCTCGTAGCTCTCTCAGCACTCTTTTCTCTCACATCAGACTTACCTCGGCTGAACAGGTGATTTATTGTCTAGTGGGAAATGTCAATCACAGCAATATTTGAAAACTTGGAGGGAAGGGGGGAAAGAAAATCACTGTGAAATTTTCCAGGCAGAACTGCAAATATACATAATTTCACAGCTAGCATAAAGTGTCTTGAGTTCTGCCATCACAAATGTAGTACTACTGATATTACAATGAAATTTGGGAAGGGGCAGGTCATGAAAGGGAGGTTTCAAAATTTTAGCTTGCTGCCTTTCTCTTTGCTCCCACATGGCAAATTTTCCCCTAAGAGTCTACCCAAAGCTACTCCATGGGAGTCAAAAGCCAGCAAGGAGAGAGGAAGCATGCCCCTGGCAATGCTGCTGAGACCAGCAAGACCAAAGTCTCCCTAGGGTCTATCCCCTCTTAGGTCTCTACCACTGAAAATCATAAATGAACACTGAACTCTATATCCTATTATGTGCTGCTCCCCACTACTCTTTAAACATCTCAGTCCTGAAAGGAAGAAGAACAGGGAAGAGTAGCACTCTTCCTGTGCCAGCTCTCCCTCTTTAGATGAGCTGCCTCAAACCCTCCTTGCATGACAGATGTCTGCAGTCTGTGTCTCTGGTGCACAAACAGGAAAAGTGACCTTCTTTCCTGAAGGAAAATTGCTTCAAACATGGAAACTGTAGGAAGAGGCAGCAGACCAGATTATATGTGATGTCAACATCTCTGAACAAAATAGACTAAATTACACTTAGAAAATGAACAAAAGTTGCAGAAAAAAGAACATATGCATGACCTACAACAAACTTTTCATCTAGAAGATGTAGTATTCTGACTAACTTGATTGTTTTCATTTGAACTTGTCAATAACACCAACAAAAAGAGAAATTACAGCTATCCACACTGCAACTATTACTTATCATTTAAAATTGGAGCGTGCAGCTAGATGTTCATGAAAATCAAATTAATTTTATGATCAGACAACCCCTTCACATAAATGTTGCTAAATTTGGGGTTTATAATGAACCAGCTCTTTCCCCTCCCCCCAAATCATCAAGGATGATCTATCTATTCCAGAGAGAAAAGACGATTTAGAGTAGCCCAGCAGAAAGCAAATAGCTGGAGAGGCCACTTTCAGACTGGGAGGTGCAAAAGCATTAAACAGGGCAGATCTTACAAAGCCGTGAAGGACTCCACTATAAGTGGATGCAAAAGAGATGATGTTTGCAGTGCTGCAGATGTTTAATCCATTCAACAAGTAAATAATAGTAAAATCAGTCTACTGGATGTGATGAGTCTGCAGGGATATATACACATGTGCAAGAAACACCCTTCTTTTATTAGGATCAGAGAGGAGGAATCCTGAAATTCCCTATTTTTGTGACTTGGGGTCGCAGTCTGGAAGAGATTGAGAATTACTGTGTTAGCCTCAGTTTCTGGCACTAATCAATCCAATATCTTTCCCGAGTGGTTGAAGAGGTGATAACCTGTCTATATTGCCCACAGATCACTGATAGTTGTCTAGCAGGCTCACTGATCACCCAGGCATCTGAGTAATATTCAAAATAGGACAAAATAATTACCTCCAGCTGTAGATTTTTAACATACATATAATTAAAGCACCTCTCTCTTTAAAAAATGTCCTCCTTCTATCAGAGTTGTAAAGGCTCTGCTCGACAAGCCTGGTCTCCCTGGTCTCTGTATGTCTGACAGCTACTCTGCAGTCATTCCCATTAGTTAGCTGGAGGCTGACAAGTCGATTGAATTCCACTAAGCAATAAAGCATGTAAGGAGTGACACTGTCTTCTGCTTCTGGGATTACTCACTTGCTTTGTTTTCAAGCCGTGCTTAAGTGCTTTGCTGGAGCTGACCAAGCCACTCAGCACCATCCAGGATCTTACCCTGTAACCCTGGAGACCGCAGTCCTACATCCAGCACTCTATATAGAGTTGCATTTAGGGTAGATAAAGGTGATGAATATTCATAGATGAGTAAGGTAAATCATGGAAGATTTGAAGGAAGATGATCAGGAGAGTTACAGTGGTGTAATCTTTGAAGTAAACAAAGAAAACCTTGAAACCAGATGTTTTAAGAGATCTTACTCTACACAGAAGGGAAAGGGAAATAGTCCTGGTTAGACAAGGTACAGGACGTGCTGGAACAGCCTAACACACTGAAGTGACAAATTTAGGCTAGACATCAGAAGTTAACTTCAAATCAGTTGTGCAGAAATGCAGACTCTTGAAAGAGGCAGATGAAACAACAAGATCTATGCAAGAACCTGTAAGGTACCACAGGGCATGAATCAGGCCATCAAGCCATGGTCCCACAAATGTAAGAGACCCTTTTTTGGATCACCCAGGTTGATGGTATATTTTTCCCTGTCCATTGACAGACCAAGCTTACTTCCATGGAAGACAGTGGGAAATTTGCCACTGACTTCCAAGGGAGCAGCAGCCTTATGATTTGGCCATGTACAATTTCAATTAAAAAGTCTATGAATCACATCATTCTGCCCTTGGCAGCTGACAGATGAAGGCAGCAGGATAGGAAAAGAGCAGCTCAAGCAAATGGAAATAATTTTTCTATTAAACTTTTTTTTAAAGGAAGATACTCAGCATAACTTATTCCTTTTCCCCTCCTGTTCTGTTACTAATAACTGTCTGGTGTTATTAAAGTGGATTGCCAACATCTTGTTTACTTTTCACTATCTACAGGTTTGATTCTGTGAGATTTATTCACCACTGATAAATCTCATTCCTATACAGAAAAAGATGTCTTGATCAGGGGTAATGCAAGTTCTCACTTAGCTCAATTTTACAGTTAATTTGGGCTCTGGCTAATGGCACACCCTTGTGAACAGAGCACAGGAAAGCCTCTCAGAAGCACTTCTGTGAGCTTCAGTGATGCCAGTGGAGCTGACTAATTGTTCAGATTGGAAACAGATCTCTGCCCTTACACTGCCTCTGTGTTGTGAGCACCCAGCTGGTTTGAATGTGTGTGCTTGCATTATAGACTGTGTGTATTGAAGTATATTCTACAAAAAAAGCCAGCCTGAGAACACAACTGAAGTTAAACAAAGAGACTTCATAATCAGTATTTTCCGAAAGAGGGTAGGAAGGACACAGGATATTGCCAGACTGATGTTCAGATGGCCTTGGCTCAGCTCCAGGCTTCTGAAATGCCCAAGTACAAGTCATTAGGAAGGTGCCAACATATGACTCTGCTGATTCCATTAACACTTCAAAACTGAAAAAAAAACCCAAACCCCAAAACTAGAAGGCTAGAGGAAAAGGGTACTGGCTGAGCATGAGTGAACATGAGTGGGGGTGTGTCTGTCTGATCAGTCTGTGAAGAGGCATTCCTGTGGGCTCAGGGATGCCACTCCACAAACCCAGCCACCCTGCTTCCCCACCCGATCTGTCTGGCTCACCTCCAACCATATTGTGTGGTTCTGGCTCAGGCCAACCCTGGCACCGGCATCTTGGATGCTCAAGGCACTTGGGTGCTTGGCTTACACTGATTTCAGTGAGATTTAGGCACATAAAGCAGGAAATATTTTGGAGGATCTCAATTCCCTCCCTGTAAAATAGAGATATTTGTCTTTTCCCATGCTTCATACGATCTGCTTTGATCTGTGAGACATTTAGAGTACTTTCTTGTTTAGCACATGGACAATGTTTAGCACATCAAGGCTGCAACCCCTGCAAACGCTCTGTAACGTAAAAAAACATATTAACTGTAAAAACAGAATACACATTTTAATTGTGAATCAGCATTGACCTTGAAATAAAACTTCCCTAAGCCTTCAGAAGCAGTAGCTTGCTATCTTCAGATACGTACCACAAAATTACTCCAAATGTAGCTAGGGTCATTGCCAATTGGATTGACCCAGAAGTACTGCAAAGACCTTTTCAAAAGTGTTTTTCTAGCAATAAAATACTACTCTCTGCCTCTTTCTCCCACTAGTATCCCTATTCTATAGCACTGTGACCTTGTCATTCCACAGTAAATTAATAGAAATATTAAGATAACTCTTCCTCTTGTAAGAATAAAAACATCAGAGACACAGCAAATCTTAACCTGAGTGAAACCCACTGATCCAAAGCTGAACCAAGAGAAGGTGAGGTAAAACACTGAGTGCAGTAATAGCTAGCAACCTATTTTGGCAGAGAAATATTGTTGTTTTTTTCTTTTATGAAGGCATCAAATCATGAATGGGAGACCAAAAATCTTCCACTCTGTAAATCCTTTTATCCACAAGGTCTTCCTATTTGTGCCATGTGTCCCCTGGTAGTCTTCCTATTTCATACCCATAATCTACACTCTCTTTCCATAATACCCATAATCCTTTGATACTCCACGAAACAGAGTTCAGAAGCTTTGCAAGCCAAGGCATTTTTAAGTGATTTATACAGTGAAGTAAAATTTCCCCTGCCCACCTGCAAAAGCTGAAGCATTTCTGTGATTATAGCTCATTTTTAAAAGTTTCCGTTCATGTGGGGGTTTTATTAAAAAAAGAAGCACATTAAAGAGATTCATATATATATGTATCTGCTACTTAAATCTTCAACAGATCTCACAGCATGCCACTTGGAAGAACAAATTTGAGCTTACTTGAAACAATCTGCTTGCTACATGCAATTCTTTTGGCTGTAAATTGTTTTGTTACACTATAAACAAACAGAATATAGGAAAGGAAAATATCAATTACACATGCAGAATTTTTCTCTAATAACATAACCACACACACTCATTTTTATTGTGGAAAGAAGCAGCAATCTGTTCACTTCCATACACAATGTCACACTCTTAACAGCTATTAAAATTGCTTCTTGAGGATCAAATTAGAGCAATCAAATGCAAAATTAAAAAAAAAAAGATAAACCCTTCTCATGCAAAAACATTTTGTTAACCTCCTCAGTCTAGACACGGAGTAGCAAGATAGTGGCGAACATTTTCATATCTAATTGCCTAGTCCCTGATTCATGCTGTCTCTTGTTAACAGAAAAGAACCTCAGATTAATCAAAAGAATACATATCAGAGAATATTTCATTTAGAACAAAAGCAAAACTTATTAGCAATGTCATAAAATTGTGGGTGGTAACTTCAATTGCTGCAAGGATTGTAGACAAAGAAGCAACACTCAAAACTCTAAATCAAACACAAATAAAAGTCATTGTGGAAAATTAAGAGAAGTGTCTCTACATTTAAATAATATGTATGTAATAGGATGTCGAAGAAACTAGCAAAAGCAGCAACGATGGAAGAAAAATTATTATAGGGTACATAAACACCAGTTAGAGGAATAGCATGGCCTTCTTCCATCTTGGAAGGCTGTAATGTTACTAAAAGGCAGCAGTAAAAGATCAGAGCATGGTTAATCAGCATGAAAGGAGAAGACCAGCCAAGAACAGCAAAAAATAAACATATTTTTAATGGCTATTAAAAATCGCAGGTCTTCTGGCCAAGCAGGGAGTCTGGGATGTCTGGTTACCTCACTCTAGCAGGAGACACGGTAATTGAATTTACCCTTTTGTACTTATACAGAGGCCAGTTTTAGCAGCACCTGAGGTACATAGAAGCAGACAGCACTGGGAAGCTGGGACAGCTGCTTTTTCTGCCCTCTTGGTGTTGGCTTTGGGAGGCAATGGCTTCATCAGTTCATGCAGAGAAGCTGAATAACCCTGAGACGCTGTGGCACTGAACCACCATTCATAAATTCCACCTACGTTTAACATAGTAGCTAGCATTCTTACAATATATAGGATTTCCTACATAATTCCTATGCAGCAAATACCATGCCTACATGTTTCCAGCTTGGGCTGGATCTTTGGAGGCACTTAGAGAATAGAAAACAGTGGAAATTTTTACTGCTGGGAAGGCTGTCTGTAGAGTTCAGTGAATGAACAATATGAAAACCAACAAATCAGTGTTTCAGTAACTGTAAGTCTCACAGATCAATGATGTAACAACTAGAGGATCAAGACATGCAGTCACCATGTTAAATAAAATATTATCTAAATCCTACCCTCCTGGAGGAGGATCTCGCTGCTGGAGTTTTGATATCCCCTATGGTCTTTCAGGAGCTGCCAGACATCTCTCCAAAGAAGCTTTAGGCTACACTTATACCCAAACATCATCTTGCTAAATGTTTTTGGCAGGAAGACATACAAAATGAGATCAGACTGCTAGCTCAAAAGTATTGGGTATTGCTCACGTACTTAAGAGTATTGTTCTACACATTGCAACTTCCCTCACTCGTTTTCTAATGCAGAAATGGATCCATATTTCGCATGAGTTTCTGTGTTAAAAGACTTATTTAATGGGAATGTTCAGTAAAAATACAGAAGTACCTTGCACCACATGCCAACTATTGTTTCTATGGGACTTGCTGCTGTACATGCGACACTATTATCAAGGCATTTCACAGAGCTGATGGCACCCCACTCCAGTGAAACAGAAGACTGAAAAATAAAAAGCATCTAAAACATGATACTTCTGGTGAACCATATGCCAACAAACTGTCTCACCCATGGGTCGTTTAATATGCAATTTCAAAGCAGATGTATTTTTCCTAATGCTATTTACAGATCTCTCAAACTGCAAATACAATTACTTTGGTGCTCAGACTTTTTCCCAGCTGAAATAGAACACTGGTACAAGTCTGGGGGTTATTTTAGGATGTCTCTAATATTTTTATTTTTATCTTGCACTGCTTATTAAAATTTCTTTGGCTCCCATTTATACATCTGTGGAAAATACAAGTGGATTTACATTTCAATAAGAAACTTTCATTGATTGTTTTTTCTCCTGAATGAAATCTCTCCTCCTATTTTCATGTTTTCATGGGAGGAAATCCAGATTTCTTCTGCAGCTCCATATATTTATTTGATTCTTTCTGAAACCTTTAAATTCCCTCTTGGTCTTTTGCTGGGGGGGAGAAAGGACAAAGGATCCCTTCACTCATTTCACATTTTGGCCATTCATTCTTAGCAGGATCTCAACATTATACAGATTATATTCTTGGGTAATATATTGTGATATTTTTTACTCAGGTGGCAATTAATGAGACAACTTTGCATTTTTAAAATTCTGTCTGTTGTTCAAGAATAAAATTCAGAGGCAGAGATTGCATTGATCTAAGTGAAATGCAGCATACTCAAACCAACTCTAATGCTAAAGAAAGCAGCATTTAAGATCCATGGTACATTTCAACTAGGGTTCAATTCTGGATCTGCAACTGAACCAAAGCCAAGAATAATGCTCCATTTATTTCCATGGCTTTATATCTCATTTGGATTAAAAAGAAAAAGAAAGAAAACACAGAAGTTCTTTAAATCTCACACATCAGATGTAGTCAGAACTGTAGAGTATAATCCCATGAGTTCAAATTCAGGAACTTGAGCTTTAATTGTCAGATTCATGAGGTTTACATTTGACAGTGCATGTAAAATGGTCCAATTTAGCACTTCACTGGATTATTTTATCATCTTATATTTTTTTTGTTGTTTTTTTGTTTCAAAATATTAAAATTGGAGTAAGTCTTTTCAGGAGCATTTGGGCAATTTCTGTTAGATGTCATATAGGATACAAGGATCTACTACATGTAATATTGCTTTAATTCATAGCACCATCAACAGGCTACTTACTCTTTGATAGTTCTAATTTTAGTTCAGTTTTGAAGAATTCTCAAAGCTAGGCCTATCTGAAGCTGCAGAATTTACAGCATGATATTAGAAATCTTCTGGGAGTGGGCTTTACCACCTGTTGTCTAGGGCTTCACAAAGTCTTGGATTTTTAACAGCATCTCAGGACCTATGCTTTCACTCCTCACCACAATCAGAATAGCAAAGAAAATTTAGAAGTGCCTCAGCATCATACTGCTCTATTCAGCATCAGTTCTGCAAATTACCTATATTTTGCAGACAGAAGCACAGGGAAGTCAGTTATGCCAGACCAGTTCATCCGTCCATGGTTTGTATCACCTGACTCCAGTGCTTAATAAAATCATGTATCTTATGTGTACTCTTAAAGGCGACCTAATGCAAAATCTTATCATTTTCTGCCTGTTGGGCTCCTGTCATCCTTCCTATGCAGGATGAAGGCAAAGATTGCACATCCCCCTGCTTCCTATGGTCACCTGCAGCTTTGAAAAGCATCTGTAGGACAGAACCTGTTTGAATAGAGAGGAGTTTAGGTAACCTGATAACATAAGGCTGTAAAAATAAAATAAAATAAAATTGGCCTGGAGGAGGGAGTGAAAGAAAAAATAGATATTTTCCTTATTCTTCTTGTTTATTTGTTTGTTTTTTCTGCAATAGTTTATAAAGGGGCTAACTGCCCGCAGAGAAGCACACACAACCAAACTAAACCTGCAGACTCAAGAAGAAAACAAAATTCTGGGGAATCCTGTTTGAGACAGGAGTAAATGAGAAGCTCCCATGTACTTTTGATGACAGCACACCGATTCTTCAGGTTTCCTTATTTGCTATGATCTGAAAACAGAGACAAGATTTCAAGGTTTTCACTTCATCAACATAGTATGGAATATTTAAATAAATGGTAGCAAAATAAACCTTTACCTTCTTGCTGATCCATTGTTTTAAAGACTTTCACCTGATTTATTCTGATTGTTTGACTTGTATAAATTAAGAACCAGATCTACAATACTTAGTAAATTAGTGCAACACTGCTAACCAAGTCAAAGTCATTTACATGAGTCCAGATCTGAACCCTCTGTTGCCTTGGACATGTCTTCTACAATAAGTGATTTCTCCAAACTAATCACTTTGGAGTGTTAGGATATTTTTGCAGTCTATTAATGAGATTAGCTTTATTAGATTTATCTAAAGTTGCAAAGATTATGTCATTTTAAATTACTAAAATAATAAAATTGAGGAGGTTTAAGAAAAAATATAAATCCTAACAAGTTTGCCAGCATTGTAAAATGAAAAAGAAGCAGTCAGAACTGGCAAAAAATTCAGTGTGGATGAGGCAGGTTATGACTGGGAAATATGGAAAAATATTTGTCCAACTGCATAATGACTTAATAAAAATATGTACTTTACACAGTGCAGGCTACTATATCACCATTTATACTTGTAAAAACAATCTCCTTTTATCTCTCCAGGCTGTGGAACATCTGGTAAGCAGCTTCCACTCTGCATTCTTTGTTGCCCACTAAAACTTTAAGGTTTGAGGAAAACCCATTACCCAACTTGCCCCTAAAAAGTAAATATTTTAAGAGATCCACCAAAATGTCTGAGGATAATTCACTTATTTATTGACATGCTATTAACTTTATAGTTCAAGCCAGTTCTGCCTCAAAGGTTCTGCATCTGATGGTGGGAAACCTGTTTTTCATGGCAGATGGGTGGGAGAAAAGATAGTCCTCAGATGGAGTACTTTTAACAACCTTTGAGAACAGAGTTGTACAGTGCAACTCAATCAAATGCAGTAAGCAGATCTGAAGACTGGACTGCTCAAAAATATTTCTACCATGACTGTCTTTGGAGGAGATTTTTCTCAGAAACATCTTTCTAGCTCTTTCTTTTTCTTTCTTTCATTGAAAAATTCAGAACCCAAACTCGAAAACTTTTTGTCTCTAACCTGACACATCAGTGTCCTTCAGGATGGTCATGGTCTTTCCCATTTCCCTCAGATGCTGGTGCTTCCTTCAGCTCCTCTTTGCTCATACCTACAGATGACACTGGGGGAGATATGGGGCAACCATAGAGATGAGTTTGTAGGTCAGATTCAGAAGGTCTGTTTTCACAAAATCATAGAATCATAGAAACATAGAATCATAGAATCATAGAACGGCCTGAGCTGGAAGGGACCTCAAAGATCATCTAGTTCCAACCCTCCTGCCATGGGCAGGGACATTTCCCATTAGACCAGGTTGACCAAAGCTCCATCCAATCTCCCTTCCAGGGAGCTGACATCCACAACCTCTCTGGGCAACCTGTGCCAGTGTCTCACCACCCTCACAGTAAAGAATTTCTTCCTTTTGGAGTTTAGCCTGATCTTGTTAAAAAGTGGAGGGCACAGGAGTGGAAAAGTATTATCCAGCCTGTTCTAAATCGAGCCTACAGACTTAGTGCAACTACATAACTCCCCAATACTTTTATGTACCTTTTGCTCCAGAGCAGCAAGTTTTGAAACACCCATACTTTCACATGGTTTGACATTTACCCGACTTACTCTCAGCTCACAAAGGGTAGCTGGATGCTATGAAGTAGCAGGAGGTAGAGGCAGCTCTGCAGCAGCTTTGCCCTCCAGGAACACTGCCCCGCTGTCACTTGGTCTCAGTCCTCACCATGCCCATCAGGATCTGAGCCCAGGGACCTGTCAGGGGATTAAGCAGCACAGCTCTCAGACTTGCCTGTGTCCAGCCTTTCCAGAGGGGCCATATCAAGGCCCATATAAGGGATCTCAATGGCTTTGGGCTTTTCCCCCTCCAAAAATTTCTAGGGTTGAGCTTGGCTTCACACCAGAGCAAATTTTTAGTGATAGCCTGACAAAAATCTATGCAGGGTTGGTTGCTCTGACAGGAATATATCTGAGATGCTAACTGTACAGTTTTGTGTTGGGAGCCTGGGCAAGACAGGCCAAGTAACAGCATGGTCCTAAGGATGAAAGGCATTGAAGTTACATCATTTCTAGATATTGCAAAAGGACACTGAAGCATGAGTCTGAAAAAGTTTGCTTCAAATTAGTATTGGAAACACATGCATAGGTCCTAAATTGAGCTCTTATGGCTTGTACGTTTTGTTATACTGGCACTTCCCGCCCCTGGCTTTGTTTAATCTTGCCCAGATGTGCAGTACTACAGAGACACAGACATAAGGTGCACACATTTACTGCTCCACCCCATCCCTGAAAACTGTCCAACAGGTGGGATTGCTGAAGAGCAATATATCCTTGTGGTACCAAATGAAGACTAGGAGGGAGATGCTCTGGGTCAACAGGAAGATACAAGGCAGGGGAAGGAAGTATTACTTATTTTAATAACTAAGTGGTCTGATTCTCTGGAGGGACCCCATGATGCCAAAGGGAAGGTACAACCCTCTCCCATGACCTCCTTCCATTCCCCTACCCCCATCTCAACTGCCTCCTCCTTCCTGACTTTGAAGAGGAGAAAGGAAGAAGATCCTTCTCTTGTTCTTCTCATGAAACAAAACTCTCCCTCTTCCTCCTGCCCTGTGCTGTGGATGAAAAGAGAGGATGAACCCACAACATCCCCTCCCCTGGGGCTCCTTGGCAGGGTAAGGAGGCACTGCTGGCACGGGTTTCATTGTTTAAGTACACAAGACTGCATTTTTGTCCTTAGCTTTTAGCCTGTTTCTTTTTAAGAGAACATACTGGATAAAAGTCATTGCTTAGGGCAAAAAAAAGACACTGGGCTTTGAGTTTCATTCAACTTATTAGTCCAAGCTGACTTGTGGTATAATTGTAATTGTGCCAGCTCTCTGTTTAAATGTCCAGCTTGCTCTGGTTCTGTGACTGTTTCTCCTCAGAGTATCTTGTAGTGTACAGAAAGGGTATGAATCTTAACACTTGGATTAGACAAGGAAAGCTATTCCTCTTAAGTTAACAGGTTTCGGTATTTAAAGGGTGAGGTGTTTTTGATCTGCCTATGCTGCTCTGAAAAATTTGTCCTTTGCTATTATTCCTCCTAAATGAAGTATTGGGATCCAAATGTGAAAAAAAAATAAAAAATAAAAAATATAAAGGAAAAAAAAAACAGAAAAAAACAGCAGAGAATAGCAGCAACAGCAAAACTCTAACAGAGAGGTAAAAATTTATGTGTAGAAACAACCAAAACATCAGAAAATGGGATCCAGCTAAATATGTAAAGTGAAACGTTAGTTCAAGTTTAGCCTGCAACAGTCCTACAGACCTAGAAAGAGGACTATTGGTCTGTTAGCATAGCTACTGGGAAAGCAACAGGTCCTGGGTGGAGGCAGCTGGGATGCTCTGCCTCCTCTGGGAGCCAGGGTGGAGATGGCTTCTTGGCAGCACTCATCTTCATCCCCAGATCGGCAGGAGACCTCTCTGTGAATGCTGATGGTGGTTTCTCTTTATTTGCAGATCCCCTAAAACGTTACACTGGAGAGGCAGAGTACATGACACTGCCTTGAATCCTATTCTAGGCCTGTTTTTCTTAGTTACTATTCACTGGCCTTTTCAAAAGAGTCCACAGACAGTCCAGAAGTGGAAAAGCACTGACCTTGGACCCTTGCATGTGGCAGCAAGGGAAGACAGAGACAGTGCCAAAGCCAATGTCCTGGGAAACCTGATCGGTGTTTAACCACCCTCATAGAAAAAATTTCTTCGTTATATCTAGTCTAAATTTACTCTCATTTTGTTTAAAACCATCACCCCTTTTCCTGTCTCTACAAGCCCTGCTAAAATGTTTGTCTCCATCTTTCTTATAGGCACCCTTATAGGCACCCTTTCTTATAGGCAACCTTAAAGGCTGCTCTAAGGTCTCCCTGAAGTCTTCGCTTCTCCAGGCTGAACAAGCCCAACTTTCTCAGCCTTTCTTCACAGGAGAGGTGCTCCAGCCCTCTGATCATTTATGCCAAGAGGCACTCTAAGGAAATCGACAAGATAGTAGAGTCTATCAAAAATGCCAGAAGATGCCATATAGGGAGTCTTGTTTCTTCTGGTACCAGACTTATATGAGGTCAGAGGCCCAAAACACTTGTTCGAGAAATAAACCTACTCTTTTCTGAATCAGGGACGTGGCTACTTCTGCTCTACTTCAGCCCTTCCTGAAACAGAAGAGATTTCATAACATGCACATACATGGGATAAAAAAGTACCAGAAAATACAAGTGAGAAAGGGTACGTTGCTCTTGAACTCAATGAAAGTTTGTTCATTATTTTCAAAGAAAACAGCAGCAGCCTTCTTCAAAACAGAAGCGTCTTGCCAAGTGCCCACAAGGATGGTCTGATGAGACGAGAGAGGTCTTTGTGATTTTAGGATCAGGCCCTTTGGGAATGAATAAAATAGAAGGTTATGTTATGCTGATAATATTCTTCTGTACATTTCAGTCTCCATAATGCTCTGGACACAAAGCATTTAATTTAATTAGGGATAGAACAAGAAGACCATGTTATGGTTTTGGTTTTGAAGAACTACATTAGTCAGGTTGTGATTTGCACAACCCAAATTGGGAATGGTTTAAATCCAGGTTCCATTTTTAGCCAAACCACCAAAGTCCAGAGGGGATAGAGGGCCCAGATAAAAGGTTTTAAGTTCAGTCTCATGTCTATAATGGACAAACTGGAGCGGTTTGGGTTTGAATTTTGCAAAACCTCATCACTCAGGTTTTGGTTTTGCAAAAGCAAAAACAACTTGGTTGGTTTGGATGTCATTCCATTTTATCTGAATCATTAAATCTGGAGGAGGGGATGGCTTTGGTTAAAGACTCCATTTATGACCCATCTCCAGCTTTAGCAACATTGTTGTAATTTTTCCTGTGATTTTTAAGGAGAAAAAGAAAAACAGCCAAAAAAGTACATTATGAAGTCAGTTTGGGACTCAGTTTTTCAAGATGCCAAGTAATTCCACAAGGTATGGGAGCTAACATAGCTGCCAGCACCTTCACAAGATGTTGAGGGCACAGGGTATTTTGCAGGGGACTAAGCCACTGGCACTTTACAGGTCAGGCCCTTGACTGGCAGGGCTGTCACCACACCTCTGACACTTAATAACTGAGGATCTGCTCCACTGAACCAAATTTCACTGCTGTAATCAAACACATAAGTCCCATTCACAATGTTAGTCAGCTTGGATGAAAGTAATTTGAACCCTAAAAGGTTAGACATTTAGGAATTCAGATGACATTTGAAACTGAGAATTCGTATTCTCTGAGCTGAAAGGTTAACACTGTCCAGTAAAGTGTGTACATGTATTGGGAATGATTAGAAAAAGAACATCTGATTCACAGTTATGAAGCAACTCTTTTAAACAATGCTAGTCATAGCATAATTCAGTAATGTTTTATCATTTCTTCTTACTCTGGTTCTGTGGTGATTTTTCTCAAATGCAAATTTATATATAAAACAAGTTGATGACATTTTCAGAAATCAATGCCAGTTATGTCCTCTAGAACAATTTCCCTGCCCCTTTTTGACTGCTCTATTTTCACCAAATGAAAAAATAAGATACGTATATAAATGTATATTTAAATAAAAATAGACATTGTCAGTGTTATTAAGAATCAGACCCAAGCTGCTAAATGTAAGTAGCTTTTTATTTTGAACAAAAGTCAATGCAAGGCTCATTGAATATACCTTCTTTGCTCAAATCAACATTGGATCGGTTCTGCACTTGACAATTACGTGTCTGTAGAGTGTTACTGGATAGATGAGTGACAAGATGTTAATGAGAGGTAAAATATTTTGGTCATCTTCTTACTAGCATTTGATCACTAGATCATTCTTCCTACACTGCCACACCCAAACCCTTCTTTCACACTAAAGCCCTGCCTCTTAATTTTCCCAAAATCACTGCTTCTTCTCCAGATTCCAAGACCTGATTATTAATGCACAGACTGTGTGGTAGACGTGGGCCAGCAGAGACATCTACTCTCCACATATTCTTGTCCAACCTCCTCAATACATCCAGGTTTCCAAAATGCCAGGGTCCGTAAAGTAGCATTCTGGAAGACGGAGAAGATTGGAGACACCTGTGCTCCTTGTCTTATTATTCATTCTTGGTCAACGTTAATGACTGTGTAATACATTAATCAATCTTACTGTAAATTGTCTTATCACTTTTCCAACTTCTCTGGGTCTCTGTTGTTTATATGTTCTTCTTCATCTGGGTTTTTTTTTCCCCTTTCATTTTTTCCCTTTCACTTTCTCAACTAACTTTTGACAATGCCCTTTTCCCTCTATCTCTTACCACAATTCCCCTATATTCTTTCTCTCTCTTCCCATCCATATGCCTATATTCTTAATATCAAGTGTCTATATCACCCCATTCACATGGACTTGTGACCATTACACTGTTGTACTATAATGACAGCAAATTAAGGAGTTTCATCCCTCTCACAGATAAAGGAAGGATTGTGGCTCCCAGGGTTTCTGTAATTGTTTCAGGCACCACATTGATCCCTACAATCCTCAGCTGTGTACTGACAATTTTTTTCTCTTAAAACTGTCTCATGAATGCAGTTTTCAAAGAATGGAAAGAAGTAGTATGATTTCACATTTTGTACATACATCTAGATATGTGTCTGGAACAGAAACTTAACATTATGTATTTCCTGAGTGCAAAATAGCATTTTATGTTGCATCTGTAAGCTCCACAAATACCTTGGCTTTGCTATGAATACGCTCCTACTAGATGTGTACCCAGCCTCTCAACTACAGCTTTGAGAGTAACAGTTTATTAGGCACCCTACATACTTCATCATGAGGCACTACAATTTCTGGTGATGTTGCCTTCAAATACACAGGGAGTCTCACCATGCCTTTCTGAGTGGGGCATTGCCTGTTGTTAAATCTTTTATTGTTATCTGTGCTGTGGAGACTGTCTCAAAGGAGAAGCAGAATAACTTGAAAGAGCTGCTCTCTCTGTCCTGTGATCAGCTTCTGCTCCAGCAACTATTCTTTTATCAGGAAAAAAATGAACTGTTCTCCTGGCAGTATCTGGTTGCCTGTTGTCTTTGGGCCGTAGACCTTATTCCTTTCCCGACAAAAAGCAAAAGGAGTTTAAGAGCTAATTTTAACAGGGGAGTGAGGGGGCGATCAAAAGTACCAGACACTTTCCAAAAATCATCTCAAAGACACGATTTCTCAGGTAAACAAAACTATAATTGGGCTGTGATAACAGTAAACTCTTCTCCCACTTAACATTGTGAGAACTGAAGAAACTGTCATGAGATACCACTCAATCTCAGCATGCAGATAAGAGCATGAAATCTTTTAGTCGTGTGCATGCTGGGGATATAATAGTGGACTGTTTCTCTGAACAAGAAGAAGCTGCTGATGGATGCCAGGTGATGTGCACTGGTGGGAATGGAGAAGTGGGATTTCATGTGGAGGCGACCAGTGTTTTAAAACAGAAAAATGTGATCCCTACTGGGGAGAAAATTCTCCTTTCTAATTCCTAAAACAGACCTAAAGTTTACGTATTCCGACATAACTAACTCAAACAGCATGAATACTAACCTTGATTTTTCCAATACCCTACTTCAATCTCATCCAGATTTCCAATAGCATTCTAGACTCACTATTGAGTAGACCCAGGAAAAAATCAAAAGGGTGGATAACAGCAAGGGCTTCTTTTTACAGACAGCAAGATAAAAAAACAGAAGTCAGGGGAGATGCTGAAGATTGCCCAAGACCAGAAATAATTCAGGGTTCTCACTCTGTACCCTGAACACAATTTCACCTTTCTAGAACTGATGTTGAACAAGTATCAGTGGGAAAATGATAGTGACAGAAAGACCATTGAATTTCCTCGGAGCTATTAAAAAAACCTTTTTTCTCTCATCATAATAATGAGGGATACAGGAGAGATACATCAGAAAAAAGTCAGACAGAGCCTTAAGATAGAGGCTTGTTATTTTGGCAAATTTTGTCACAAAGGGTTGTGAGAATTATTTTTTCTGCCTTAAACTAAGGAAATTAAATGCAAACAAGATTCCTTTATAGCTCATTTGAGATTTTTAAGCACTGAGAACTAAAGAATTTCATTACTAATATTCCCACAGCAACTGTAACTTGCCCATACTGCACATGTATATGGCACCATAAAAACTAGCGCTCCAGGCAGCAATAGAAAATTTCTGAACAATACTTTTGCATTTTGGTGGTTATTGCAGAAATTAAAATGCTGATTTCCATCATACCCGTTGCATCAAAATGTCAGCCAGAAGGTTGAAGTAACATTGGACAGGTTTTACTTAACCATTAAGGCACACCCTCAACTTCCTGGGAGAAGTTCCCTTAACTTCTGCATCATCCTTGAACCATTTCTATCTTCACCCATGAACACTGTCCACCTTCACCCACCTTCACACTGTCCTTGGCTACGTCCACTGCCATAGGCCATGAGATAAGAACAGCTTCAAATTTGTTGCATGTATGGGAGGATGCAAAAGGCTGGTAGCACACCCGCTGGGATTCAACACTGGCCCCATTTCACAGAAACACAAGAACAGGCCAAAACAGAAGTGGCATCAGTCAAGTTGGCCAACTCTTTGGTCCTACCTGCAGATTTGAGGTGTTTGCTCACTCTGCTACTTGAAAAATGAACTTTCCCCCCAGGTTATGGGGTGAATTCCTCTCTGTTATGCACAAATCTGGTATTCAGGGCAGTTAATCATAGTGGGAACAGAACTTTGATGGTTTTTTTACATGACTTCTAGGTTATGCTTGGCCATCAGGCAGGAAGTATTGCTCAGTGCATCTGCATTAAAAATGCTAATAAACCTTCTGTGAAGTGTATAGTGTATAATGAATGGTCATTGAGATACTGTCTTTCACCTCTGTGACAGCAGCTGAGATTCTGGAAGCCAAGCTGAGTAAGAAGAAAGTTGGTTTTGTCTTTGTTTCTGTCCAAGAAGTACCATCTGGCATCCATAGATGGAGAACCTCTGCAAAGCTTGTCTTGGTATCACCATCCACCATCTGGAGGCAGAACAGCCACCTAACGTGTTCAGGTGACTAGCTTCCTTGAGTTGAGCTGGGGTACTTGCAGGGATGAAGAGTGTGAACAGTGTATAGGTCCTGACCAGCCACAAGGGAAGGCTTGGTGCTGGAGCATACAACCAACAGCTGTCAGGAAGCCTGTTTTTCCTGCACTCATGTTCCCACTTTTTTTGCTTGTAATTTCTGAAACATCTCTGCTGCCTTTTGTTCTGCTCCCCTCAGCACTGCTCCCAAGATGGGTTTTGCTGAGGAGCATCTGGCACACTCCTCTCCTCCAAAACCAGTTTCCACCAGCTGAAATGGGCAGACCATTGGCAAGTAAGACCCCACACAAAGTGAACCGAAGAGGTCTTTCCTATTTACAGAGCACCTCCTCGTTCTGGCCTGCCTCTGGGGAAGGCAGCTGCGGACAGGGAGATCACTTCACTGGCCAAGCAAGTTGTGGGGATGAGGAAACTGGTAGTTTGAAGAGAAGCTGAGGATGTTGGCCAGAGAGCAAGTGGAAAGATGAAAATATGGGAGATTCCTGCTTCAACTGTGTTTTTGGCAGTTGTGGAACTGTTGTTGGCTTGGAGCACGCTACATGACTGGCACAAGTAGCTATTCAGAGGAACAAGGGAAAGGGAACACTGTATATTTCACATACAATTTGACCCACTATAATCAAATTTGTTAATAATAAGCAGCAAATAGCTGAGCGGTAATGAAATGATACAGAACATGTTCTGTGGAAATTTCTAGACAGCATCAAATCTCTCATGCTGAGTTCTGTAAAACACCGCCCTTTTAAGTAGGAAAGAATCCATTTGAAAAACAACCTTCCCATCCTCCCATCAGATGCAGCAGATGGATTCAGTTATTGCAAAATCAATAGAACGAGGAAAGTAATCAGGTAGCTGAGCACTAATATATCCAAGCAATCGAGACAAGGCAGCAGAGGATTGCCAGGCAGTCATATTGCCAGTGACTGGGAGCCAAATGGGGGAAATGTCTGAGGGAGAGGAATAAGAAGGAAGGGAATTTGCGGGAAAGAAACAGAAAAATAGAGGTAGAAACAGACTCTCAGTCCTGGAGTTTCCCCAAGCAGTTCAATGGCACCGCACAGGCACAGTATAGCTGCTCATACTGGAGAGCAAGCCCAGCTGGCCTCAACCATGAGACATGGGTAGGCAGATTCCCCTAGCAAACTCTGCTATGCATGGTGCTGGGCTGGCAGGAGACCTTGGGTCTGAAGGTATGTCTACACACAGAGACCTAACAGGAATATAGAGAAAAGTTTGAGAAGTACAAGTCAACTGAAGCCAAGTAAAGATTGTAAGCAATGAGGAGGCAAAGGCAAGTAGCGTGCTAGTCTGATTTTTGAATGGCACTCACTGGCACTCAGTGAGTCTTACATATATAAATATATATATGGTACTCCATGACTCACATGATAGAGAAGGTCCAAACAAATTATCATAACGGTCTCTGCTGGCCTTACACTTTATGAAGGTCTCAATTTATGAATTTATATTTGAAAGTACAGCCTTCTCTCATGGCCAGCAAGATGCACTGTGGGTCCAGCAGCACTTCAATGGTGTGTCAAGTGGGAGCCACACAAGGAGAATAAAGTCATGAACAAGAAGGCAGTGAGGCTATTGCAACCACTTTTTATGCTACTATTTAGAAAAAATCTAAAAGATTTCCCAGTATTTTTCCATATGTGAAAAAAAATAGCTGCGAGATGCAGGTCTCAGCATGGGGAGGAGTATCCAGGCCTGCCTGGGAAGGTTCTGTGCTGCAGCTGGTCGTTTCGCACTGCTTGCCTCACAGCCACCACGACGTCTGCCCAGGCAGGGCAGCTTCCTGACGAGCACATTCCATGAACCTCATCTACTGTCAGTGCATCGTGCGGAGAGGATTTTGTTTGTACACACACATGCACGTGTGACACAGAGCTCCCTGGAGCTGTGTGCGTTATAACCTGTACTTTTACCTTTTCTTTTCGCTGGCTTTGATCAAGGCTGTGAGATATCCTTTTTAGGGACTTGCTATGTATGCAAAGTAGATTTCAGGCAGCGTGATAAGGATAAAGCAGAGGGATGTTAGCTGAACAAACAAACAAACAAGCAAACAAACCCCAAACTGCTTCTAAAAATTGAATTTTGCCGTCACATGATTCTATTTTGTCTTCTGTTTGCAACATTTAATGATAACCATGCTGACAACTGACCTTGAAGGGCCCGGCTGCAAATCCCCCTCTTTAACTTTGCTGTGTTCCTCCAGGTCACCCCATAACCCTTTTTTTCTCTTTCATATTTTCCCACATAGATCATTGCATTTGCAATCGTAATATGTAAAATCGTAAACACTGAATTGTTTGCCTGCCCGCCTTGGAAACACTGCAGCCACTCCACCCGTGTGCACATTCATCTGCTGTCCTTCCATTCTACTCAAGCCACCTGTGAAGCTGAGTGCCGGTTGTCCTCGAGGCTGGTTAGGGAGACTGTGGCCTGCTCAAGGGAAGGGTGCCCTTAGCACAGCTCAGCGAGCACACACGTGAGCAGGGGCCCAGAGATGCCCCTGTCCCACGAGGGGTTTCGGTCAGGGCTGGTGCCTGCTCAGCCATGGGATACAAACCATAGCTAATTAGACGCATTCATTCCAGCCCGTGGGGAGCCAGTTGTTTTTCAAGGGAACTGCATAGATCCCAGCCCCGCATGGAGCGGCTGTGGCCATGGATGGGGTCATTCGGGGTGTCAGTAGGGACAGAGCTGCAGTTCACAACCATGTCCCAGAATGACCCAGATGGAAAAGAGGGCTGCGGGAAAGCCCGTCCCCCCTCCCCGGGCACCCCTGTCCTGCCAGGAAAATGCCTGGCAAAACAGAGGAAGCTGATCCCTCCCTCTCACTATTGTTGTCAGCTTCTATTTTTGTTGCATTTGAGAGCCATGGTCAGAAATTAGTTAAGCTCATTACACAAGGTAGTGTAAAAATAAAAGTGAACATTCCTGTCCCATATATGCCTCAGTCACTTCTCTGTGAGGTGTGTAGGTTTTCTCATGTGGTGTCTCCCTTTTAGTTGTTGTTTTTTTGTATAATAACATACTCAAAAGTCTCCAAAACTTCACTTAAATATAAACAGCATATTAGATCTACTCAGACACAAAGAAACTCATGCCTTCAAACAAATTTGCACTTCGAAACTGAACTCTGAGACATAGAGTTACATTTAAATTTTGCATTACACATCTGAAAAAGCAGTGACTGCCCAGCTTTCTACAGTTTGTCTTGAATTCAATTCTCAAGTTATCATATATTGAAAATGAGGAATGGAGAATAAAAAGTGCAAGGGAGAACCTCAGTGATGCTTCACTATGTGCTCTCCAGTGATCACTCCCTCAGCCCAGAGGGCTTATTAAGGACTCTGACCTGTAAGGGGTTGTATCACTGACAGCAATATTTCCTCTGGGCTAAAATGTTGGCATAAGAGGTCTTACAGCTCACACTTAAAAGCAATAGCTCTGAGAAGGGTGGGTACCAGCAAGTGTGGTTTTTTAACTCTCTGTTATACTCCTAACACTTGTGCAATGACTGTATCCTGAAAAGGGTGGATTTTCTGCTTTTCTCAGGCCTGATTAATTTAGATCAGAACAGTTATTTGATTTTCAAGAATGAGTTATTGTTCCCATGTGCACCGATTTTTATATGGCCAACAAAGCTTTGTGATGTTTCTAGCATATGGTGTGAGTGCATTTACTTGACAGCTCACTTTATATTCAGTCCAGAAGCTTGGGTTAGAAGTGGGAAAACACAAGCAGTGATTAGAAACTCCTTAGCTCTCACCTGGCTCTTCTCACTGACTCCCTGTGTGGCTTGGGATGCTGGGCTAGAGCAATTTTTAAAAACAGTCTCTGAGCAGGAGTTCCATGTTTCTGGCTAGTGTGAGACACTGCAGGCCTTCTCCTTACATTGCTGTAAAAGATCAAATGGTTTTTTCTCCTGAAGTGTCCAACTAACAACATAACCATCTAAAAGTTACTGGACATAAATGTCTATATCAGTTTCCCCCTTTCTAAATGTGGCATGCTAATATTAATCTGCTTTATCAACATGGTCTGAGAATCAGTTATTTAAAATATATGCAAACTTTTGATGTTCACTCTGAATCAGTTCATACTCAGTCTCTTATTTCAATACAGAATTAAAGTCAGGTTGAATTGGGGTGCATGTTATATAGCATAAGGACACCTTCCTTTACTGGCAATCCAGAATGGTCTGATTTCAGTCTACTTCTAATGGCAATTGATTGAAGCGTTTACTGCAAGTCCAGCAAGTCCCAGCTGTAAGATTCCTTGTGCAAATGTGCAGGTTGTCTGTTGCCACTTACACTGAGTGGCCTTCATACAGGATTTCTGGACAGCTGGCAGGCCGGGAGCTTGATACCCAGCCAAACAAAGTGACAAGGCAACAGGGAATTGTTGAAATCTGTGATCTGCCACCAAAGCTTATAGAGCCAGCGGGAGTAGAATAACCCCTGATTGTATCTGCAAAAGGAAATTCTTCCAGCAAAAGCTGTCTCTGAATAAATCACATTCTGGTGATTGCTTCGAATGACTTCACTCGCACAAACCAAGGGCATTCACTTTTTTCAACCATTTTTGTTCTGCTGTGCCTGGAGAAAATGGCAGGGTAAGGAAAGGGCTGCCCAGCTTCCTTACAGCAAAGTTAATTGTCCAGAATAAGAGTATTTAAGAAATATGTGTCATAAATCAAATCTGCAATTCACAGGTGACCAGCCACACAGAAACATTACCTGCTCTCAAGTATCTCAGGCACTTCCCAAGGCCTTCTGATCTGTCTCCTAGCCTGTCAGTGCTAAAGTGAAGAATGGTTTGCTGTGTTCCCAGCATTGTCATCCCGTGTCCCAAATGGGGGTCATATGGGGAGGTCTCTGGGGCTGAGGTCTCCTTACAAGTCATCGTGCTGGGCTCTGCTCCTTGACTGAGATTTTTGGTGGTCCTGAGATAAATGAAAGTCATTCCCCTCATCTATGTCATCATACAAATTATTCACTTTCCATGAAGAAGATATTAAAGCAAATTTAAGCAGTAAACCTCTATATGAGGACAATCAGTCATATAATGTGCCATAAGGAGCAATGCCAGATTGACCTGATGACAAGCAACTTTTTTAACAAATATTGTCCTCTTACGGGCCGCATACTGTTGTATTCCTAAAATTGCTAAGATCTCCTTAAATCAATCAAACACAGGTGCTTTGCAAGCAATTCCCAGCTTCTGAGTAAAATTTTCAGAAGTACCTTTGTTACTAAGCCCTGTTGACTTTCAGTGGTACTTAGAGATCAAACACATAGTCAGGTTACTCAAAGTTGTCCAGCCAGGAGTTACCAGAGGTTGTGCATAAGCTGAATGTCAGTAAATGTCTGTGTGCATACAAATGCTATGTAATTTGATCTAATTTAAACCTCTCATATTATGAGGTAAGTTCAGAGCTGCCACAGACTGAAAGCAGACACACGGAGAGGTATTGCAGCTTAGGGGACATGTGGTAACCTGCTGTGCTGCAGGACTTGGGTGGTTGTTCTGGGCTCTTAGGTTCTCAGATCCCTTTCAAAACTGGAACTTGGGCACTTAAAAAAAAATTACACAAATCTCACTTGTATGTTGACAGCCTAAACTCAGCTTTGTGAGTGCCATGTAGCTTTGGGGGCACTTTTAGAGATGGTTGCTACCAATAATCATAGCACTTAAGGGGAAAAGAAAAAAAATATTTCAAAAACAGAAAGTAACTCTGATAGAGTTTCTCCTTGCCCCAGTTGAAGGGACTGGGGGACCTTGTTACTTACAATGATTTCTAACTCCCATGCAAAACACAACAATTTCCCTCAAATAGTCACAGTGAGGTGATAACTTGGTAGTGGAAAACTGAATTACCATGTACTTGGCTTATTTTCAGAGAGGTTTCTAATGAACTTATCATGTAATTTCCATAATAAAGTGTGTAATTATTCCTCTTCTTTATTGTGGAGATTTAATATTGAGTAGTAGCCTCAGGTCTATTGCTAAACCACATGCTACAGTAAAGCTGTTGTTTTGTTTGACTTTAATTCTTAGACCTAACAAAAGGACACCCTGGCAGAGCTTGTTTAAAGTGGAAAATTGGCTACATCCCTTGAAGCTCAAAGAAAATACTATTTATTATACAGTCTCCTCAATGTCTTCATAAGCATTGTCCATTTTCTGGAAAACCGTGTCAATAAATCAGCCACTAAGTGTTGTTTAAAGGTCAAGCTAAAGGTTTTGTTTTCCTTGCAGTTGACTTCCGTAGGTGAAGAAACATTTGGCTTCATTGCTAGACATTCTTGTAATTAATTTTCCACCAGTTCTTATGCTACTGAATGTCAAATATTTCTGCCTTTGAAACTGTCACATCATTCTGGGGAACTAAATCTAGTTGCCACCTCTTTGAAATACTTCTGTGGCTTTTTAATTTTTGTCTGTATTCTTTCCTTTTCTGCCTTTGGCACTTTTTTGGGGTTTGATTTTTTGTTTGGTTTATTGTTTTAGGTTAGTTTTATTTTGGCTCCAAAGACCCTTCTGAATTCAAGTGCTTTGTTAGGAGTCAGGCTAAAACCAAAAATTACAAGTGAAGTTTCACCACTGTGTGCTGACTTCCTTAATGCTTCAGAAAAGGGTCTCACCTGCCCCACTGGACTTGAGAGAGGGAGTGTGGGAGAATGGATGGAGAGGCAGCCATGCGAGTTTGCATCTCAGATGCAATAGTCTGCATGGGAATAGATGTAGTGTGTGACCGGAGACAGATAATTATTGACAAGGGCTGATGAGAAGGATACAAAGGAGAGAGCAACACTGATAAGCTGGCTGGATGAGGGTTTCCAGGCTCTAGCTGTGGGCCCTGGGAGTGCTGCGGGAAGGGCTGTCCAAGAAAGGCAAGAGGCCATGATGATAGTCTAGCCGATGAGGTGACCTGGAGTCTGGATGCCTTGAAAAGGAGCAAAGGTAATTACTAGGATGTAACTCTTCCCTGATTTCATCTCATACAAGAAGCTGCTGGAAGGAACTGCTGTATGTAGGACTTTATCACAGTTTCTTTCCCATTGCAGGGGTTGGGTTATCATATACCAGGGGTCTGACTGAACCAATGTGCATGAAGCTCTGGCTATGCAGCCCATTTCTTTGCTCCCCATGGTGAGTCATGGTGGAAGGCTGCCACATCACTCCCTACACTGCGTGTGTTGCAGCATCCTTTCAACTATGGCCACCAAGACTCATCTCACCTACTATTAGATGCCAACAGACATCTACACCTGGACTAATTGTCTAAACTCATTCTATAGTTAATGGGGAGAAACAGACACATGTAAAATGCAGTTAGTCTCTTCCTAGGCAGACACCTTAAAAAGGGCAGATAAATTGCTCTCCCATCATACCTATTTATTTTCTTTGACTATAAAGGAAGTAGGCTCTGTAAGCCTCTGAAGTTAGTTCAGATGAATGGGCTCTGCGTATCTGTAAGAACTAATTCTCTTTTTACAGCCTCAACATGGGCAACATCTTGCTTCTTTCTACTATTTGTTCTTTTCCAGACCACTAACTCTTTTTCATATTTTAATCTCTTTGCCTTTATTATATGTATGTTGCACAATGTCTATTGCTTCTCTGTTGCCTTGTTCATTTACTAGATACCAGCAGCATGATTAGGTGCCAGTTTCATCACAAAATATTCACTATGAATTAACCAACTGAGCAAAAGTAGATCTGATGTAGATGTTGGTATTTGGCTCGATTAATCCTACCCTAGATGAGAATTCTTATGTGTAGATCTTGGCAGTTGCACAATATTTTATAGGCAGAGGGAAATTCTACATCTTTTCCTGAAGAACTAGTCTTCCAGCTGAGAGAGGCAATCAACATAGTAAGGACCATGCAGCATAATGGGAACAGATGATTTCAGAATAGAACTGAATTTTGAACAGGAGTGTTTGGATGAGTTGGATGGAACAGAAAATTTGGGTCCATTCTTCTTAGGAAGAAAATTAAATCTTTGTACATAGACAGGAGTAAAGACTTAAATGATAGAAAGAGAATTAGAATATAAGAAATGAGTGAGGGCAGTTTGGGCAGGGTGTCTATAAATCTCATCTCCTGCTCTGCTACAGTCAGACCCAATTTTAGAAATGCCTGATTTAGAAATGCCTCCTTCCTCGTGCTGCCTCTTCCTGCAGTCAGCCCCTGTCCACATCCCTGAGGAGGGAGCTTGGCATCCTTCAGCAGCCGAGGTGAAGGGATGGGAGGGTAGCACTGCATGGAGAGATGTGAAGAAACTGTTCAGGTCTGTTCAGATGGGAGGGGCTGGTACCGTACTGAGATCTAGAAAAACAAGTGGAAATTGTAGCCATAAGTTTTGAATAAATAAAATAAATATTTAAAAAAAAAGAAAAAAGAAGAAACAGTTCTGCAGTTCTAAGGAGAAAATAATATTTGATTAAAAGACAAAACAAGTATGGGGTAACTTTTTAATTTCCTGTTCATGATGAAGGTATTACTGACATTATTTAAGCTGTGTTGAAGACATATAACGAGAGTCTAAGCAGATATAAATGTTCTTTTGGAATGTTATTTATAGTTCCTTGGTACCCAATGCCAAACATTAATAAGGTTTATGAGAAACCAGTGGAGACTGTAAATTGTTAGACTTCTAATTTAAATCATGTTGCTGACTCCATTTGTTTCCTACACATTGATTTGACATTCAGATAAATCTGATAAAATTCTCCAAGTTGGAGAGAGATTTGTTTTCTGTCAATGGGAATCTATTAGAAAGACAAGGAGTGAGGTTGTTGGGAACAAAGCCACAGGCAGTAATATACCACACTTGAATACTTCTATTTTATTTATTTAAATGCTACAGTATTTGATAAATTGCTTATGCAGCCATTTAACTGACTATTCTGGAAAGTGTTTATTTGCAGTCACTTCAATGTCAGCAGTGAAATGAGCTGAGGCAGAAATTTCATTAAGAAAGTAATATTTCATTATTATGGCCCCAGCGATCATCACTCCGTATACATTAAATACAAAATCTATAGAATGTTTAAATAATAATACAGCTATGGCAAAAAATGGGCATGAGCCAGACAGGATATTCACTGTTAGTGCACTGGCCATACCAACAGCTTGGGCTCTTGTGGGACAAAGAACTGAAAGAGTATGTGGGTCTTAAACTTTGAATCTCCTTTGATTTTCTCATTTCAAATTGCAGCCTTAATCTCCTTCAGTGCAAAGAAAACCTCAACATACCTGCTCTGTGCCAAATTGGGCTCTCCTACTGGAAAACCTGAAGGAGAAGGCCAAAAGGGAGAGAAAAGTTAGAAGTATCCTCCTTAGGATGTCTCCTCCAAAAGCTTCTCTCAGGACAGAAGGTGGTTTCCCTCCTGTGAAGAGTGAGGCTACAGAGGTGGGTTAGCCCCTCATCCCCTGGACAACAAGAGGCCCTGGGCCAGGGGCTTGTGCCCTCACACTTTTGAAACTCCCACCATCTTATTTCCATTTTAAAGCAGCTAAATTCAGCCTTTTTCCAAACTGGTGTCTGCAAAATAGGTGTCTACAAACCAGTTTACCCAGCTCAGCTAAATCAGCTTAAGCATTTCTTCTCCTGGACTACAAGTCTATATTGTAAGGCTTCAGTATTCCTGTGGAGAGACATGATTCAGAGCCTGTGAAGCCAACAGAGATGGGAACAGACAAACAGGCAGGTAGATCTGCTGCAGCCATGCTGGCCTGAAGCAGGTGAGAGTCCATGGCACAAAGCTCAAAGCAGGATTGCGCCCTGCTAGGAGGGATATTTTGCCCAGGTGTAGTCTTGGACCTTCATTTTTCTTCCCATCACATACCCTGTCATCACATACCCTGTCACCTAAGTGGTCTGGTGCACCCCAAATGTCACACACTGACTCAGAAGCAAGCTGCAATATTTGCTTCTGTGTTATGAAGGTAACTATAGGTTTAGAAGTCTCATTTTGAGGAAACAATATTTGGAGAGAACAGCCTCTTAAGAATCAGGATATGGAACATTTTTATGGCTCCTTATGCCTCAGAGAGATTAATGATACTTGGAGTTTTATTCCTGTTTTCTGTCAGTCAGAAAAGTCCTCAAGGAAAACAGGCTTACAGAAATGAACACCATTTAGACACAGTAAATAAAATAAATCACTGAATATTTCAGTTATATAGGGGTTTTTGTTTGTGTCTTTGGATATACCAGAATGAACCAAACAAAAATCAGAATATCACAGGAAAATGGGACCAAAGGGGACCTTGAAAGATAAGCAGGTCTTAGATAGATAATCTACACCTTCCCTCCCAACAGTGTGATTCAAACCCTGCAGAAGTCGATCTGTGTCATAGGCTTTGGTGTCTCTAACTCAGCTTCTCAGTGTTTTACAGTCCCTTTGAAGCAAGAGAACTCCAGCTTGCCTTCTCCCATACACCAAATAAAGTCTCCAAAATGGCACCTCTGCCTTGCTGACTACACTCTTTTCTTTTTTAATTGTACACGTGTATCCCTGAGAAACCTCACTCCAAGGTCAGGATAAACTCATGTTTCCTCTGCTTGCCAGAAGAAAATGAAAAGTAAAGCCCCATCAATTTTATTGCTCATAATTGTGGATAAAATGCAATATATTTGGCTCATATAAATTTGCTAGCAAATTATATTCAATAAAACCCTGGTGAGCAATTTAAAAGCATAAATCCCTTCATGCTGAAAAAATAGCTCATAAATTATACAAGAAAAAGAAGTGATTTCATCAAAGAGCCAAGCACTGCCCATGGAATGTTTCAATAGTACTGGATTTATAGTTTTCTGGGAGACGATTTATGATCCCTAATTTTCTGCAATAAAAAGTTCAGCAGGGATTCTCTGAATGAAATATCTTTTAACAAATAAATAAATAAATAAATAATCTATCTGAGAGTGAATGCAGACAATGCCATTCTTGGAAAGCTGCCCATTTAGTGTTCCTGTTCCAAAATTAATCAGGGAAGACCCTAATAAAGATTGTATTGTGAGAAAGGAAAAGAAGACCATTAGACTTTGAAACAAATGCATTGCACAGTTGGAGAGGGCATTTTTTAGAAATAAACTCACTTGTGATACTTCATAGCCATTGTCTTTAAATAAGAATAAAATGATCAAACTGGTTTAAAGGAAAGGTTAAACATTTCTAAAACAGTCAGGAATAATTGCATTATAAAAATAACCTAG
The DNA here is from genome assembly GCA_013398125.1 of Aegotheles bennettii. Classification (NCBI taxonomy): domain Eukaryota; kingdom Metazoa; phylum Chordata; class Aves; order Caprimulgiformes; family Aegothelidae; genus Aegotheles; species Aegotheles bennettii. The sequence goes on from VZRW01005265.1 coordinate 159,599, forward strand.
AGAGGGAGATTGCATGTGAAGCCTGTGCAAAGACGTGATGTGTAATCACAGCTAGATTCAGAGGGAGATTCACTCCCCCTAATTTCAGGACTCTGATTCACAGTCCTTGTCAAGTTTAGTGGTGGTGGCTGAAGAGGTTACTGTTCCCATGGGCCACCCGTCACCAGGCAGCAGGGACCATGAATCAGAGCATGCATCTATCGCAGGTCACAGACCAGGGCACTAAGGTGGAGAATGACAAGATTTAAGTTAATATGCCAGGCTGTGAGTTATGACAGCTGAGTAGGAGACCTAACGTCTCTTTGATTGCTAAAGGGATGGGATAGGAAAAAACTTCAATCAACTTTTAAAAACTCTCACATAAATCACCAAGGTTGTGACCAAGAATTCCTGCTTCGAGAATCTGCTACAGGGTGGTAAGAGAGAGGAGATATTGGGCTGGATGAATATTTGCTGTAGTACATCATTGTTGTTTCTCAAGATTTTATTATTCCCATTTTATTGATAAGAAGTTGAGGCACATAAAGATGTTAAGACCTGCATGAATGATCAGACAAGCAGACTGACATATGGGATCTGAGTACATTATCCTACATGCCAGGTTGAGGATTGTCCTCACTCTCTGCCATATTAGTCATCTATACACAGTCCACAATCCTAGCACACAGTGATAGGAATAGCGGCCAGGAAAAGTGGGAGCAGTGACAGTACCTCCTGCTGAGTACCTACATCTCTGGGGTCAGCGAACACTCAAAATATTTCAGTGTCCCTCCGGACTCCCAGACTTTGAGAAACAGAAAAGGGTTAAAAGACAGTTCAAGTAGATTTCCCATTTCTATCCATTGGATTTTCCTTGTTTATTTCTCCTGTGTGAGGGCTCCAATCTAGGCCCCCAAGCTTTCAACTTTCATGGCAAAAAATACAGACACAGGCAGTTAGGTGTTGATCCAGTGTCCACACAAGCCTGTAGATGAGAAGACTCTATTGCCTTTGCTAAGTATTAGATTGAGTCTTTGACTAAACTCACATAATACAAAAGAAAAGAAAATGCCTAAAACCATTTCGTTTTGACGGCAAGCAACAGGCAAAAGGTCGGTGAAGATATTTGACTGATTAGCCTTTTTCTCATCAAGTTTTATTATGAAACAGAACAAGAATTACTGGAAATAACCTTAGTTCAACTAACCTTTTCTTATATAGCACAGCAGATTCATAAGATAGAGCTTCAAGAAAGAGGGGTAAGAAAACTGCAGAAAGGAGGAAGATTTTTCAAGAAATTAATTTAAATTCACATTGCAGCTCTGGAAGACTACCAGCCAAGAGTGCTGAGGCAGAACAGCTGGCTGAAAGGAAGGAAGTGTGTCTTTGGAAAGGTAATTTGTAAGTATTAAGCACACAAAATTTGCTATCTGTCATCTATCCCTGCTCCAAAACATTTTACAAGCACTGGGCATTTTGCCTATGTCTGTCTGGCAGGACCTGGGAGTACTTCCTAGCTCCTCTGCCTAGGTACTCATGTCAGCTACATCCAATCCTATGTTGGGAGCAGATTAAGCTGCAGACTGGTCCCCTCCATCCTGTGGAGTGGAAACCCTGATTTATAGTCCAGGAGGCAACTGTAAAGTGCCCCTGCTGCTCCCCTGATCTGGATATGTGCCTGGAGCTAACTTACTCCGTACTCTTACAACATTTGTGGCTAAAGCAGACTAGGAGAAGGCATTCATGAACACCTCATTCATTGTTCCCCTAGAAAAAAAATATAGACTGCAGCTGCTCTTACAAAATTGGGATTTTGTTGGGGTTTTTGTTTGTTTGTTTTTTTCCCTGAGGATCTGGACTGTGTTTCTGATTGATCAAGAATGCAAAATAGGTCTGGGTTTTTGCAGGTGTAAGTGTTCTAGCTATCTACAGATATTCCAGTAAATATATCTATATTCGTTTCATCCACTGTTGATTCCAGAAGAGACTTTAGGGAATGTATACATGTAGCCATATATTAACACATCTACTTGGCATCCCATTGTACCAAAAAAGTAGCATTTTCTTATGCAGACAGTGGTATATGGCTTCCATACCAAATAGCAATAACATTTATTTGACGTAAGTAGAAATATCCCTACAAAACAACAGCTTTCCACAAAATAAAGGCATTCAAAACTAGAGCTCTCTGATCCATTCAGTTAGCTAACTAGATTAAATTTCAGACAAAGTCAAATATCTTTTTTATATATCTTGGGGATGACTCTAACATTTCAGTAAATGAGATTTATCAATGATGCTGCAGTGTCCTAGTGTGTCCCCTGAAGTACATTGACTGGCTGACCTAAGTAGGAACTGTTTCTTAATAGGAATATCTTATTCCTGGAAGGGCTTAAAAAGCCACTCCTTCTGTGCATCTGTCAAGGGCTTTGACACAGCTTGGGGGGATGGAGGTGGGGGAAAGAGGGGCAGAAAACAACCGACCTCTCAATTATTTGTTTTGATCCGCAGAATAGATCCAAATATACCCTCCAGACTTTTACTTGATCCCACATGGAAACTCAGGTCAATAAACATGGTAACTATTCATAGACTCTTAGAATCATAGAATCACTTTGGTTAGAAAAGACCTTTAAGATCATCAAGCCTGACTGTTAACTCAGCACTGTCAAGTCCACCACTAAACCGTGTCCCAAAGCACCACATCTACATGTCTTTTAAATACCTGCGGGGTTGGTGACTCCACCACTGCCCTGGGCAGCCTGTACCAATGCTTGATAACCCTTTGGATGAAGAAACTTTTCCCAATATCCAGTCTAAACCTCCCCCGGTACAACTTCAGGCTATTTCCTCTTGTCCTATCACTTGTTACTTGGGAGAAGACCAACACCCACCTCGCTGCTTTAGTACAGACTTTCAATGAATTGCAACAATAAAAATAGGATCTTTGAACAAGCCACTCATTATTAGTACCTAAAATCACAGAGCTGGATCCCCAGAGTAGATTCTGATCAGAGAAGTGAAGGAATCCTGCCTGAAAGCTTTCCCTTTCTCCTGTTCAGCACAATCTAACTGACCTACAAGAGATCTTGCAGCTACTAAAAAAGGAACCAAGCAAATAAGAAGCTGATTCCTCAGATTGGAATGCATAAGAGGACGTCAAAAAGGTGACAAAATGACTAAAAGAGAAATGTACAGCAGGCATAAAAGAAGCAACTGGATTTGGAGAGCAGCCTGCACATATAGACTGAAAACAGACAGAGACATATTGCCTGGGGAGAGGCCCAACTTGAACAAACAGCCTCACAGGCAGCGTGTGTAAAATGCAGGGTAACGTTTTTGCGTAGTGTGTTCTAGTAACGTGAGAGTCAAACATCACAGAAACAAGGCTGGAGGGAATCTCAAGAAGTCATTTACTCCATGCTTTTATTGTGAGGTAGTCTAAATACAGCTGAGTTAAACCCGTTCTTCAAAATCTGTACTAAAGGTCAAGCCACGGATATACGTGTAACGTAAGGGAAGGAAATGAATTCAAAACATACTAACTGCTTTGTAAATGGCCAGGTTTCCCAAGCTGACCTGCATGTTCTCTGCAAAGTTGCTTTATTGAAGCAATAAGCTATGTCTTTATTGTCAGTTACAACCAAAAGTACTGGGTGTTTGGATCGGATCGCCAGTGCTAATGCTGGGTGCCCATATTTTCTCCACAAGAGTCAGAAGAGGACAAAGAAGAAGTGGCAAATGGCCCCTTTGAAAAAGAAATCTACTGCTATTAATACAAGAACAAGAGAAATATCTCAGTATGACAAGGAGTTGGCAACTGGATCCTGATGGCTCTCCAATGTATCTGGGAACTTCCCAGAAGCATAGGCCATGACACTGACCAGCCACAAGTCAAGTGTTATGAACCTGAAGTCAGCCTCAGCAAGGTCAAGATGTTCCCACATCATTCAGATTTAATGAAAAAGTTATTTTTGTTTGTGATTCTTTTTGAGAACTGAAGGCATAGGAGGCTCATCTCAAATTTTGTGAAGGTATGATCCAAGACCCAAATGCCATACAATCAATATTCAGTAGAGCTCAACCATTAAGGTTTATGAGAGGAAAATATTAATGGGAAGAGAACAGAAAGAAATTCCCAACAGCAAAAAACAAAGTGCTTACTAAATAAGCCAGAAATGAGCCAGGGACCTCTGACCTAAATATCATGATGTACTTATCCCTTTCTCCACTTAATTTCAGACATAAGAAGTGGCTGAAAAGGAAAATAGAGCAAGAGGGGATTGTGTGCTTTACCTGAGTGTCAGTTCTAGGATGACCCTGGGAGTGAATCAATAGAAAGCAAGAGGCAAAAATACCTGGAAGGAGTACACTAACCTGCCTATGTGCCTGCTGGGACAATCAGATATCTCATGGTTTTTCTGGGTTACAGTGAGACAAATCAGTGCTGATGTTTATGCCAAGCCACAGATACCACACTCAATTTGTTAGGGAATAACCCCAGGTCTTTCCAGCAAAATATTCACTCCTTCCATATCCTGTCAGTGAGCAATATGGAAAAATTTCCCTCTAATGGGTGAGTGCTGCGTTCCTAAACAAGACTGGGAAACCATAGCTTGTACTTCGTGCATGAAAGTACTGGAGAATTAGAAACTCAGCTGAACCATGCGGATTATCTGCTGATGATGGTAGGCGCTTATTTAAAAAGCATGGAGGAATTTATTCTTTGAAGTTTACAGCTGTTGTCATTTCAACCACAAGACCAAGTTTGCATCCATGACAGCTGAAAAACACAGCACAGAAAAGAGATCCAGCTTGCTATACCCATGACCACTTCCACCTTCCTCAAGGAGGTTTTTGTTTCCTTCTATTTCAGTGGCTTTGTCAGGGCAAAAGATGATTTGTTTGGTACCCCAGGAAGATGAAGTCTCTTGTTGTTCCCCCAGATGGAGTATCTGGGACAAGAGGAGTGTCTTGGAGCAGTTTCTGTCCCCTCTGGGTGGGAGGCCAGACTGTTTTCAGTATGGGTGGGATTGCTAGTCTCTGCTCTCCCTAATGCCTTCTTCCCTCCACATCGCTCATAAAACTATCTCTACCAAAAACGTACTTCCTTCTCAGAGGGCAGCCAGGGTGGGACTCAGCTAGAGATGAAAGACTACATTAGTCATAGAACATGCCAATTTGGAAGGGACCCTCCAGGATCATCAAGTCCAACTCCTGTGCAGGACACCCCAAGAGTCACACCATGTGCCTGAGAGCATCATCCAAACGCTTCTTGAACTCAGTCAGGCTTGGTGCTGTGATCACTGCCCTGGGGAGCCTGTTCCAGTGCTCAATCACCCTCTGGGTGAAAAACCTTTTCCTGATATCTAACCTAAACCTTCCCTGATTCAGCTTCCTACTGTTACCCTGAGTCCTGTCATTGGTCACAGGTGTGAAGAGGTCGGTACCTGCCCCTTCTCTTCCGCTTGCAAGGAAGCCATGGACTGCAATGAGGCCACCCCTGAGCCTTCTCTTCTCTAGACTGAGCAATCCAAGTGACCTCAGCTGCTCCTTATAGGTTATCCCTTCTAGGCCCTTCACCATCCTCGTGGCCCTCCTCCGGATGTGCTCCAGTAGTTTGATGTCCTTTTTGAACTGCGGAGCCCAAAACTGCACACAGTACTCAAGGTGTCCACACTAATTTTCTTTTTTGGGTTAGCTGTTAAGATCCAGCAAAGACTCTGGAGATATGTTTTTCTTGTTGCCTAGACAAATGCTTATGCTCCCCAGCCACTGCCATGACACTCTGATGTCATGCATTTAACACAGTCCATTGAAAAAATTATAACAACCTTCCACTACCTCGATTTTATATCCTTGATTAAACTGAGCTGCTGCCTGTTTGTACTTCACCTCAGAGCTGGGTGGTCTCTTCACTGTTGTTTCAAAATCAGTGAAACAAAATTAAGACCATTTAAAACAAAACCTTAACATTGCCACATGGTCCTAGTTCAGACCTTCTTAACAAAACCTTTTCAAAAACGTCCTTGAGCCTGTGTATTGCTTAGTCTGATCAGAAGAGCACAGGTGTCAGGGCAGCCATCTATCTGTTTATGTCCATTATGCTGTGCGACTCTAAAGTTGATGTCCTAGAGACATCTGCATACATCATGGTCAAGGAGCAGCCTATTGCGTATTTGGCTGGGTAGTGCGTGGCGTGATGGACACAGAGCTACTCCTCAATAATTTTAACAGTGTGTGTTGGCCTAATAACTGTTTATTGCACAAATATTTTGGTTAATAGCAGACTGTAAGGAAAACAATCAGAAAAGAAGAAAAATGGCTTGAACCCAGCCAGGCCTGCAGTTAACACAGGACAATGAGGAAGTCATGGGCTCGCAGGAGTCTGGTTCAGCTTCCTGCAGGGCCTACTGAACTGGTTGGGAAACACAGAGCCAAAAGTCTGACAACCGAGAAGCACAAATGAACTCTGGCTGCATCAGCAGGACTCTTTTTTTCAGAGCCAGGGAGATCTTGGGGAGCTGTTCAGGGGCACCAGACTGAGACTCAGTCACTCTCTTGTACTGTCTGCAGAAGCAAGACCTGCTTCTGTTGCCAAAGGGGCAGAGCTTTGGATAACTTGGAGGATGGGGAAGAATTGCTCATTTTCTAAATGCTTTATGGAAAAGGAAACAATACTACAGTTTTGAGAAAGCATTTTTGACATTTTGTGGGCATTTTTTGTCATGCTACCCTTGAGGGAAAGTCCACAGGCATCCAAACATGGCTGGATTTTTTGGTGAAACCTTTCCTCCCTGTACTACAGCCCCTGACAACTCAAGGAGGAATAAGACCCAAACTCTTGAAATCTCCCCCAGTTGGCCAAGGCTCAGTGCCTGAGGTGAGGTCAAGACCCAGCTGCCAGTAACAAACTCTGGTGGCACTATGGATGTAGAGGCCACCCTGTGAGCCCCACAGCCCAGCTGGTCCTGGATCACCCTGATCAGACACTGGCAGTTGGCTCCTCCACATCTCTCCTGCCAAGAAGAGCACTAGACAGTGCCTGATGTCTGAGGCAAACTGTTGTCTTCTCCTCTTGTGGGCTTTGCAGCCCATCAGAGTCCCAAAACCAGAGGGGCAGAAGCATTTCTAGTCTTGCAGTCAGCCTGAGTGACACCGAGTGTACTTGAGCAGATTCACAGGGCAAGCTTATACCATCAGGAGGAAGCATTGCCTGTTGGTGCTGAAGAAGGTAACGCCTTTTGCTAGGACCTAGTATCCCTTTCTCTACTGCAAATAAGAAAATTAGGCTAGTTTAAGTCACCTGACATCACGTTTCATCTATTAGCATATTAATGATTTTGCATTACATTTGCAGTGAGGTAGGTACCAGCCCTGTTCAGTTCCTGCCTTCCAGCTGCAGAACAGTAACAAGAAATGCTAATGCATGTCCTTCTTGTGATCATTTGAGCGTATCCTCACAACGTTGCTTTTCCATACTGCATTTCAGGACTAGCAGTTCCTGTCTTCCAAAACCAAACTGCTTATTTAGACAAAATTTCATTGAGACTTCTGTGGGCATTACAGATGTGCATCAATAAGAAAGGACACAGACCTTCCTGGGCAACAGCAAACACTCACTGGCTTATGTATATGAGGACAAGTGACTGCTAGGTCATATTTAATTTACCCTTACCACACTGACCATAATTCTGTCTAACCAGAGGCAAACATTGCATGATAGGGAAAACAGGCAGACCACAAACTAAGTATACATCACAAAATCCAGTATAGCCTGTTGAGTAAGCAGATGCCACTGGAAGGAAAGTACAATAGTGTAGGTACGGAAAAGCTTCAACTGACATCTGTGTTTCTTTATTTCTATCTAAGGGGCTCCTTTAATAGCTGGCTTCATGATCTCATTTTTATATCTGCAATTCGCTGAAAGACATTTTTCTCCTGTTCAGAAAATCAGGTAGGTTCTTGTTACAGGAGAATTAATGTCCATCAGGAACGCACACTGGTGGGTTTATTTTAGAGAAGGTCATATATGACCATAAAGAAAATGACATTTAGCTGAAGAATTAATCAGGAGCAAAAACAAAAGTTTTGTCAACCTTAGATAACCTAAGCAGCACCTTGTTCCTTAGCAGGGAGCCAGTCTTGAAAAGCAATACTAACAAGGGAAGAATTGGCCCGTAAGAGCAACAATCTTTTCTCTTCTGTCCACAATTGTTCAAAAAAACTACAGCTCAAAATCTCAGCGGGGAGTTGGATGCCAAGTACCTCATGCTTTGGATGCACAACTTGAGAAATATTATGGGGACCCCATTTTAAGGACTCCTCTCAAAATTCAGGCTTTGTTTTGGACCCCATAAGCTATTCAGCAGCACCGGTCAGATGCTAAGATTTTGGCTAGAAAGTACTTCTTTCCAAAAGCAGTATGCACATCTTCACAACAGGAACCCAGTCTGCTGTTTGTAATGCTTGGCATTCTAACCTCAAGTAAATTCACCAAGCAATCTGCAGGACATGTCTCTGAGCATGCTTACATGGTAATAATGATGTTAAAGTAGAACAGCCGTATGATTTATTATGTCTTGTGAAACAAAGCAAAGCCAATCTATTCCCACCACGGGAAGTACCATCACAGTAGAAAATGGAAATAAGAAAAAATGAAATACCACCCAGGCCTGGTTCAAACATGCAAACTTTCTAATAAAATATCAGAACCAGATGCTGCTAAAGATGAGTGATAATTAAAGAAGATAAATTAAAGAAATGTTTTTCCAGGGAATGACTCTACTGCACACAAATTGTTTCAGCATGGGGAAAAAATATAATAAAATTACGCTGCTGCCTGTTTTAAAAAGTTTCCATTAATGAGTCAAGGCAGGTTCCCTGCTAAATTCCCTCATATCCAGGCTCTCTCTTTGCCTCTGTTGGTTTAATCTTGGTGTGGTTTAGTAGAGCAAGCAGAGGACCTAGCGCCAGGAACTCGGTTCCAGCACTGACTCACTGTGTGGGCTCCCTTATGTCATGCCCAGGGAAGGTCAGCCCTGGAAAACACATCTCTAAAAATGGTCTTGAGGGGTCCAGAGCCTAACAGTCTCCCCACTCTCTGTGTCAGACGTGCACAGTTCACCAGAGGTTTTCCTCTGACTGCCAGCCCAGCAAACTGATCTCAGGCTAAGCTGGTGTAATGTGATTTTTTTCAGTCTGGTGTCTCATCGCAAGAAACGAGTGCACTGGAAGCTAAATTATGCAGACACCTGTGCAAACTCACAGCAGGAAACATGGCTGGAGCCCTGCAGGTGAAGGGTGGAATCAGCAGACCAGCTAAGACCACCCTGGAGCTTTATATGCCTGTGTATAAACTCATCTCAGTCCAGGTTGTTGTTAAGCTTCACCTTAGCTACACGCAAGGTGATGTTTAAGCCTCTCAAAGACTTATAATTTCTTTAGATTTCTTACAGGCAGAAAAGTGCCGATCCAATTGCCATAGGCATTTTCGTAGCAAATAAAATAACATGCTGCACCGGGAAAGGAAAAGAGGAAAATGAAACCATGTAAATATATGGCCTAGTTCCCCTTTAACCACATGTTCCCCAGGCTCATAACCTCTGCAAATGTCTATGAGGATTAATGTGGTTTGCAACGTGCCTTTAAGGTCAACAAATCTGGCCTGCTTCAGGGTGAACAAGGTCTCAGGCACAGGATCGGGTTCCCCTTGCTTAAAGAGCTGCCGTGCGGCAAGTGCCTGCGTGAGCGTGCTTCGCTCATGGCGAGCGCAAGGTGAAACAGGGCAGCTCCAGCCGACCTCACCGCGGTTGGCATCCCTGGGCTCCTGCCTCGCTTGCCGCAGGGGCTGAGAGGATGTGACTGGCAAGTCACTGCAGGTCAGTGGCCGCATCCCTGCTCACTAAGCCAGCGTAATGCAGCTGTGTGTCTCACATGCAAGTGTCAAAGCAAAGAGAGCTTTGTGAAGGGCGTGGGGCTCACAGCTCTTTCTCCTGGATGACAGAGTCAAATCAAATGAGTCAAGAACCACACGGTGTCAAGAACAGGGGCAGGCTGCTTAAGCGTGCAAGCTCCAAGCTATTTGCAGATGTTTCAGCTAAAACTGGGAATTTATACTGGATTTGAGACTCAGTGCAAGCTAAATCCATCCACAGGCCATTGTCTGCTGGCCCCAGCCCAACCCCCCACATGGCAAGGCCAGCTGCAATCCTCACCTTCTCCTTCCCAGCCTCCCAGGAGCGCAGCTGCTGCTGCCGCAGTGCAGGCACAAGGGGACAAGGCATGGATGACAGTAGCTAAGGCTGCTTCCAAAACAGTAACAGCCATGACCTGCTGGCCAGACTCAGAGAGAAAAGAGTAGTGCTGAGCACAGCTCTCTCTTGATCCTCTAAAAAAGTGCTTTTATTAAGATGCTCTATCCCCTGCTGATCTTTGAACTTGAAATAAGAGGTATTGGTTACACATCTCATAGGGAGCCTGGTGATCTCTCCTCCATCTTTGCTTCAGTCCTGCGTGCTGCCAACACTGCAGGGAACCTGTCCCCAAGTCATGCCTCTAGCCTGCTGCACAGACTTCCCTGGAGAGGTTGGATGGAGGAACCAGTGGGGGGGATGGGATAGAGAGGAGATTCGAGGAGAGGGGGAAGGGAAGGGAAGGGAAAAGGGGAAAAGGGGAGAAGGGGAAAAGGGGAAAAGGAAGAAAAAAGAAGAAAAGAGAAAAGAGAAGAAAAGAGAAGAAAAGAGAAGAAAAGAGAAGAAAAAAGAGAAGGAAAGAGAAGGAAAGAGAAGAAAAGAGAAGAAAAGAGAAAAGAGAAGAAAAGAGATGTGAATCTGGGTGTGTAGTACATATATGAGGGAAAGTTTAAACCGATATGATTGGCAAGAATATAACATTACTAAGAGCCACAGACATGTTAATTGGTGAGTCATTTAAGTAAACCCTATTGATCTTGTAAGTTTGCCAGTTTTCAATTTTCACTTTTGGTTGGAAACAGCTCAGAAAATAAAACTTAACCCAAAACTCATGATTGGTGACTTTTTTTATGCATTTTTTTAACAAGTATAGCTTACCTGTTTTGAGGCGTGCTTTTGTTTGATCAAGTGAACAGTCACAAAGGGCTTCCCTTTACTCATCTGAGCCCCTCCAGCGTGGGTTGGAAATGCACACTCAGGGCAGGGCAAGACCTATATGTTTTATCCTGCAGCTGCAAATCAAGATATTCTTTCCAGTGATGATCTTCATGGCCAGCAATCAGATTTAGGTGTATGAGGAATAACCACCAGAGGCCAATGACACCTCAGCTGTGCCACTGCAGAGGTGGGGGAATCCAAATGGTCAAGTTCAGTTCAACTTGATTTTCTGCAGTTCTCATAGCTGTGCTCAGCACAGAAGCCACGAGCTCCTCAGAAATTTGTCTGACATTGTCATCGTGCTGACAGTAAATGAACATGACTGGTGTCTGACAGGTGTTCAAAGATGAGGTTAGTATGGCAATTCATATAAAGGAACAAAAAAAATAGAAGCAGCTTTTATCCTATTATCATGTTCCTCCTTTATTATTTGGGCTGTAGCCCAATCCTGCTCCCTGCTCATCTGCCACAGGTTAGTTAGGCCTCGTCCTCCTTAAAAACAGCACCATCAGCTCCTGGCCCATGCCGAGCTGCTGTGATAGAGGGACGGGCTCTTTCTCCCCCCCCCCNAGAGAGAGCGTTAGTAAGCAGGCACAGGCTTTCCACATTCTTAAGCAAAATATTTACTTTGCAAGTGCTGAAACAAAATTTGGAAAAGTGAAGAATAATATTTATTTTGACAATGTTAAATTGCATTAAAGTTGAAAGTGAAAATTAGATGCATGCACATATACCAAGGGCATTATCCACTAATCACAGGAACATAAAAGAACTGGAAAATACCCTCCTTCTCTGCCACTAGGAAAGTTGGTCTGGACTAAATTACAGGCAAAATGTATAATTAAGCAAGCTGTTATTATCCAGTGTCTTAGCAGATGCTGACCTCGCTTATGGTGATTTGGATAAGAATTCAACTGAGGTTTGATTTCACAGCTGTGTCCATGATGCCTTGGACCTGTTGTACTGCCCCAGAAATTCCCAGCATGTTAGCACTGATGTCTAAGTGTGGTGCTTATGGTTTCCTATTCTCCTCGGCTGCTGACTGGGGAACTTTTCTTTAGCTTCTTGGGAAAGAGAAAATTATTTTACTGATCTGTCAGCCAGGCTTTGTACTTGAAACCTGTGTTTAATTACTTTGAAGAAGCTTTAATATTCCATCAGTACAAGGAGGGGGGACCTTCCACTGCTGTGGTATTCTCTTATTTTTATTTTTTGCAGGTGTAGGTTTGTGGCTTAGTTACTGAAATAATAATTCTGTTGGAAATATCATTGGTATGAGAGATGAGCTGCCAAAGTGTTCTGGGCTCAGTAATTTGTACATGGAAATAAGGATCCAGGGAACAACATGAACATCAGTGGCCCAAGGAGTTTATGATTAAAACATGATGCTGAGCTTTTATGATTTCTACAGCTAATTAGCAAGATTTATAAGCATCTAACAAAAAACAAGGCTGAATACAGTAATGATCCTTATTTTCCACTTGGAGCAGAAAATTATTGAGTTCTAAAATAGCAGGGAAAGAAGGAGAAACAAACACTCTTATCTCTTCATTCACCCACAATTTAGCCCAATTGTATCTCTCTTTTTCATAGGATGAGTGGACATCTCTCAGGTGGCAAGCATGAAGTCTGTGACTTATTCACTCAATGGCAATACTTTGTTGATTTAATAGAGAAAAGGTTTCCTGCCATTCTTCATGGCTTCAGACTAGCACCAGTTTTGTTTTCCAGCAGCATGTTGAGGGAACATGGGATATATGAAAAACACACTTCCACCAACATATACTTGGTTGATTCTGTTCCCCAGAGATGCCAGAGGAAAAGAAGGGGAAAAAAAAAAGATGGAGAAACACCAAGCTAGTCCATAGAGAATGAAGAGCTTAGTCTGCAGCCTTAGACCTGTGAGGGCCCTCACTGTTCCCAGGAGTTTTTCTGGCTGTGACCTGCCTGGGAAGTTCCCAATGTGCACAGAGGGACCCCAGCCCTTTCCCTATGGTTTCTACATTTCCAGAAGCTCAAACATCCTCACACAGTCATGGACTGGAAAATCCCTGATCAGTGTGTCAAACTCTTCAATTCTGCCTGGAGAAACCTTTCCACTAGAAAAGGAGACATCCTGCAGAAAACCTGATTGCATGGAAATCTCATCACATAGGATGAGCCTTGCTCAAAGTGTAGATCCTCACTGAAGCCATTGGCAAAGGAATTACTCCAATACAGACCCACAGCAACTGAAGTCAGGTTTTGTGATGTTGCGATGACTGGTTTTCAGGCGCTGCAACCAGCTCCTGTGTGCAGCACACCTGAGATTTCACCCAGAACACAGCTGCCTGTTTGGACCCAGGTGTCCCGTGATCAGGCATGCCCTTTGGTAGAAGCTCTCCAGCCACTGCAGGTGTTGCCCTGTATCAGCATCTGTGCCAGGCACACCTCCCATTTCTATACAGGAGTGCAAGGGTCACAGGTGGTTCTGTCCCCCCTGGCTGAGAATTGCGTCCCGAAGTGGGGAACTGAGAGCCCCATTCACCCTCAGCTACTTGAGCAGCAGTGCTCCCCATGGCAGATATCCTGTGTGTACAGCCATCCCAGGCAACCCCGAACTTTAGAGGGCTGTACTTCTTTTTTTTTTTTGCCAGTTGTAAACTTATAGTAGCAGGCAGAGCACCTTCCTGTGTCCATGGAAAGTACTTTATACATTCTGTATGTTGCCACAATGTTATAATTAGAAGAACACTGTCTTATTACACCGCTAGTGTGACCACAAAAGTCCATTAGTAAAGCTCAATCTATTTATACTGGAGCTGTGTTTGCTCAGCTTAGAGATACACAAATACTGGTATGACATGCTTAATAGTATCCTAGCATTTTATTATTTTTTAATAAACCACTGTCATCACCTCCTCCAGTATTTTTTTCCTTGTTCCTGTATTTCTAAACAGTTGGCCTAAATGGGATCATTTCCACTCCAGAGATGGTTTGGTGCTTGTGTTAAATGGTGCCTGATAGATAGTGCATCCTTAAGACACTGAGTTTGCTGAAGTTTATGGTGAGACCTACACTGGAATGATGCCATACTCTCCAAAGTGACACCTAGTATCCTGCTTTCTTGGCCAGCGGTGCTCCAGACCACATGCATGTCACATCAGCATCTCCAATCACAAAAAGTCAGTGAGAGGAGCATCAGCAGAGCTTGCTCTCATCGTATAAACCCAGGGCTGCACACGGATGCAAAGCTCTTGAAACAGGGCCGTGGGTGAAAGGGTCTCGCCCCGCTGGAAAGAAGAAGGTGGAACAAAGGCTTGGGTTGGCCAACATCACTGGGACACCAGCAGAGCTCAGGCTAGTACTAGCATCAGCAGGAGGGGAACAGGGCGGGGGGCACCCCACCACAGGGCAGCCCTCCTCACCCTCCAGCGCAGGGAGCAGCGTCCACCTGGCCATTTTTACAGGTGTGCAGGGAAATAGGGAAGTAAGTGATGGGCTGCCAGTGCTCTCCTCCCAAGCATGTGGACTCCAGATGTGCCAGGAGTGAAAGCCAGCCAATAGGGAACATTATTTATAATCACAATAATAACAATATTAATAACATAAGAACATCTGGTAGCATTTTTTTTCCATCTACCATTTGGCTGGCGGCAGAGCATCCAAGTGACATGACAATCGGTATTTCTGTTTTCAATTTAGCCCCAGCTCAGCTGCTGCAGTGACTCAGACAGGCGCTTCCAGGGACACATCCCCAGCTCCTGGGTTTGTCCAGCCTCACAGGTGTCACTCCTGCCACCACTGATGGCAGAAGCACTTAAAGTCATCTGGGTTTGGGTTTCCTTTATCAGATGCTTCATAGGAGATTTTAAGTTTTTTTTTTACATTTCCATGGCTCCTTTTCATCTACCCTATGAGAAAGTTACCCAGCTACAACACTGTGCACTTTCAAACAGAAAACAAAAGCTAGTTGGTTTGAAATCAAAACAGAAGTGGTTCAATTACATATTTCACGCTATTGAAAGTATATTTGATGATATACATATTTAAACAATTCAAGCATATTTTGGTATTGTTTTGAATTCTAAGGCTTTCAGATGTGTCCAGTAAATATATCACTTCCACCTGCAAAGCTTTCAGTTTTGACACGCAACCAACATCTTGCCTAAAAAAATTAGTACTGTGATTAAAACACAGTCCTATGACTTTTCTTTCCTCATTATACTGACAGAAATCTAAAAGTGAAACTACCATGGCAGCTGCAGCTGCTGCTCCTAAACTAAATGTAGATAGTTGTAGTAGATGTTGTTTTACCCACCCTGCTCATCATTAGTTTCTCCCAGCACATTGTAGGCTGGGGAGTTGATTTCTTTGGGACCTAGCATGTGAAGGATGGATTCCTCAGTTGTGGAACAGGCTTTCACTTCAAAGCAGATAATGCGTTAAGCACAGACTCTTATCTGATATAAATTTATACAGATTGATGACAAACTTAAAATATGCACTATTAAAACTTCATGTTCAAGAATAATGTTCATTTAAGTGTTCAAACATTTTCCCTCAAGTCATTAAAGGCTGAGATTTATGTAGAGCAGATGAAGAGGCCCCCTTACACCTTTGGAGGTGTGCATCCCGGTCCTGTACTTGGGGTCAGCCAGCTCTATACGTACACTTCAAACACAAACTCGTCCCCAGCACTCAATTATATCATCAAATTTGCATATGAAGCAGCAAAAGTTGCTAATGATAAACAGAAAATCTAGGCCTTTGACTCAGAACTTGTCTGATTATTAAAATCAGTTTCTTTATATAGCACCTTAAATAAATCCATTTCTCCTAATGCACATTACACAACACTCTGAATAATAGGTTAGATTAAGTCTAATTTGCATCTTGACCTCCTAGTTTATGTAGCTGAATTTATAGGGCAATACAAGGCTGCTCCCATCACTTTTAGCTCTAATGCAGTGATTCCTAAAATACATAAGGTGAAAATTTCACTATTTGTAACTAGCAAAAGCCAGGAATTTGGGTTAATTCTACCTCCAGCATTATTTTAATCCCCACATAGACTCCCTATTGTCACAAATATTATCAGCATATGAAACCTGCTGACTGCTAAAGTTTGGGGAATTCCAATAATGAAGGAATTTCCATACCCTTAAATCTGACACATTTTCTGAATCAGATGCTCAGCTAATGTACATTACAAGCTCTCCTGGTTGTTTCAATGCTAACTTACAGTAGCCAAGAGCCTGAGGCTCTGGCATATGAATACAGAGCCAGACTCTCATCTCCTGCCCTGGAGAGTCAGTGGTTCTCCTTCCCCTTGGAGATGATCACGATGCCACGCAAGTGGGGACCCGACTCCTGCCTTTGTCCAGGATGCTGAGGTTGGCCCCGGGTGCAGTAATTACAGGGCAGCACACAAACAGACTAGAAATTTTGCAGCTGAGCAGCCAGAAGAGAAGGGGAAGAAGCAGACTGGGAATGAGCAGACCTGGGAACAAGAAACTGGGAAGGAACAAAAAGAGAGCTGTAATCAGAAATAATATGAAGCAATGTTGTTAATATGTTGCACATAACAATGTCCTTGATGACAGTCCAGGATTCTCAGCTTGGGCCAGGGAACTGTCAGCTAGAAAGGAGTAAGCTGTTACATAGGTTCATACTATTAATAGTGACAGTGCCCAGTAAATCTTACCTTGTGTGCTGTAAACAAGTTTTTATTCCTATGGTTCAGGACAAGTCCTTCCAAATCCAGAATTTATCTGTTTCCCAGCTACACAGTCCAGAGGTCCAGCTCCACAGGTAGAACTGAAACACTGCAACACTGAGCACTGCACTGGTTGCATATATTTTTTAGCATAAGTAGGTATGATTCACCTTCCTCTTGCAAGTTGTTGAGTCTCTTAGTTCAATTTCTCCTCCCCTTCCCGTACCCCACTTCTCTGAAACAGGGTTTTCCCTCCATTCTGCAGGACATTTCCTCACATACAAGCTCTTTCGCTTTATGTGAAATAAAGTAGTAGCTGTGACAGTCACTTGGGGAGGGTGAGAAGCAGGTTCCTGTCTCTGACCAAAAAATGTGGTGCAGTGGGAGAGTGCGTTCCAGATCTTCGTGGTCTCCAGAGAGGTCTCACAGCTGGGTGATACAGTCTTGCCTCTGCCAGTGCTTCCTCTGAATGTGATAACTAAATCCTTGAATCCAAAGATGACAGCTTCAGTGGGGAGGCTGAGGTCCCTCACCACAAAGCTTTCTAATCCTTTTCACCTAGAAGCTGGGTTAAACAGCCTTGGTTCCACCTGGCAAAGGAGGGGTTTCAAACTGAGTGTCCCACAGACTGGGTAAGTAGGTAGAGCTGAAAGTGCCTATATCCCTTCTCAGTCCTTTGGGGCCTGCCTTACTTTATCAACGGAATTAAACAGTGAGCCAGTCAGTCTTTGAATACCAAGTCTCCATGCAGCAGGCGACTGAACACCTTATGGCTCTGCCCCCACTCCAGTGTTTCCATAGTCTATTACCAGGAAATCTTGAATATGAACATTGGTTTTCTGGTAAGATTTTATTAAAAAAAAATATGCAGGTGTAGAAGACTGATGAGACATCCCCAGAGCAATGTGTGTTATGGTGTCAACATTAGAAATAGAAAGAATATCAGTGGTTCACTCTCATATTTCTGCAGGTATGTCATCTGAAAGAAAAGCTTGTTTAGTGCTGAGCATCATGCTATTACAGAAGGACAGAGAAATTAAATAATAGGAGTGGGGCTACACACTTCTGGCCACAGTAAAAAATATCCCTAGGAATAAATGCTGTGTTTTATTTTTGTTGATTTATGCCTTTTTCAAAGGGTTGCCTTTGAGAATCGCTCACAGGCGATGAGTGGTGCCCTCCTCTTCTGGGCAAAAAAAGAAGAATCTCTCTCCCAAAAAAAGCCTGGAGAGGAGTAGGCACAGTCTACCTGAAGCTTAAATTTGGGAGTCTCCAAGAGCTTCAGCATCTTCCAAGCACCAATGCCCACAAATTTGCTTGAACATTCGACTTGTTCTTCAGTGAAGAAAAATGTTGGCTAGATTTACCCTTTATTTCCAAAAATAATTTATGGGCTCCTGAGCATCTGTGTATGCACTGGAATAATTGACACATCAGCCTACATAATTCTGAGTGTTTGGGCCACAGGACCACTCTGTCATCTCAAAGAGGATGCTGCCAGCAGCAAGCTCCCTCTTGATGCCAGGTCAGTGTTGTTGTTACTGAGCTGTGGGCTCATGATGAAGGGGAAGGAAGAGAAAATAATTCTTGGATTTATGAAGAGAGGACCTTGGAGCAGTCAGTAAGTGAGCAGAGAAGCAAAGATGACTAGTATCGTACTGATTGCTGTCAGCGAGCGACTCAGAGCACAGTCCCTTCAAACTTCTTTGTAAGGACAAACAAAAAACTAGGGCTGGAGAAGAGAAGTAGCCATCCAGCCCAGTGAATTTGGATGGAGAGTTCATCTCTGCAATGAGTAAGTGAGCTGGTCCAGCTTCTACCACAAAACAGCAGAAGCTGGAGGGCTAAGCCCACTTAACTTTAACCAACTTTTGCTAATGTGGGACCTTAAACCACACATTTTGGGGGATCAAGAAACAAGAGTGCTACTGGCTGCATTACAATGAACAAAATGAGCAGCAAAGTGACTGCATATGGGTAATAAAAATAATAGCCAGTGGGAAACATGAGGAATCATTTAAACGATGCAAGAGAAAGGATATACATTTGAGTATATTTTTCATAGGCAAACAGATGAAGACTGGTCCTCCAGCAAAGCTGGGGTACAGCCAGGGACTTAGATGTTGCAATGTTTTAATTTGCAGATTTCCTGTTGCCTAGCAGACTCCTCAGTCAGGAATTAGACAGTCAAGATACGATTCCCCAGGAGAATTAGGTGCCTTAGAATAGTATTCCTAGAAACCAACACACTGAGCATGATGTTATTTACACTGGCCTGAAGAAACCACAGGAGAACAGAACAGGACCACAGTCAGAGACAGCAAAAGTCTCTCTCTCTGATCAGTCTTGAATCTCCTCCTGAAGGTAGGTGTTCAAGCCCAGTTAAGCCTTTGCCACATTTGCCTCCCAATGCAGTCAGTATCTTGGTAGCTAAGGTCACTCTCTGCATATGATGGAAACCTGCTTCAACTTCCATGCTGCCTAATCTGTGGCAAGGATTTGGTCCTGACTGCTGCAGAACACATGTGAGCACCCATATCAAATCAGGTTCACCTGTACCCTCTCCCTCCCCCAGGGACTATAAGAAGTGAAACAGCTTCAACAGGAGAAAATGAGAAAGGTTCACCTTAAAGCACCAGGCAAAGCAGTAAGCTGAGTGCTGACAGAGGATGTCAGAGTATGGTATTTAAATTTTTGTTCCAAATCAGCTAGAGAGCATAAGTTTGCAAAAATACCGCACTTCCCATGTCAGCCTTCGGTCTACTGGATAACACCTGTCCAATTCATCTTGAAAAGCCTAATTTATGGCTGCTTGCAAAAGTGAGACTCAGTTTGAGGATAAGTATGAAGGCCAACCTGCAGCTGTGAAGGGGGAAGACATGCTTCATTTGAGAATTCCTGCAAGCACTTGGAGGCAAGCGGGGCTCTGAAAAGAATGGCCACAACAAGACTGAAGCTGTGGTAAGCATGACAACAGACAGAGGTTCAGGTGGACAGCACGGCATTTCAACTGTGCCTCAAAATCAGAATGTAGGTGCTCTGAGAAATCTACCCCTCTCATACTAACACAAGTATGTGTTAGTTGCCTATATCACTCACAGTAACAGGAAGATGCAGATGAACTTTGTAAAAGCTTAATGGGGAAGAGTTTCACGGCCAGCTCTTCGTCAGCACTTTCTCACCCCTGTATTAGGCATGGAAAACTGATGGACAGACTCTTGTTCTCTTCCCTTGTGTGTGCTACCTTGCGAAAGCCAGCTCTGTTCTCCCTGAGGAAGTGAAGCACAGCTGTGTATTTCTCTTATATTGGATGCAATATCTGTTGAACCCTGCCAGCAATTTACCTTCTCCTTAGGCTTTCTTATGAAGTGTACAAGAGTAATATTTATGTGAAATCAACTGACAGCTACATCCAAAAAACAACTATCCCAAAGAATATTTATGTGATTTTATCCAACTAACAGTAAAATGTTTCTGCATGAGCAGAATCTGTGTAAGTAATATGGTAATATGAACAGCTGTATATTGCTTGAAGACAAACTCTCCACTGATTTCAGTCATTGTAAAATTTAGAATAATCTTGAAGATCTAGCCTTAGAAAATAATTTTGAAGTCAACGTGTGTTTCAGGCTTATATTAGGGATTTTCTGAAATTCAAGATATGTGTGCACTAAGTAATTTTCATAATGATATTTACAATACGGCACCACTCCTAGTCTTAGATTCAGAGGATTTCTGTCTCTGCAGCTGCCACTGAAATTCTGTTTTTTTCTGTAGGCAAGTAATTTTCAGTAGTGTCTTATCTAGATCCTTAATACAGGCTTCTCTACTAGACAAACCACAGCAATTTGAAACCACGGGAAAGCAAACTGCAAACCTCTTTGCCCAGAATGACTGTAAACAAACAAGCAAACATGCTCTCAATAAAGGAAAAAACCTTTGAGTTAATGACAACGCATGCCAATAGGCATCATTTTCTGCTAAAAGAATATTCTAGACTGAGAGGATTGAAATAAGCAGGACTCAAGCAGTGCTCTTGATGTAGATGTTTGATTCGACCAGTTAATGAAGTGTGCCTCAGAAAAATGTACTGAATCTGATCTGAGTAAGAAGAGTCAAAAAACAGATCATTTTTCTGACCATACGAGACCATCTCCCACCTCTCAACAATATCCCAGACTACTCCCTTGCTATAATTAAGGTTAAGTGGGGTATTATTGGTGGCAAAACTTTGTCAAATAAATAGGAGCTATTTAGCAATCGGCTGGACAAAACAATAGCAAATAGACCATGAAAGCAATAATCCTGTGCTGGCAGAGATGGACACTGAATGATCTAATTGACCTTCTGCATTTGAACCTTGTCATCTATCACTGGCTACGGGTTGCAGAAGAATGAAAAATGTGTAAGATGAAAACAGGTTTAACAATAGAAAAAGAAAACACAAATGCAAATGCAGAACGCAATACGATTGCACAAGAAGCAAATTATAACCAGACCCAGGGACAGATTAAGAATTATGAGTATACTCAGAGTGCCAGACTCCAAATAATGGGTTACTGTAATGCCTCCTTTTTAACCCCACTCAGTCACTTATCCAGCAGTAAACTTCCTTTGCAGGACTTGGATCTTCTCATGTTCAGGATGTAGGTAGAAATGCACATTCAAAGCTCCAATTTTACCTCTAGGTCTACGGCACGTTAGAGACAACAACCTGGATTCATTTTACAGCTGAAAGAATTGTAGTAAGTAGCTCATTTCATCTGAAGCAGCTGAAGGCTGGATAAAACCTGTGTCTGTGGAAGATGGTATAATTGACACATCACCTCTGATTTCCCAGAGTTTATACTAGAGGTTACACCAAATGCTGCAATTAGCTTAAAAAAGGAAAAAAAAAAAAGCCTTGGATTTCTCCTATAATCAGCCTGAAAAATCTTTGGTTTGTAGAAAAAATTAATCTGCATTTCTTCTATTTCTGCTAATTTGTTGTCGCTTGGTGCACGCCCTGCAGCCAGCCCCATTAGGCTAGCCATGGCCTAAGGACAGCAGCATGCTAAATGCTTCTCCACAATCTCCTTCAAGATATAACAACAAAAGGCTTCTCCATCCTCTTTTCCAGGATCAGGCCCATCACCACACCAGACAAAATACGGGAAAGCAGACTGTTCTGCTCTAGAACTGCTTTCCTTCCTTCCTCTGGGAAACGCTGGATTTGTTTCCCAATTCCTGGTGAGGAAGCAATTCTAATGTATCCCTGCTTCGTCCAGCTAAACCTCAAAAGCAGAAATTTTACAAAAGAGAGAAAAGAAGGGAAAATGCTTGTGAGAGACGACACCTCTGCTCTTTCTCATCTCTGTTACTCAGATCAAGGTCAACAGAGCACTAGGGTTTCTACAACATCAGGAGGTGGCTGGTAAAATGACTACACCTGGCTTAAAACATACCCACAGCTTCCAAGGGGATTTGCTGGGAAGCATCACTACCTGCTGGAGAAACCAGTGGGAACTAGTCACCCAGCCACCCATTTTTACGGGTTAACAGGACCTATTGGGAGGCATAAAGACATTTTTATTATTCAGCACTTTTATTCAAATTGTTTGATTACAAGATTATGATAGGATTTTGCAAAGTGATTAGCTTAATTGCCAAAGATTTTCATACTCATTACTGATCCTTTTATCCAACAAACAGTGGGACACAGAAGGGTTCATAGACTTTTACAAGACTGTATCATTCTTCAGTTAAGAAAGATTGAGAAATACTACTCTTATTCAAAATATTCAAAGATCTCAAAAATCCTCCTTTCTGCCATATGCCTGTCAAAGCTAGATTAAGAAGGGGAAAATACAACCTTAAAACAGACAGATCAACTTCTCTCAAAATCTTAGCTAATAGAAATGGAGCTGGAAGTATGTGAGTGACACTTTATTTTGCAGTTTTCCAATTTCTTCTCTTGCAAGTAGAATTAATAATAAGTTTAGGTTCAGTCTATTCCTTAGACTCTTTAACAAAAGCAATTTCTGTCCTCCATCTCTAACAAAAGGTCCTCAATCTCAGCATTACTCCAACAGCTCTAAAAAACACTTATGGGTCTCCACTGAACAATTTCTTTGCAAATCGGATAGACACAGAACAATTTATTTGGCCAAGAAAACCAAGAATTCAGCCAAAAAAAGACACAAAAAAATCCAAAAGCTTCTCCCTCAGTTTTCAGGCAAACACACAACTGTAATAATATTTGAGCATATTTTATCATAAAAATCAACTACTTCACTCTTAAACAACTTACACTATTTAGCCAACCATCCAACTAAACTGCTGCACTCTCCAAAAAATTAGTCAAGTATTAAACCAATTATAACAGGCAAGATCACAGTTTCCATAATAAATAAAGTGATCATTTTTAGTAGAAACCATACTTCGCATCTGTTTCCCCAATATATGTTATTGTATGTATATTGGTGTAGTTAATACTCAGATGACAACCGGTGGAGAATAGAAAACAAACCAAGGCTGGCACACAGCCTACCTCATCCTGAGTTTCTGCTTCTGGGACAGGAGTCAGCAAAATGAAAGGTTTCTGTAAACTTCATTCTGTCATAAGTAATGAGTAGGAAAGAGGAAGGTGAACCCACAAAGAAACCAAAACAAGATGAGACCTTGGGATTTCAAACTCTCTTCCAATTCATATAAAAAGATACTATTTCATTTGGGTTTAAATCCCTACCCCACCTTATTGCTCTGTTGCACATTATAAGTAGAGGTCCCAAACATTTTCCTGACTGAATTACCACCATATGTTCCCAAAAGAACTGCAATCGCCAGAAGAACTCAGGTCATCAATACCCAACCCAAGACATCAGCCGACTTACCACCTACAAAGGGCTGAGTGGTTTCACTGGTGTGAAGCAGACATGTTTGGAGCCAAGCACATGGCACATTTTGGTCCTTTCAAGCCTTGCAACTCAGGACAACAATGTCCTACTTCAACAGAAAAGATACCAACAGCACAAACCAAAGCAGATCAACACACCAATGTTGACTTCCCATTGCAGTGGGGAGAAGGGCAGAATGGGTGTCTTGGTCTGTGACACCCAGGCACAGATCCCTTTCCCATCTAACTGTCTGTCTAGGCTAACAGGGGACCCATCACCCATTCCAGGCTGCTGGTGTGCCACCTCAAATCTAACTGCAGTCTGACCCCCTTTCTCACAAGGACTAGCTGAAACAAAGACATGGGACTTTCAGAACACAAACCGAGATTTTGGTGGGGATTTTTTGGGCTGAATTTTGGTTTTGTTTTGGGGTTTTTTTCAGGCAGATATTTGTGTAACAGGGAGCACCTGAACTAACTAAAATCTAAATAACAATATGGGGAAAGGAGAGAGGGAGGAAGGGGGGAAGGAGTGGAAAAGCTTGGTAATCAGTAATTCCTTACCTATAATAATTTCTAAAGCTAACTAAGCACATAAACATGTGCAAAACTGCATAGACTGAAGTCTTCCTCTGCATCAACCCCAAGACACTAATTAGGGCCTTCAGAACTTAAAAATATGCATATAAAATTATAATTAATGAGATTACAGATTTCATGACATCCCATCTTTTCCAGCTCAATGTAAGAACAATAATCTTGGAGGGGTCAGTTGCCCTTTCTTATCCAAAGGACTTGAGCCAATGTAAAATTACTAAGTGGGAGGAGAATTAAAGCATGTTGCTGGAAACTGGACAATTTAAGTCTCTGGAGATATACATCTGGTTTTATAGTTCATTCTTTGATATTTTTCTTTAAAAGCCTGAAAAAGTACAAGCAATTGAATACCAATTAAACCATTACACTGCCTGCAGGGCTTTTTTTCCATTACAGGTTCAATAACCTAAATGAGATATTTTAGTTACTTCTACAGAGTCCAGATTTACGAAAAACATCCCCCACTTCCCCCAAGCCTTTGAATTCTGGAAACCCTGGTTTATAAAATCACATACTAAGGAAACTCAGAAGCAACAGTGCAGTTATGTATCTGATAGGACAGCCAGCAGACAGGGATCAATCTGAAGAAAGACACCTCTTTTGTCCCACTCAGAACAGCTGTATTTTTGACAGTGAGTCAAAGTGAAGTACATTCAGCCATTGTACCTACAAAGACATCAAACAGTTACTGCAGAGACTACTGCAGAGTTACAGCAATGGTGCTTTGAGTTATAAATAAACCAACATGTGGGTCTGGGTGCTTAATGTTTGCAATTCACTAGGTATTCTTTATCCTCTTTTTCAGAACTTTGGTATTAACACAAGAGATTAGTTGAGCACTTTAAAAACTGCCCTATCCAACTTTCCAGATGCTCCATCTACAAAGCAAAAGGCAAACGGTACCAAGCTTATATATTGGCAAAACCTTAAGCCAAGATGCAGTTAGGTTTCCTGCTGTCTGCCCAGACTCTAAAAAGGATGTGTTTCATGGTAAAAAATTGCCATGGAAGATATTTGCCTATACTTTTTAAAATAAAGTCTATGTGGTAGCTATAAGGGAATGGACCATTAGGTAGTTTTCCCTCTCTATTGTCTTTTATTCTAATTTCACCTAGGAATAGCAGTCCAGTGTCCATCTGTGGCAGTGAAGGCTAGAAAGGCAGAGTTAAGCACAGACATAAAAACACAGGCTGCTGGAACAGCCAACACAATCAGTTGTCTTTATCTGGTAATCAGTAATGCGATAGTCCAGCATCTTACCTTCAAGACTGAAAATATCTATCATCATAGATTGGGAATTCATTTCTAGAAGAACAAACAGAAAACTTTGAAAATAATCTTCTAGGCATGTGCTGGAGGTGCCTCACCAGCCTGTCCTCTCTCTTTGCGCTGATGTGTTGTATCCTGTGAAGAAGGCTAAGACAGACTCTCTGAAATGTTGTGATGTTTTTCTCTTCACCTTGTCACAGCTCTGCTGAGTGATGGAGGATGATCTCAATGGTCTATTCTCTCTGGAGTGAGAGAATAGTGTCAACACTGCTCTAGATTTCAGATCTGGCAAAACGTGCCTGAAGGTGACATGGAAGAACAGTAAGTTTTAAATGACATCGCCGTTCTCATATGACTCCTGTGATGGTATGCCATTAATAAGAGGAAGCTTTCTTAAAAATCAAATGTTATCCTTGTGTCTCTCATACTGAGTATCTCAGCACAACACTGAGTTAAATAAAGCAGGCACATATTTTAGATGTGGAGTGATAAGCACCAATTACTTACCAGTTTTAATGAAAATCTATGAGTATGTTTTAGTCCCAGCACCATCAGTGCTCACAGACTAGCAATGCTCCATAGATAAATTATTCTTTCTTGACATTATCAATCACAAACAATTTTTTTCTTTGGAAACCCTAACACAGTTGAGTCTTGTGTGGAAAAAATCTTTCAGACAGGCTTTGAAGATAACCACTACAATAAAGGATTAATTCTCTTCATTTCCTAGGTCTTGATCTGTTTGCCATAGTTCAGTATAAAATAAAGAGCACCTTCCTTAGGAGTGGATGAAACCAATTGTGCAGATTACAACCTTTGAAGCTTTACTTGAAGATCAGGCCAACTGTCCAGAAAAATTTAACATTGACAAATCTGCTTGCATTGTTGCTCAGTTTACGTAACTGTTGCAGCAGTTTACATAACCAGTATTTTGTTTGAGAGAACATGCAGTAT
This sequence comes from Aegotheles bennettii, assembly GCA_013398125.1. Taxonomy (NCBI): domain Eukaryota; kingdom Metazoa; phylum Chordata; class Aves; order Caprimulgiformes; family Aegothelidae; genus Aegotheles; species Aegotheles bennettii. The sequence continues at coordinate 186,102 of VZRW01005265.1, forward strand.
ATCGTGGATAATTACTTTATGCTTCATCATGAATTTCCTGACTAATTTTAAAATCAGTCTTTCTTTCATGTATTTTCAGTACACTCCTATGGATCATTAGTTCTTTCCAGTTAGAAAACGAAAGAATGTAAATGGTGCCCACAAGAACTAAAATATTAAATGATACAACAGAACCCTACAAATTTACTAGTTTCACAGATATATCCAGATTTAGATTTACATATCCAGAACATTTTGCTTCCCTAATCTCCTAGCACAGAAAAAAATCCCAGTGCACATATGGCATTGTGAGCTGGTTGTGATCAAATCTGGAAGAAAAGTGGTTTGGGAGCTAGCCTGAGAGTTGGGAGTTGTTCATTTTCCTGCTCTACTATGACATCATGTATGACCTTGGGCAAGTCACTTTTTTAAGATGGGAATAATATCTGTTTCATAAGGAACTTGTGAGGACAAATGCATTCAAGAATACAGGACACACAAATAATAGAATCATAGAATGGTTTGGGTTGGAAGGGACCCTAAAGAATATCTAGTTTCAATCCCCCTGCCATGGGCAGGGACACCTCCCACTAGACCAGGGTGCTCAAAGTCCCATCCAACCTGGCCTTGAATACTTCCAGGGAGGGGGCAGCCACAACCTCTCTGGGCTACCTGTGCCAGTGTCTCGCCACCCTCACAGGAAAGAATTTCTTCCTAATATCCAATCTAAATCTACCTTCCTTTAGTTTGAATCCATTCCCTCTTGTTCTATCGCTAAGTGTCCTTGTAAAAAGTCCCTCTCCAGCTTTCCTGTAGGCCTCCTTCAGGTACTGGAAGGCTGCTCTAAGGTCTCCCCAGAGCTTCCTCTTCTCCAGGCTGAACAACCCCAACTCTCCCAGTCTGTCTTCATAGGAGAGGTGCTCCAGCCCTCTGATCATCTTTGTGGCCCTCCTATGGATCCGCTCAAGTAAGTCCATGTCTTTCTTATGCTGGGAGCCCCACAGCTGATGGTCTATATAAATACATAAAACAATGATGTAAGCTCTGTGACTGGAAGCTTTGCAGGATAGGTTCCCATAGAATTTGTAGAAAGAGTGGCCACAGCACTACATAAAAGAAGTCTTCACCTTGCATTCCTCAGGACAGATGTTCCACATGGGAAGATTCTCAGCCTCAAAGATGAATGCCTACTTGTATTTCTCACACAGAAAACCCCTTCAGGCAGGATATAATAACTGGGGTACCCATTGCAGTAACAGCTGCTGCTCTGTCACTCTTGTGCTGCTTCATCATCTTGACATATAGGGTACAAACACCCCCATGAGTGCACACATAACATCTCTTTCCAAACACCTCCCAAAACTCCTCTGCATGCTGCTGTTTGCTGGGTAACTGACTTAACCTGGTACACAACACTGCTGTTTCCCCATACCATTCAGAGTGGGATTAACTAGTCAGTGATTTCACACATCGAGTCTGGTTTGTGTCCCACTACTCGGACCTTACCCACACAGGCAAGGACTGTCTCATCAAACTGCACACAGAGGGCAAAAAAACCCCAGCACATCGTCACACCAGCTACCCAGGCATGCTCTTGGAAATGCCTGGATCAAAAAGCTGCAGCATCCAAATTAAAGGAATCCCAGGGCATCCCTCAGTTGACAGACTGAGAGGAAAGAACTGATTTTTCAGTAAAAATCAGTAACCACTAAGATGCAAATCCAAATAGAACAAAGATGAGATCAGAAATGCATTATGCTCCAAAAGGGCCAGTTTGACAAGACTGGAAAATACTATGAGCCAAATCAGCTTAGAGAGAGAATTTTTGAAAGGAAAACAAGTAATAATTAGAAGTATTAAAAAAGAGAGCACTCAAGACATAAAGATCCACAAACACACACACACACAAAAAAAAAGGGAGTTTTTGCTGCTGTGACGCACACTGTGTCTGGGCTTTTCTAAACTTTAAAAGCCTCCAGAACCTGAAGAGAGGCTGTGAGTGCCTCTGGGCTGCAGATCTCTTCACACCCAGCCAAAGTGCTAAATCCCATGGACCAAAAGCCCAGTTGCCACTCCACTACTGATCCTCATGGTTCCTCTGGGTTGGTTAACTTTGGCATACCCTGTCCCTGGACCAAAACAAGGAAAGAAAGCTTTCAGCAGCCACAACGTAGCTCTTCATTTAAAATAAAAACACAATAAAGCACAAGTTACAAGTGAGTAAATAACTCCCAAAGGCAATCCTTCTCACTTCACTTTATCTTTCCTTTTCTCAAAGACATGGTCAATCTGTGTTTAGGAAGGCAGCTAATGGTTTTTGTTCTTCAGCTGCCTACAATTTTCCATTTAATAAAGCCCACTGTGACACAAAAGAGCATTAGCTGTTTTCCTTCTGGGCAATTCAGCAAGGAGCTGCAGTCTCCACAACCAGCCTGAGGTCCAGAGGCAATGTGACAGAGACCACAGTTTCATGAACACAGTGAGCTGATCCAACAGCTCACCTCTGATGGAAGAAAATTCACTTCTTTGCAGTAATCTTTCTCAGCAAATAGTTTTCTGCTGGCTTACTAAGTTGGACCGGCACAAGAAAGGCTCCAGTAAGAGCCAGAGTCAGTGTAAGAGTAGGCAACTCTGCTGAGCACAGCATCAGAAAATCCAGGAGCAGGGGATAGGGAAAAGGCACCAAAACCCTCTCCTTTCAGCAGCACTGCACTGCCACATTAGCCTCCCTGCTTGTGAAATCGCAGTCTGAGGACTTGCTGTGGAGCAATAACTCACCTGCAGAACCTTTCATGAAATGAAATCTGATACTCCCAAGCAGGATTCGTATTTCACCCATCAGCTCCCCAAAGCATCATACGTATTAAGTAGCAATCTAGTGAAAGGGGAAGTGAAATTAGCCATACAAATACTTAGATAACTCATTAAAAAAGGATAAGTAGGCAACAATTCATAGAAATCATAAGTCAGAAAACCGATAAGGTGGCAAAAAAAACAGAGGGAAATAAATTCTGTGACTGCCAAAAGTCACTAAGAAATGAGAGATTTTGGTGTTTGGGTGTTTGCTCTCCTATGCATTTGCTGAATTCTTGTTTTTTGTTGTATATTAGAACCAACTTCTTTAATTTTTGGATGGACAAAGTAAATTAAAATGAAGAGGCAGAACTATTTAATAAATATTCTTATCCAGCATTATAGAAGCAGCAGCCGACATGCATAAATGAAGGCAAATTTACTGTCCTCACTGTAAACAAGGAGTTTCAGTTAAAAAAATAGATATTACCAAGCACAGTAATTCTTAAATGAACAACTCTGAGTCATCCACATCCAAGAGCTCTAAAAGAGCAGACTGACAAGTGCTCTGGAGTTGCTTCTCTTCATTGATCAAAAGTAGGCTAACATGACTGCTTTAGCTTTTTCAGGGAGTTCAGTTCAATAAATTATCACTGTAAGGATCCCACAGGTCTTACTGTCAACAAAGAACTTCCTATATTGTCTTTTACTTAAGTTCTCTTCTCCAAATGACACACATTATTACCACTGAATAGAGTGGCAATTGCTTATGAAAAAAGGAACATTCCTTGTGGCTTATATTACCAACTATTAGATTCTGACATAGCAGTCTAAGACTTACAAGTTGATGGAAAAGCAAAGAAACCCATTAAAATATTTTTTTATTATTTCAAAAGCAGAATTCAAGTCCTGCTGATTGCTGATAGTTAGAAGAAGATTAAACAATATATATATTTTTAAAAAGAATGCCCAAATTCATGTCTTGTTTTTGCACTAATACTATAAACAGGTGAATTGTGGCAGATGTTCTCAAGGGCACAACCTGAAGGCAATACCTAATACAAAATTTGTAAGGAGAATACATTATCCTGAATAACTCTTTCTGCTCATAATAGGATGAGTAGAAAAAATCCACTTGCTGTTACAGAACTCAAAATGCATTTGCAAAGGTGGCAGTCAGGAAAGAAGTACTTCTTGCTCACACATTGTGCACATTTGGTATGGAAATATGCAAGATGATGGCTGAATTTATGCCCCTGTGCTGCCTCTCCTGAATGAAAGACAGGCTGGACTTCAGCTGAGACATTTCACTTTCCCCTTTCTGCCTCCTTGAAACTACATTCATCCCTATCTCAAGGCATCCTGAGAAGGAAAGAAGAGCTCAGTCACTGTGTATTTCCCCTGTTCCTTCAACGCAGCTGGGAGGCATCAAGGGAGTCTGTCAAGCATCTGCTCACACCTGCTGAACATCCAGCAGAACAAACCAGCAGCTAATGATGACAAGGAGCACACCCTTTAAAAACAAATACCTCAGCCAAGTGGAAATGAGTGAAAGGGGTAGGTTTTCCTCAAGAGAGGGACTGCATGGCTTCCAGTGCCAACTGACACAGCCTGGAGAGAGGAGATGCTGCTGTTTACACCATCCCCTATAATGGTCTAGCAGTGGCCACCTCCTTCACAATCTTCAGATTCACCAGGCGTTTTAAGTGTTCCATCTGGGAAAGTTGCTGTTGCTATTGTTCATAATGATTAACAGAATGTGCCATAAATATAACTAGTAGTATTTCTTCTCCATGCAGGAGGAGTTCTAGGCAGGTCAGCAAGGCACTCAGAGCGCCTGCAGTGAGGAGCTCCTGCCACCCCCTCCAGTAAGCGCTGGTGTCTGAGCTAACATGTTCACAAGTAGCTTTCGGATGTCCTCGTGAGCTGCAGCCTCACACCTGGAGGGGCTGTCACTGGTAGAGAGGGCAAGGTCATAGGAAGAGGCTGTCCAGGGCACTGCCCGTGCTCAGAGCACTGACTTTATCTGTCTCAGCGTGTTCATGAAGCAAAGAACACACTGAGCAAAGTCTTGGTAAGCTTACAAGCTTCCAGAAGACTGTTCTGGCAAAAGGGAGGAGGGGAAGGAACATGGGCCACTTGCCAGAGATTGATCTGTCCAATCTAAAGAAATTAATTTAATTGTTTGTGGCAGTAGGAGAGCTTGCAGCTGCTGACTCCAAGAAGCCTGGACAGTAAGAAAACGTGGCGCCAATGTTGCTAGAATTAAGCAAGCGAGGTGAGTGCCTAGCAGCTGGGATTTGGGACACTTGGTGGCTTCACGTCCCTGAGATGGAAAGACTGCACACTCGCCTTTGCCACTTGAACAGTTACTTCCCAGCACTGGCAGCTCTCATGAGAATGCACACTGGTTGTTAACACATAGAATAGCTGGTATAAGGTAGAGCTTAAAAACCCCACCACCAAAACCTTGTCAGCAAAGAGGAGCCCCAGCCAGCTACTCAGGGAGGTGGGAGCTGCTGGCTGCGGGCTCCATATCCTGTATGCAGGAGCCTGCTGCCCCATCCCAGGGAGGGGAAAGGCAGGGAGAGCACTAACGACCGTGTAATTATAAAATTATGTTTGCTTGGTTTTTTCTTTTTTTTTTTTTTTTTTTTAGGTTTTGGGTTTTTTTGCCTCAGAAGATAAGAACAGTTGGAGAAGTATATGCTGTGGGGCCTCAGCAAATCGACTGCCAGGATTTGCTCTTTGAGGCTTTCATCCATCCAGTTTTAATCCAAATTAGTAGGAGCTTCAGAAAGGGATTCTGGCAAAGTCACAGCTGGAAAGATTTTCATCATTAATCCTACCAAGCATATAAAAATACAATTAAAAAAAAAAAAAGAAATAAAAGAGAAAGGGGAGTGGGATATAACAGTTCTTGGCGCAAACATGTTTTGGTTTGCTTTTAGAGTGAATACAAAAAACAAAAGAAAATATATATTTAATTAAGAAATAGTCCATATCTTTGTCTTCTTTGACATCTTTACACAAGACTAAAAATGCTATTCTATGATTCTTATAAAATTTATTTCTTTCTGAAGTAGAAATTTTCTTTGCTTTATGAAGAGGCAAAGCGGCTCAGGCTGAGAAGGGAGGTCCCGCTTCCCTGACCCCAGTGGCACGGGGCCTGTGTGGTTTTTTGGCAGGTCATTCCCTGTAGCAAACTGCAGTGGTTTACTGAGTTCAGCTCTGCAGCTTGTCGGGTCACTCCGGAGAACACCAGAACGGGGAGGCAGAAGAACCGCGGGCAGTGCTTGGGCACTTGTGCGTGTTTGCCCAACGTGCACAAGCACATTCACCGCTCTCTGTACCCACAGCATTGCAATTACAGAGCTGAGCAGAGGTATCACACGACTGGAGAAGCTGCTTTCCAGTAACCACTATCGAAGAACCACCCATGGGTGCACACACACCTCTGTGACAGCTCCACTTGCAAGCCGTAGAGACTAAACCACAACATTTTGCAAATGCCAAGCTGGACAAATATTTACTAATTAAGCAAATTTCTCCTGTAATTTCATTACCTTTTTTCAGGGAGAGTTGTGTTAAGAATGAGTTTCAAGCACAGGCATACACGTACTCTCTGCCACATACACATTTTGAAGAGAGAAAGGAAACTTCCCAAAACTTTCCTAAATTGCTAGGGGATTGTTTATTAGGAAGACAAAAGGTTGTCTCCAAGACGGGAGTAAGCATTCTATGCTGCTGCTCATGATTCCGGTTATCCTAGTCTCTGCCAGAACTGTTATGGCAATAAATACCTTGCACCTGTCCAGCACTTCTAATGTCAGGATCTCACAGCTTTAAGCATACAGCCTCAAAGATAACCTGTAGAGCAGAACAATTTACAAAGGCAGGAACTGCAGCCAAACAATCATAGAACCATAGAATGGTTTGCATCAGAAGGGATCTTAAAGACCATCTATTTCCACTCCCCCTGCCGTGGGCAGGGACACCTCCCACTACACCAGGTTGCTCAAAGCCCCATCCAACCTGGCCTTGAACACTGCCAGGGAGGGGGTAGCCACAACCTCTCTGGGCAACCTGTGCCAGTGTCTCACCACCCTCACAGGAAAAAATTTCTGCCTAATATCCATCTAAATCTGCCCTCTTTCAGTTTGAAGTATTTCCCTCTTGTCCCATCACTACATGCCCTCATGAAAATTCCCTCTCCAGCTTTCCTGTAGGCTTGCTTCAGGTACTGGAAGGTTGCTCTAAGGTCTCCTCGGAGCTTTCTCTTCTCCAGGCTGAACAGCCCTAAGTGTCTCAGCCTGTCCTGATAAGAGAGGTGACAGCCCCCTGATCATCTTCGTGG
>VZRW01005266.1:3358-37137 GCA_013398125.1 Aegotheles bennettii
TGGCCATCGTGCCCCAGGAGATGCCCATTGGGTGCTTGTTGCCCATCATCTGCTGTGCTGTGGAGGCACAACCCTCATCGGGTCAGCTGGGGTGGGGTTACCAGAGCAATCTCCCCCTCTTGGAGGCAGTGGGGACCCCGCCGTGGTGCCAGGCTGGAAGGCAGCAGAGGGCACTGCCGGTTTGTCAGCCTGTACCTTGCCTCACCAGTGCCCGAGTGATGAAATGCCAGGGGAAACCTTCACCAATGCTCTGGAAGGATGGGCAGCACACCCAGGGGGAGGTGTGAGCCCCCCGTTTGCAACCCTGGAGCCTCCCAGGGTGGGACACCCAGCTTTGACCCCCTGATTGCGCCGTGCCCACTCCCAAAAGTGACTGTCCCTCCCCCTGGTGCCACCCTGGCCAGCGTGGGATGGCACCCCCTGGCACCAAGAGCTGCCACAGAGCTGATGGGGATGCTCTGCCCACAGGGTGCAGGAACAGGAGCTGGAGGCACTGAGAACCTGGCCTGGAGGAGTCCCCAGGTTCAGATTTTGCAGGGATGGATGAAGCCAGCGGCTGACATAGGGTCAGAATGGGACAGCAGGATCAGAATGGGACAGCAGGGATGGAATGGGACAGCAGGGTTGGAATGGGACAGCAGGATCAGAATGGGACAGCAGGGTCAGAGTGGGACAGCAGGGTTGGAATGGGACATTTCTCCATGGCCAACTCTCCAACAAAGTTGTCCCAGATCTGCAGCACCATGCGCTGCTTTTTCTGCTACTGGGCTCTGGTGGCAGCATCTGCACCTCCCCTCATCCCTTTGATATCTCCTTTGGTTTCCAATGGAATTGCTCTTTTCTCATCCCCCATCTCTCCCTTTTTGCTCCTTCTCCCTCGCTCCTCTTCTTACCTCTCCCATCCCAGGTTTCAGACCCCCCTGCTCCATCCCCTTCAGGGACCTGCTGCTATCTGTGGTTTTCTTTCCCTTTCTTGATTTCTTTTCTTTTTTTTTTGTTGAAAGTTCCACCGTGTCTTTGTCTTAATGAGCCAGGTTAAATATTCTGTAATCAGCGTAATAATACACCTGGACTTGTTCGCGAGATATCTGCCTTTTGTACTGCGACAGGACATTAATAGTAATTATTCTGCTTTGTAATTGGAGCTTTAAATACTAATTCAAACAGCCAGAGGAAAACCAATTAGTGCTAATTTATCTCTATGTGTTTTGGAGAGCCTGTGTCTGTCATACTGTGAAGAAATAGGTTGGTAATTAGTACAGTTGGGTGGTAGATAGAAGTAATTATCAGATTCTTTCATGTTCTTTAAAGGGAAAAAAAAAATCTAAAGGCTGGATGACTCTTCCTTTCCGAGGAAGTTTGCACCTCGAAGGAAGGCAGTGCATGGGCCTGGCCAGCTCTGCATGAGGCTCCTTGCCAGATCTTGTGGGCATCTTGTGTTGTACAGAGCAATGAGTGACCCCAAGGACAGGAGGCTTTGGGCATGGCTGGAGCATCCAAGGGCTGGATTGGGGGTCCTGGGAGGCAGCAAAAGGGACCAGTGCTGCAGGGGACAGCTGGGGAACACCAGGGACAACGGTGGAGCTGCACCTTTGAGTATGACCAAAGGAATGCTCCACCTTGGTTGAGCTCTACTGTAGGTGTTTGCACCGTACCCTATGCATTTGAGACATAACCCATGTTTTTGGGTCCTACCCTATGCATTTGCACCATACCCTATGTGTTTGAGCCATACCTTATGTGTTTGAGCCATACCCTATGTGTTTGAGCCATACTTTGTGTATTTGCACCATACCCTATGCGTTTGAGCCATACCCTATGTGTTTGAGCCATACCCTATGCGTTTGCACCATACCCTATGTGTTTGAGCCATACCTTATGTGTTTGAGCCATACCCTATGTGTTTGAGCCATACCCTATGTGTTTGAGCCATACTTTGTGTATTTGCACCATACCCTATGCTTTTGAGCCATACCCTATGCGTTTGAGCCATACCCTATGTGTTTGAGCCATACTTTGTGTATTTGCACCATACCCTATGTGTTTGAGCCATACCCTATGCGTTTGAGCCATACCTTATGTGTTTGAGCCATAATTCATGTCTGATCCATACCCTATGTATTTGAGCCAGACCTTCTCTGTTTGAAGCAAAACCTATGCATACGAATCCTACCCTATACATTTGAGCCATATCCTATTTAGTTGAGCCATACCCTATGCAACTGAGCCATACCCCAAGTTTCTGAATCCTACCCTATATATTTGAGCCATACCCTATATATTTATTTGAGCCATACCCTATGTATTTGAGCCATACCCTATATATTTGAGCCATACTCTATGTATTTGAGCCAGACCCCATGTTTCTGGATCCTACCCTATGCATTTGAGCCAGACCCTGTGTGTATGAGCCAGCCCTAGTGCATTTTACCTATACCCTATATATTTAGGGAGACGGTGGTGGCCAAATGGCTGCTATCCCCATTGTCCCCATCCCCATCATCACCCCCTTGCCCTGTCGCTGTGCTGCCCAGGAGGGAGCAGCAGGTTCCTCGAGGGCATTGGGCCCAGCCACATGCTGCTCCTTTCCCACCCCCCTCTCTTATTGGATAAGAGGATCTCAAGGTTTTCTGTGCAGGGAGGATTTAGTTTGTGGTTACTTCGATCTCCTCCCCCATGTCGTGCTATTAAAACAATAAGTAATGCATGGAGTAGTTGTTCACCCCATCAGGACGTCGGGCCAAGCCAGACCAGGAATCTGCAGGGATTCATTAATGGCCCATTCTGTGTTTCCTTTCCTCTTTAAAAACCCAGTGGAGTTACCTTGGTAATAATAAAGTGCACGATTCCAGGAGGGAGGGAACAGATTCTTATTTTGATTAAACGGATTTCTCCTCCTCCCCTCCTTGCCCCTTTTATTCCTGCCAATTTAAAATTTCTGTTTAGGGAGGGGGGGGAAAAATAATATAAGCAAATGCTAACGATGGAAAATCACGTTTTTTCAAGGTAGGGGAGAAAATGCCATTGGAAGTCTTCTATGGAAAGAGATGCCGGGGGGCACAACATATCAAAGAAAATATAATACACCCAGGTTAAAGCTAATGATTGCCATATAATTAGAAGTGAACCATTGTGCTATAAATGTGTATTCTTCAGCGTGCTGTGATTTTACTGTAAAAAAGAGAGAGAGTGAGCGCGCGAGAGCGCACAAGAGAAAGAAAGACAGAAAAACACAGAACCCAGCAACATACTATAAAAAGCACTCTGTTGACTTTTCTGCTGTTTAGTATTCCTTGCCCGTACTCCCCCGGGAGTATGTAATTAGTGCTTTATGAAGAGTGCATTTAAAGCAGTTTAATATTCACCTCATTCAGTCTGAAACAATGTGATCACTGCTTAGACAAATCACTGCTCCTTACTGACATCCTCTGTCAGTACATTACCTCTGAAAAGACCTTTCAAGAGGCTTGGATGTTAATTAGTTGTCTATCATGTATAAACAGAGCAGTGAGCAGAAGGGCTGCACCAGGCCAAAGACTCAGAGGGAAATACTGGAAAGACTTTTTCTTTTTTTTTCCCTCCCCCTTTAATGAAAATTCCTGGTGTCCTCATCCCTGGCTCCCCAGTTTGCTGGCGTGGTCTGGAGTGAAGCTGGGGTTTCCCTGCCCATCCCAGGGATGCTGAGCCAGCCTGGCCCCGTGGCTCTGCAGGCAAGGGGCTGCCAGACCCCCATCAGCCCAGGGAGCATCCGCTGCTCTGGCTGGGCACCTGCCCTGCTACCCCCCAAAGTGTGAGCATCCCAGTTAATGTCCTAGCCTGCATCCCAGCTCCTGCATCCTGGTCCTGCATCCCAGCCCTCCATCCTGGTCCTGCATCCCAGCCCTCCATCCCAACCCTGCATCTCAATGCTACATCCTAACCCTTCATCCCACCCCTGTATCCCACCTCTACATCCTACCCCCGCATCCCTGTGCTATATTCCAGCCCTGCATCCCAGTCCTGCATCTTACCCCTGCATCCCTGTGCTATATCCCACCCCTGCGTCCCACCCCTGCATCCCAACGCTGCATCCCTGTGCTATATTCCAACCCTGCATCCCACTCCTGCATCCTACCCCTGCATCCCTGTGCTATATCCCACCCCTGCATCCTCCTGACCCCACATCCCAGCCCTGGACTCCAATGCTACATCCCAACACTGCATCCCAACGCTGCATCCCAATGCTGCATCCCTGTGCTATATTCCAACCCTTCATCCCAACCCTGCGCCCTAGTGCTACATCCTGTCCCTCCAGTCCTATATTCCCATCCCGCATCCCACAGGTGCCTCCGAGCAGGCAGGGATAGGCAGCTGGATTCCCCTCAGGAACCTGCCAGAGCGGGAAGGTGCTTTAATTCCAGCCCCGACACCGGTTTAGTGACTGAACGCGCTGAACTAGCGCTTCTGCACCTATAAAATGTGGTTCCTGACACCCACCCACTTTTCTAACATGCTTGGAAATGAATGGTTGGGAAATACTATCGGAAAAGGAAGTTTTGCAATTTAAAACAGAGTTTAGCTGAGCACAGTGGCTTTGCCCAGCGCAGATCCTGTAGGGCTGCTGCAGCGCTCGCTTTAGTGATGCTGAGAAGTGGCTCTTGCTGGAAGGGTGGTGCTGGCCACCACATCCCTCCTCCCTGACACCAGCACGTGGGGATGAGGGATGGGGGAGCGGGTGGGGCACCCAGCTTTGCCACCCTGATTGCACCCCGAAGTGGGAAGGGTCCATTTTCTGTCACTGAGCTCTTCTGTCCCGGGTAAAAGCTCTGGCAGATGATGGCAGCCACCTCACCCTACCTGGCCTTGGATTTATCTTCTCAGGGAAATCCAACAGACTGGGGGCATCACCAACCCCGCTGTGCATCACTTGTCCCCACTGTGCATAGAATTGTTATGATTGGGAGGGACCTCCAGGGTCATCAAGTCCAACCTTTAACCATCACTCGTCCCCCATCCAGCCCTGTGCCCACAAGATGCTCCTCACACTGCCAGCCCCAAGTCCTCCTCCCCCTGGGCAGCTTCTCCCTCTGCCCCTGCATGTCCCCAGTGTCCCCCCAGCCCCTTGCTAGGTGCAAGGCAGTGTCCCAGGAGCTGGTCCTGGCTCCGCTCCCTGACCTCCGTGCAGGGATGGAGGACCAGGACCCATGGAAATCCCATTACCAGGCTCCCCCTGGCACCCCCCATTTGCTCACCCAGGCACTCCCGAGCCAAATCCAGCAAATCCAACACTTCCCTGGGCTGGGGCAGCCACTTGCCCCCCTGCAGAGGTGTTGAAGGGTGAGGTCCAAGGCTGCCCCTTCCCTTTGACAAGCAGCAGACACGGAACATTGCTCCCTCTGCTCCTGGGCTGGAAACCACAGGTGGTTTTTGGGGAGAGCCACCCCCCCCCCATGGCCAGGCTCCCCCTTTGTGCATCCCCATGTACGGCCCCACACCAGGGTGGGAACACTCAGAGCATCCCCATGGGATGCTTTCCTGAGCTTCCCAGCCCCTGAACAGCACCTCCACACCCTCCAGCTTGGGGTTTTTCCCCTTTTCTCTCCCTTTTTCACCAGTTTCTCTCCCCAGCTCTCTTAGTCACGAAGGTGAGGCCCTGACAGAGACACAGACATCAAAAACAAGAGGTGACGAAACACCAGGAATAATTAAATTGCACTAAATCACTGGGTCCTGGTGGCACCCTGCCAGAGCGCTGAGGAAACTGGAGCACGAAGGAGCTGAGTTATTATTAATAATCACCAGCGCCCTCGTGAACAACAACCTATTTTGCACCTCTCTGTAGTAAAGGAGTGGGAAGGGAGCAGCTGGACGTCGGGACTGGGATGGGGTGAGGACATCTCTGGGGACAAGAGGTCTGAGTCCTGCTGGCTCTGCAGGTGCAGGGCACTGCACATCCCATCCTGTGTGGGGAGTGGAACATCTCCGTGGTGAGGAAAGGCTGAGGGAGCTGGGGCTCTTTAGCTTGGAGAAAAGGAGACTGAGGGGGGACCTCATCCATGGTTACAAATATGTAAAGGGTGAGTGTCAGGATGATGGAGCCAAGCTTTTTACAGTGACGTCCAATGATAGGACAAGGGGCAATGGATGCAAACTGGAGCACAGGAGGTTCCATGTGAATCTCAGGAAGAACTTCTTTCCTGTGAGAGTGCCAGAGCACTGGACCAGGCTGCCCAGAGAGGCTGTGGAGTCTCCTTGGCTGGAGACATCCAAACCCCACCTGGATGTGTTCCTGTGTGATGGACTCTAGGTGACCCTGCTCTGGCAGGGGGGTTGGACTGGATGAGCTTTCGAGGTCCCTTCCAACCCCTAGGATTCTGGGATTCTGTGATATGTGGGATCAGCTCCATGTCCAGGCTGTGCTGCAGGGCTGGAGCAAGTCTGCTCCCGCCACGCATCCTCCCCGCCAGCCCCAGCCTTGCGCAAGGGCAGCCTTATCCTCCTGCCATCGGGGCTCATCCTCACTCCTGTTCCCAGCGTGTGGGTGAGCCTGCTAGCCCCGGGCTGGGCATTGCACAGCTCCTGCACCTCTGCCTGGCCCTGCTCACTGTTTGCACCATGGATGCAACAGGCTGCACCTGCCCGCCGTGCAATGCCCCGGCGTGCAGCCAGCCCAGCCCTGGTCCTGCAGGGTGCTTGGGATGCCTTTCCCCTGCATCCCACCAGCCTTTCACCCTTCCAAGCTCCTGGGATGATGATGCTGGGTATGCAGGACTTGCTGCTCCGCAGGTCCCTCCAGGTCTCACCTCAATTAATGGCCAAGGGAAGCCCCCAGCTCCCATTGCTGGTGGAGGTATTGGTGGGAGGGATGCTCCAGCTCCCACAAACCTTCCTTTGGGAAAGAGAAGGAGAGAAAAGAGGCAAAGAAGGAAAGAGAAGGAGAGAAAAGAGGCAAAGACTCCTCCAATGAAGGCTGAATCAATGGCTTTACATTGCACAGCAGGGCAAGGCTCGGTTCAGAGTTTGATCCCACTTGGCTCCATCTCCGCAAGAGCCCGGGCAGGATTTTTGCAAGGTTTAAGGCTGATTTTGGATGCCGTGGGCAAAGCCAGGGCCCCAGCTCCCACTGCCATTCCCACTGGCACCAGGGGAACGTCCCAACCTGGTTAAAATCCTCCCTGGTGGGGTAAACCCCATGGTGTTGAAATTTCGGCGAGCTGTAAATCTCATGTGTTTGTAAAACCTTTAAGCCTCCGTCTGCAACGCGCAGGTAAACCTTTAATTCCTTGACAATACAGAGCTAACTCCCAGCTAAATCCTTAATTCCTGCGCACCGTAGCCCCGTGAATTTGGCTCTTTGCAGCCTGGGTCTTGTCTGCAATGAGCAGCATCGGCTGCCGGCGCGGCACTCGCACCCTTCAGATGTGGTTTGGGTGGAAAAGTCCCCTAAAATAACTGTGCCCCGGGTTCTGGTGCTTTTCCCCAGTTGATCAAAATTTCTGAAGCACCTTTTGCATCTCCTTAGAATGGGAATATTGATGGCATTCCTGCAGTGCTCCGAGGTTAGGGAAGGAGCCACCCAAACCTGGTGTCCCGGCTCCGGGCCAGCTTTCCCCTTCCTCTAAATGGGCTGAAGTTCTCCCAGGTGATGTGACATGTTGGGATGAGCCCGTTGCCAGCTCCGGCGGGTGCTGCAAGGCTCGTGAAGCATCACCAGCATCTGCTGAAAGACTTTCCCCCCCCTCCCCAGAGCTGATCCCCGTGCGATAGCGAGAGGGTGCAGCTGCAGAGCCGCAGCCGGGCCGGCCGCCGAGTGAGCCTGACGGGTTTGGGAGCTCATCAGTGGGATGATGACAGCACCCACGATTGCTCCATGTGTTGTAGGACGCGGGTCCCAGCCGCTGGGGGAATGTTTCCCAACCTGGTGAAACCTGTACGAACGACCACCCTTTCTTAGGCAATTTTCCTGACTCAAGATCCCACCCCGAGTCCACAGGAGACAGCGCTGTGCTGCCTCTTACAAAACATCCCCATCCAAACAGGTTTCCTCACTAATCCCTCTTCCAGAGAGGATCTTTTCCCTTTTTTGGGGGTGACCATGGCTGCTGGTGGCTCTTCATGAGGGTGTTTGGTGTCAGGCTGTGACGCTGAGTTGACGCGACTCAACTTTCCTTGGCTGAGGCCACCGCCGGCATCAAAAAAACCACCCAAAATTGTGCTCTTTATGGGAAAAACTTTCCTGAGGCAGGAGGGAAGGGAATGACTCCTCTGGGAACTGGGCAAATCAGGTGAAAGAGGGAGGGCCCATCCAGCAGTGCCCATTTTTTATATTAGTGGCCAAAATATTGACCTGGAGCAAACCCAGAGGCTGCTGCTGTGTTCATCTCCCCCGGGCTCGTGGCAAATTTTGAAGGGCTGAATATTTTTATAGATTAATGAAAAGCTGATTATTTATTCCAGCGCCCAGCAAATGGTCCTGGCTGGGCTAAAACCCACCCGTGACATCCCCCAAACATCTGTCTGCAAACACCCACGGTGGCTTTAACCTATCCAAAACCCTTATAAATGAACTTATTCCTCTTGGGGCTGCCTCAGAGGGGTTCTGCTGGGCTCTGGGACCCGGTGCTGGCACGTGAAGGGTTACTCAGCCCCATCTGCTCAGTTCCCCATTTCACAAGGGCGGGTTTGGAGTTTTACTACAAGTTTCAGACAACCAAGGTGTGTCTGCGTTCGGTGCCTGGTTTGCCCGTTGTGTAGGCGTCAGGTTCAGCGCCGTCTTGTCAACACTTGAATATGTTGAGCATCACTCACGGGGCATTCTGTAAGAAACCTATTAAGTTAATTACCGAGGCTCGGTGTGTGTGTGTGTGAGAGTGAGCGTGTGTGCTTCTCCTGTAAAAATTTGGCTTTCTTTCTTGCAAGACACTTCTGATGCAAGCCCCAGCCTCTTGGGGTGATGACATCTCGTCTGCTGCTGTAACTGATCCGGGCTCAGAAGCTCTGAGATGGCCCCAGGCTCAGGGTAGGACCCCACCTGAACATAGGGACCTGTGTTGGGTCCCTGTGGTGGCCCTGGTTATCTGCTGAGAAGGATTAGGGTGTAGATCAGTCCTAAATCTCCAGGGTTTGAACTCAAAGTTCTGCTGCCCGCGTGGGGTCACCCTGAGCATCCCCAGAGGTGCTGGCTGGTGGCTCGTGTCATCGTTTCTGCTCCATCTCAGCACATGGGAAGATGTATTTTGGAGCCTTTGGTTTGGGGAAAGGGTTGGGATGGAACCTCTTGGTCTTTGTATTTGCACCACCACCCACAGGCAGCCCAAAATCACTGGGGCTGGAGGCAGGGAGCTCTTCTTGTTGGGGCTGGGGGGCCACTGTCCCATCTCTGGTGTCAGAAAAGCATGGTTTGGGAAAGGAGACAGCAGAGGAACAGCCTCCAGCAGCATTCCCGGGGGGACACTCCCTCCACTTTTCCTCTTACCCTTTCCTACAAGCCTTTCTCACCCTTTTCATCCCCCTGGAGAAGGAGCTGTGGGTCTGAGTTGAGCTCAGGGCTGATGGGGCGATGCTGAAGGCCATGAGCACGCGTCTGTGCTTCCCAGCCCTGTCCTCACCATCACCTCCTGACTTTCCCCGCATCCTCGCTCAGCCGGGTTGGAACGGGGCTGCCGCAGGCTTCGCCACCCCCAAAATAGGGAATTAAATGAGTTTTCCCTTTGCTGGAGCCCGAGCTGGCTCCCAGGGTGGTGTTTTGGGGAGGTGCACGGGGCATTGCACAAACAGCCCCTGGCGCTCACACGCGCCCCAGGTGGGGAGGCTCAGCCCCCTCCTTCCCGTGCCGGGAGCATCCCGCGGGAACCCGGATCCGGTGGACTTTTATGGAAGAAAGGGAAGTCCATGGCATCGCTGGAGCAGCCTTGGCAGCCACAGCCAGCCCCGTGCTGCCGTTAACCCCTCGTCCTCGGGACGGGCAGGGCCAGCCCCCTGCCTGCTGCTGCCTGCTGGGGGTCAGCTCTGCGGGGGGGGTCAGCACCCCCACTGGGGCTCTGCCTTGAGCTGGGGGCTGTAGGATGCTCAGCAGCAAAAAAAAAGCCATTGAGAAGGCACGCCTGGCTCTTTCTCATCATCTAAATGGATGTAAAGGGCTCGTCAGCATCCCAGAGCTCTCACCCTTCAAGAACCACCCCCACCCCCCCCAAGAAAAACCCAAAACACCCCATAACAAGCAGGAGGGAAGCGGGGGGAGAACTCGCACTGCTCCAGCCAAGGATGTTTCCTGTCGGAGTTTCTCCGGTCCCAGGGGTAGCTCTGGACTCTCCCTCCGAGTGCAGCCAAGTCCTGCTGTCAGGAAGCGGCTTTTGGGGGTGGGGGGGGATGGTGAGGCCGAGCCCAGGGCAGCCCGGATGCGCTGGTGGGGGCCAGACATCACCTCACCCCCCACCTCCTCGGGGGGTCCCAGCTGGGGCTGGCGTCATCCCATGCGAAGGGGAGACTTTTTGGCCAACGGAAGGAGGGGGANCCCACTGCTCCCATCAGATTAACGAAGCCAAAATAGCCAAATTGGCCCAGGGCTGGCACGCGCGGGCTTTGATCCGCCCCCGCGCCCGGGAAGGTGCCTGGGCTGGGGATCAGACACCCCAGGGAGGAGGAATTTTGCAGGGGAGGTTTGCGGCACGCGCGTGCACCCACGGCTGCCCTCCAGCCCCGAGGTGACCCCCCCTCTCTGCTCCAGGTGGGTGCCAGGGTGGGATGCAGCATCCCTGGAGGAGCGATGGGTGCAGCATCCCCAGCTCCCACCCCGCCGGGATCCGTCGGTTCTCAGCACCAGGGGTCAGCCCCCAAAATCTGGGGTCAGCCCCCAAAATGTGGGCTCATGTCCTGCTTATTCATAGCCCTGGTTGTGGCTGGTGCATTGGTGTGGACCCACATCAACACTGCACAAACCCTCTCTGAATCCCAGGACCACCCCGGGGAGGCAGGAGGGGATGCTGGGATGTTGGGAATGCTGACCAGTGGCTGGAAAACATCAGCTTTTCCTGTCCTCCCAAAGCCTGGCAGCACAATCCAGGGTGGTGAGGCTGGATTTTCATCTCTGAAAGCCCCTCATCATGTCTGAGAGTCGCCACGGCGTGTCCTGAGCACCTCTGCCTCCAGCAGGCTCCTGCCCTCCTCTCCATCCTTTCCCCTCGGACCAGACCGGAGCTCAGAGCATCCCCCCAGCCTGGTGCTGCCTCGCAGGGGGACGTGGGGTTCCCACGCAAGATCTCCATCCCCACGTGTTCTGCAGACGTGGTTGTGTTTGCTGCTTCTTGGATGGTGCCAGCTCTAGGGACCAATTCCCATCTCCAAAGGCAAAGCAAAGTCCCCCCATGGGTGCATCCTCACGGCTGTCCCAGGCCTGGCCCCAGGAGAAGGTTTCAGCCCAGGCTTTGCTCTCGGCCGCACAGAATGGGGCTGCAGGCCTTTAAATGACTGAATTAGGCAAAATTTGGTGTTTCTCCAAGAATCCTCCGGAAATCTGCTGCTGGAAAAGCAAGCTCATCTTAAAGCTACACGCACACAGAGCAAACAAGTTTTCCACTCAAGAACTGGAGAGGCTCGGGATGGAAAAGACCTTTTCAGTCCTACCCAACCCTTTTTCTGACCAGTTCAAGCTCGTTCCCTGCATTGAAATCTCAGGGGCTTTGCTCGTGGCTCTGAAACCTCTCATAATGCGCCTTGCTGTGGGGTTTTTGCAGTGTTTTAGAGATGCCCCGATGGTGGGGGTGATGGGGGTGACCCAGTGGGTATTAAGGGGCCCCCTGGCTCCATTGGAGCAGATCCTGGTGGACCTGCTGGAGAAGGACCAGGCTCGTGCCCAAGTGCTGCAGGCGTGGTCCGGCAGCTGCCGGGAAAATCGGTGTTGCAAGCGGCGTGTTTGAGTGATGCCACCCTGCCATGGGGACAAAAACTCAGCGAGGGGCTAAAAACTGCCCTTCCCCTTCTGCCCCCCACATCTGAGCCATCCTCAGGCCGTTCTCCTCCTCCTCCTGCGCCGCTTCCCACCCCGGCGATGCAGCATCGGTTACCCCACCGGCACTGAGGACCCGGGGGATGCTCACGGGGGGTCCTGGCTGGCTGGTGGGTGTGGGATGGAGCCCACCCCAGCTGTCCCCTAGGCCGGGCCAGTGGGTCAGGGTGACTCATTTGGCAGCCAGCTCCGCCGTGAGCTCGCCCGCAATTGCAACACCGTGGGGATGTCAAACCCCGCCAGCCGCCGAGCCCGGCATCCACGCAGCTTCCTAACACACCCCTGGGGTTGCTATCAACATCCCTGTTGTTCTTAGCGATTGCATCCATCATTTATCATCCCGGCTTACAACAGAGGCCCAGGGGCTGGGAGATGTGGGGTGTAGCCGTGCGGGGTGCGATTGCAACGCTCTCCAAAAAGGGTCTTCTGGGTGCAAAGGGTGGCAGCCACCCCGCTGTGTGCTGCTGCCTGCCCACTGCTGCTCCAGGGTTTGGGCACTGGGAAGGAGAGCCAGGCAGAGCTGGTGCTGGCAGCAATCAGAGAATGGGCAGCCCTTTCCATAAGCTGATTGAAATCCTCTTTTCATTCAACTGGTGCAATTTTCTTGCTTAAACGAACCCTGATGCTTCTCCTTGGGGAACCCAGGAGAGAAGGGGTGGCAGGAAAACTCCTTCACACTCAACTTGGGACCTCAACTCCCAAGTCCATCACTCAGCCCCACGCTGCGAGTGTGCTGGCAAAGCCACCTCTTGGCTTGGCTGCACATCTGGGGTCAGACCCAGCACCCCACACCCTATCCCCCCCATCCCAGCTCTACCCTGTAGTGAAAAAACCACATCAAACAACAAACCCAAACCCTCCCTTTTTCAACAGAAGTGTTTTGTTGGACATTTCAAAACCAAGTCCACGCAGCCTCCTTGGACCCCTCGCCCAGCTCGCTGAGGGAAGGTACAGATGGGCAGAGCCCGTGTGCCAGCAACACCTTAGCCCGGCAGGGATCTGTCGCTCCCTGGAAATCCACCCAGCAGAGCCTCCCTCTTTGGAAATGGGATGTTCTGGCACTGGAAGCTGCCGGGAGGGTGCAGGAGGCCAGTGAAGGGCTCGGCAGCGTGCGGCTCCGGAGCAGTTCGGGTTATTAAGTGCAGCATTTTGTCTCTGCTGCTTTCATGCTCCTAGATTAAAAAATCTTGCAGAGAGCCAAACACCAAAGTGATTTATGTTTATTTTGCTTACTTAATAACCCCGTAGCACGTCCTTCCCTGAGGCATTAGGGTGTATCAGACGAGCATTAATTTAAATTACAACCGTGCCTGATATTTATTTTTTAATATATTTTTATGGTAGCCTTCCCCATTTATAGCGATGGATCAAAAAAAGCCAGGGCACACCAGGAAGCTGCAATCACTACCTAATAACTCGAGAAGCAATCGGGGTGAATGGTCAGGGTGCTGACCCCGGGAAGCTGGAGGAGATGCTCTCCGGAGCTGTGTCGAAGTGGTGACATCCCAGCGTGGCCACCCGGTCCTGCTCCAACCCAGGCAGAGTGGAGCATCCCTCGGGGTGACAAGGGCACCCCTGGAGCTGCTCCTGCTCCCTGGGGCCTCGCAGGGAGTTTTCCCAGGGGCTCCAATCAGCCTTGGTTCATTTTTTGGGATGCACATTGGTGCAGCACCGTCGCTCTGGCGATCGCTGAGAAACGGTGCCACATCATGGGCTGTGCTGACCCAGGGTCTCTTCCCACCATCATCTGCACTAAGTCATTCCCTGCCCTGGGAATCCACGTTAAAACCCTTTCCTGAGTCATACATCAGCTGGAGAGACCCTTCCCCACCATGCCCTTCCCATTGTGGCAGCACAGGGACCTCCCAGAGGTGACATCCCCACCTTGGTGGCTTTTCTTTCATTAATTCCTTCTGTGTTTCTCTGTGTTTTTCTAACAAAAAATCCCTGGCGAGGAGGACAGACCATGGATGTGCCAGGCTTTGATTCAGTGGCACAAGGACGTTGGGATAATGGGATGTGGCATTTGAAATGCAGGATTGGTGTGGCAGGGGCTGACAGATGAAACCCCAGCTTGGTGGGCACTGGAAAAACAAGGGTGTTCTGGAGCTGTGCGGGCAGGGAGAGGGTCGGCGTGGTGTGGATGAGCTGGGGTGGATTGGGACTATCCCATGCATGGAAAAGAGGGGCAGCTGAGCTGGGAAAGGCCAGAGCTTGGGAGTGCTGGGAGCTCGCCGAGCCCTGCCCTGCTCTCTCATGGCCTCCCCCTGTGCCGAAATAATTGGAGGGCGAGTTTCTCTTGGACAGGGTTTTTCCTCACATGTTTTTTGTTGGAAAGCAGGATGAGCCTGACTGTTCCTGGGAGCCGGGGGTGGGAGCCATCCTCACCACTGGTGCACCCAGAGTGTGCACCTTCCCCTGCAAGGACGTGGTTGGACAGATCTCTATCCAGCTGCAATTAGCATCTCACTCCTTTATTCCACATCGGAGCTCGCAGGAAGGCTGGTTTGCCATCCCGGCAGCTCTGCCCTTCCTGGGATGCTCCCCTACTCCCCCGAGAGCCAATTCAGAAATCCCGACCTCATTATAAAGATCACAGAAAGAGAGAATAACAAATCTGGGCTCCTGGCTGTGCCGGCTTTGAAGCCGCCTTCCCCCCGTCGAGCTCGCGAGCCGTAAGCGAGCGGCGCAGGAGGAGCCCTGGGTTTTTTGGGGATTAACTTCCCCACTCAGCTAATTGCTGGTTAATCATACCACCATGCTGCTGGGCCAGCACCTCGGTTGCCACCCCACGGGACGTGGCCCCCAGCACCCAGATGGGTCCCCGGGGCTGTGCCGGGGCTCGCTCCCGGCGAGGTGGCAGCAGCCCGGCCCTGCTCTGCTGCTCTGCCCTGGGTCCCATCCATCATCTGTTTGTCCTGGTCCCCTGCCAGCGATTGTGCTGATTCCCACACCCACTTTCCATAACCCTTCGTCCTCGCCCGGGCGAATCGCTGGCGCGCTCGCCACCCAACCCTTTCCCCTCCTCTCCGATGGGATCAGACACGTTCTGGAGAGGAGGAAGAAAGGGAAAGAAAACAAAACAAAACAAAACAAAAAAGATCAAGAGGAAAAACAAAATGTGACTCACTGCCTCCTTCATTTATTTGTATTTATTTACTCCCTCCCGCCCTACGTGCAGCAGGCAGCACCGAGGGCTGGCTGCAATCTACCGGGGAGCCTGGGCACAGCTCACCAAAGGGGTGTTAGGAATAGGGGGGAATCATTTTCTCCTCTCCTTTGGCCAAGGAAAAGAGCACGGAGAGGAGCTCCTGGTGCAGAAATGGCGTGGCACTGATTTTTCCGGCCGTCCAGGTCTCTGAGCGAGCATCCCAGCAGCATCCCGTGCCCCACCAGCACTCGGGACCGCGCAGCACGGAGGGTGGAAATATCCAATTCCACCTCCTACACCGTGTCCTCGGCAGGGAAGGGGAGAGAGAGAAGATAAAAGGCTGGGAAGCTCAAATGGTGTCATTAGGAACTATTAATGCTCTCATAAAAGGGCATTAATAAACACGGCAGCTCATCAGCGTCCATTAACTCTGCTCGTGGCAGGGATCTTCGGGGGCTGCCAGCGTGAGATGCTCCCCTCGCCCTCTCTGGCATCTCAGCAGATGGGCAAGGGGCTGGAGGGGGGGTTTATTCCCTTTGCCTTCCCTTGAGCAGAAATCCACTTTGCACTGCAGGTGCCCTGGGACCCCAGGAGGGAAATCCCGCAGGAGCAAGCGGGGCTGCACACCCGGCCGTGCCCATTGCGAGCAGAGTTCACTCCTCTGCTCCCAAATCAACGTTCATAAACATCTACTTTAGCAATAACTAAAAAAAACCCAAGGCAGGGTTTGCAGTGCTCGGCCCTACTTTCTCCCTCCCACCCTCTTCCTGCTCTCGCTTCTTAAAAGGAGCTTTATCCCTTTGACTCTCCCATCCCTGGGGCTAGCCAGAACCCACTGGATCTCGGGGCGAGCAGGCAACCCACATCAGCAGGAAAACAGGGAGGAGGCCCCGGCCTCTCCCGATAAGCCCATGGCAAAGCCAGGAATAGCAGCGAGATCCCCACATGGGAGCAGCCCTACCCGGAACAGAAAAAAGCCTCAGTCCCTGCCTTTGAAGAGCAAGGGCTGGCAGCCAGCCTGGCGCATGGCGAGCTCAGGGGTTGCTGTGAGCTTCCTCTGCCAGCTGGGCCCCGGAGCTGAGACCGGCACATCTGGGGGAGCAGGCACAGCTGGAAGGGCTCGGCATGCAGGGCTGGGCAGAGCAGATGTGCACATCTGGATGGAGGAGGCACGTGCGTGGGCTGGGCAGAGCGGGTGTGCACGGCTGGGTGGGCTGGCAATGCACAGCTGGGCAGGGTGGGCGTGCACATCTGGATGGAGCTGGTGTTCACATCTGGATGGACCGAGTGTGCACATCTGGGCAGGTTGTGCTCACACATCTGGACTGAGCAGGCAGAGAGAGAGGCTCCAGCGCATCCCCACGGCCACGTGTCCCCCCCGACACTCCCTGGGGTGCTGCCCTCCCCTCCCCCTGCAAACCAAGGCATCAAACCTGCTGATTGCTGCCCAAAATCTTACTCATCGCCTCTGTCATCGGGATATTTTCAGCTCTGGCTGCCAAGGTGGGGAGCCAGCCTCGGGGAGCTGATAGCCACGGTACCTGAGAGGACACTTGGCTTCTCGGTGACCCTGGCTGTGCCACAGGCAGCTGGCAGGAGGCTGTCAGCACCGTGACTCAGTGCAGAGCAGGTTTCTTTTTTGGGGAAAGCTTTGATCCCGGAGAGCCGGGGAGCCGACCATGCTCCCCGCGTGCACTTTTGCTTGCAGTTATCTGATGCATCTTTTTTTGGGGGTAATAACTGCCAGGGCAGGTTAGGACGGAGGAGCCCTGGCAGCAGTGTGTGTGTGGGCAGGACTGGAATAACGGGTGCCGTAGGAGAGGATTTAGGAGCACTGGCAGCATCGGTGGGTGGTGGGGGCTGGCTGGGAGTAGCACAGCAGGTCAGGGGTGAGGCGGCTGGTGCGGTGCTGGGATGCAGCTGAGGCCATTAATCCATCCCAGAGGGATGCTCCGCGGTCTCGGCAAAGCCTCCATCCTCCAAAGTGGTCCAGAGGGATGGAGAGCCCAGCCCAAAACTGCCACGATGGGGCAAAGCTTTGCCGCAGGAACGCCGGTGCAAACAGCCACGGCCCTCAGCCCCTTCCCACTCCAGTGTGCTGGGTGGCTTTTAATGGGACCATTGTGGCTTTCCCAGAGCACCACAGCATGGACCACAGGTTGGGCTCACCAGATCCCTGGTGGCCCCCGTGTGCAGGTGACAGCACGGTGACAGCACCTCCCGTGTGCCAGGGCACCCTGCATCCGACCTCTAAATCCCAAATAGCCCAAGAAAGCCCCTGGCGTGCTCCTTCCCCCCAGAGAGGTTTGCTCCCTATTGACCTTTGCAAGGAAAACCCCCCAAAATGTTGGGAAACAAATCCCTGGGGAGAAGCAGGTGGGGTGGAGGCGGGCAGGAGGGGTCTGTCCCCCCTCATCCTTCCCCCAGGGGTCTCGGTAGCACCTCACCCCCCCTCTTCTTGTCCTTTCAGGGTGCGGATCTGAGGAGTGGGGACATCCAAGGGCACGTGCTGTCAGGTGAGGGCAGACCCCCTTGGGGGATGGGGTCTCCTGAAGCCTGGGAAGGGAACTGGGACAAGGTGATGGGGATGAGCACGTTGGGACACCAGGGAGGGACACGAGGGGGTCCCACAGGGCTCAGCTGGGCACGGTCTGAAATAGCAGCCACTTCTCTTATTTGTCTAGAGGCAAAAGTGGTTAAAAAACTCCCCAGTGGTTGGTAGAACTCCAAACCAGTGCAAAAAAAAAGGAGGGATGGGGGGGTGGGAAATACAATCGAAAAGAAAAACACAAGATAAAAGCGGGTGAATCCCAACCACTCCTGTGATGTTGCACAAACAAAGACTTTGAGTTCAAAACAGCCCAGACTCAGCAGCTCACGGGGTTCACACCCTGGGGGAGGTGGGGAGAGGGGCCGGGGGTCCTGGATGAGCTGCAGCCTCTTGTCCCCTGGTATCACATCCCCCAGGGGGGAAGGTTCAAACTGTAACAGGGGTGCTGACCACACTTCTGTGGGGTGTTGGGGGTCTCAGATTTGTCCCCCCCTGACAGGGGAGGCTGGAACCAGCACGGGGGGCAGGGAAAGAGAGGTCGAAGTGCTCAGCAGGGGGGTGAGGAGCACCCCTAGGGCTCTGAAGTTGGAAGAGGAGGAGGAGGAGAGGGTGGTGGCTGGCCCAGCGGGAGGCTGGGGGCAGGTTATTCCAGGAGAGGGAAAACAGGAGCTGGGCTCCAGGCAGACAGGGGGGATCTGGGCAGTGATGAGGCAGAGGGAGGGTCCAGGGGGGGCACAGTGGCTGCTCTTGCCCGTGAAGCACCCGAGCTGCTGAATGCTTTGTACCTCCAGCCCCACACAGGGCGAGGGGGCTCAGTGCACGGTGAGGGGTGGCAGACCCAGAGCAGGGAGGTGGGTGGGTGGACAGTGGGTCCTGCTCAGTGGGATGCTCAGCTGTTATCCTCTGCATCCCCAGATTACACCCGACCCACGCCCCCACCCCGCAGCGGGTACCACCGCTACCAGCTCCGCCTGTACGAGCAGCCAGCCCATGGAGCCATCACCCTGAGCCCCCAGGAGAGGCTCTCCCTGGGTAAGGAGCAGGGTGTGGATAACACGGTACATCCAGGCGTGCTGGGAGGACCAGGCTGGGGATGCTCAATTGGACCAGGCTGCACGGAGAGGCTGTGGAGTCTCCTTGGCTGGAGACATTCAAACCCCACTGGATGCGTTCCTGTGTGATGGACTCTGGGTGACCCTGCTCTGGCAGGGGGGTTGGACTGGGTGATCTTTCGAGGTCCCTTCCAACCCCTAGGATTCTGGGATTCTATAATTGGTGCAAGGAGACTTCAAATCCTCAGCCGAGCTGTGGCCAGGGGGTGAAGCCCTTGCAAGGCAGCAGAAACCCTCAGCAAAGTGTTTGCTAACGGCCTGGCTAGCAGGATGGGGCACGGGGAGAGAGCCTGGCTGTGGGATCAGGCTGGGTTCTCGCTGGTTCATCCCCCCCCAGAGCCACGGGAGTTGCATCAGCACCACCTCGGAGCAGCAGATAAGGATCAATGCAATGTGGAGATGGTTTAGCAAGGGATTGCTCAAGCTGGGCTGACACAACGCCTCCAACTCCCAGCTCCCCTCTGCCCCGTGTGGAGCTGGGACGGGGCTGCCACCTCCCCAAGCCCTGCACAGCAAGGATGGAGCGAGCAGCTGAGCCCCTCGAGGCTTGATGGGACCATCCCTGCTGCTTCATCCCGGGTGGACGCAGCCCAGGGCAGGGACACAGCACAGGTCCCTGCCCTCCCAGTCTGGTGCTGGTGCACGGGGCACTGCAGCTCACGTGGCCTCAGCAAGGGAAATTTCAAAACTTTCCCAGCTGGGACCACATGAGCGTGGCTCGGTAGGCAGGTTGGGTCGGTGCCAGCCTGACTCACCCTGCACCTTGTTGGCCAACACCACACATTGTGGTGAGGAGCTCAATGGCCCCCGGACATCCCGCGACAGGAGAGGTCCCAAAACCCACCCAGAGTGGGGCCATGATGCTGGTCCCATTGCCAGCGAAGGCTGCTGCTGCAGCTGCCGGTCTCACCACGGGTTGTTTCTACCCTCTGCTTTGCTTTCTGGCTCATTAGCTCTGCTTCTTAATGACAGGCAGTGAAGCCACCCCCTGCCAGCGAAGGGGGGCACTTCCCAGCCCCTCGTCCCTGGCATGGTGGGAGGAGGGGGCTCCACTGCTGTCACCCACGTCTCCATCGTGGCATTTTCTATCTCACTTGACCATAAATCAGCCCCTTCTTGTTGCCTTTATGCTGTCCTACATCTGCTGGCAGTGATATCTCCATCTCCTCAAGGGTGATGATCCCAGAAAGGGAGGGATGCCCTGACCAGAGCACCCGGTGTGTGCAGGGAGCAGCATTGGCCTGTCCCACCCTCTGGATGCATCCAACACCTCATCCCTGTGCCAGGCATCACCAGCACCGTGCCATGCATCCATCCCTCTGGCACCTTGGCCCCTGGTAGAGCTCAGGGAGGACACTGAGCCCCATGAGAGCGTTTCTCACCACTCAGCTGGCAGAGAAACTCGCTCCTTCACCCTCTGCCCGAGCCCAGCCATGGGCTGTGGCTTTGGAGGCTCAAGCTGGGAAGGTCCTGGGCCAAGCAGGGACAAACCAACGATGTTGGCAGTGGCATGTGCCAGGCGGGATGGCAGGAGCTCAGTGATGGAGCCTCCAGGAGAGGGCACTAAACCAGGCCCTGCCCATGCTACCACGTCCCAGCTCCTCGGAAGAGCCATTAAATCCCTGGGAAATTAAAAAGCAGGGAGTGATGATGGAAAATAAATCAGTGCTGCTTCTCCCCCTGCACCTGGCTTTGCAATGCTGGCAAAGGCAGCAGGGGTGGCTCTGCGGTGGCTCCGGTGCCCAGCCTGTGGTGGGGATGTCCCAGCTGGGTGGCACCCAGCGACAGTGGGTTGGGTACCATGACCAAGGGCACACGGACTGGCAGTGGTGAGCAGGGGAGAGCTGTAGCAACCCACCAGCGCTCCCCACAGCGAGCCTGGCACTGGTGGCAGTGGTGAAACTGGTGTTTACAGCAGAGGAGTTTCTCCACGGTGGCTCTTGAGCAAAAAGGCTTGGTTCAACAGGAAAAATCAGCCCTGATCCTTCCCTGTGAGCATCTCTGATCAATCCCTGCCCCAGCCGGCTTTCTCGCTGTGCAGCCCCAGGCAAACAACCCTCCCAGAGCCTCAGTTTCTCCACTGGAGTCTGATTCACTCCACATTTGGGCTGTGCTGCAGCTTTTCAACCGAATTGTCCCTGGCCACCAGCTCTGTCCCTGCTTGGACCCCAAGGTGGGGACCCGTGGTGTCCCCGAGGCCGCCTGGGCACTGTTGGGTGGTGTGGAGCCCTCCTGCCCTGCTCGCCCGCTTCCCTGCCAAGCTGGGAGGGTGAAGCTCTGTGTTTGTATTTCGGTGAGATGGGAGATAACAGTTTGTGGTCTGCAAAATGTCCAAGCCACCCGTGACATCCCGAGGCAGTGGTGCTGGCTGCCAGCTCTCCATCCGGCACACGGGAAACTCCCCGGAGCGGCGGAACCTGGGTGCCCCATGACCCCCAGCCACGGCGTGGTGGGACAGTGATGCTGGGGCTTTTTCCATCCATCTGGAGATCGTTTGTCTTCCACATCCTTCCTTTTTCCATTTAATTAGCAGAGGATGTTAATTGCACCTGCTGGGCAGTGCCAGATCTCCCTTGCTTCTACTCGGTGCTGGATGCCCACCAGCTTCAGTGGGCACGTGGAGAAGATCCCCAGCACCCCAAAACCTCCTCCTGCCCCAGAAAGATGTTTTACAGCTGGGAATGGACTTTCTCCTCCCAGAAATGTTGCTCTGGGAAGCGGCTGAGTCCTTTGGGAACCGGGAAGCAGGGATGAGCTCCATCCCTCTCCAGCTCCGGCTTCGTTGACTCATGAGCCGACCTCGTGCGCCTCCGATCCACCCAGCTGGAAAATCGGGTTGGACTGGGAAAGGGGAGGGAAAGGCTGTGGCTGGGATGGGAGGGAGTGAAGGGCTGTGGGGAGCACATGGTCCCGGCCAACATTCCTGGGTGTCGGTTAATGGTGACCGGTGGCCTCCCGCCCACCTCCGCTGGGACATCATTAATCTTGGCAGAAAAGCATCAGGGCTCCCATCAGGGAGAGCGGCCCCGCTGATGGGGCTGATAAATTACACTCAGGAACGTGCCCACGGGGCTGGAGGGAGGCGGGGGCCGGTCCTTTTTGGGGGGCAGAGTGTGATGAGTGAAAGCCCCAAGCACCCAGCCCCTGCCAGAAGGTCCCTGAGCTCAGCGCCTGCCCCGTGCCTCAGTTTCCCCACCCGGCGCTCGGGGGTCAGGCGGCCGCTGCGTGTCTGTGGGTGTCAGTGGTCACTCCTCTCCCTCTGGCTGGTGCTCAGATAAGGTCCGGGTGTGATGATAGAATCCTCCGGGAAACGAGCTTGAAAAGGGACCAAGCCACAGCTGAAACGTCGCATTGTGTCCGCAGGGAGAGCGGCTGGAGGCACCGCAGCCTCGGCTCCCCGGGTGACTCACGGTTTGGGATGGTTGGCATAGAGATGTCACCCTGTGCCAGGGATGGGGCATACAGTTTTGGGACGCACCCAAAGGGTTGGAATTGGGGTGAGGGGGGGTGCAGACCCCCAGACCCGGCAGCCACCCGGTGCATCACCCCCTGTGCCACCCCGGTGGCTGCTCCCGGGGGTTTCCCTGCTGCCAGGCCCGGTTTCCCCTGGAGGGATGGGCACAACCGGGGTGATGGCAAGTAGAAAAGTAGGTCAGGAAAATCCCTGGCCCCACGCATGGCACGGCCGGTGCCCGCGGTGGCTCTGGCTCCCCCCAGCTCCTTTCATCCGCTCCTCTCTGGAGGCTTCACCAACATCAATGGCAGCTCCCGCCCCCCCCGGGAGTCGGGGGGCTGCTGTGCCTCGTCTCACCCTGGTCCCGTGGGGCACTGGCTGTGCTCCCCCCAGGGCTTTCCGAGTGCTTTGAAACCCCTCGGATGAAAGGCACCCGCTGAAGGGCTGTGGGAGCATCCCCCCCCCCGAGACCCCCTCCCCTGGCACCGCGCTCGCCGGGACCCCGATGCTGGGGGTGATGGATGGGACCCCAAAACGAGTGGCTGCCCCTCTGTGTGGGGTGTTATTTGGGCATGGAGGTGTTTCAGGGTCTTCAGTGGGTGGCAGTGATGATGGGGGGATATCTGGGACCCCCCCAGCCTGATGTGTTTCAGCATCACAGAATCATAGAATCATTATGGTTGGAAGGGACCTCCAGGGTCATCAAGTCCAACCTTTATCCCATCATATTCCTGACCACTGGACCATCTCCTCCCAGCTGGATGCAGGATCCAGCCTGAGCATCCTGGGATCTTCCTCCCAGACTCTGAAGCATCTCCCCAACCACACAGGTCCGGGACCTCTGGGAGCACCTGCAGAGCCCAAAGGGGACTTTTTGGCTGTGGGGAGACTCAGTGCCCGAGGTGGGGGCAGATGGGGGGTGCTGGACCCCCACCAGCACCCCGAGCCATCGCTGCCCAGCGTGGGTGATGCAGCAGCAGCAGCAGCAGCTCAGGGTTTTGCTCAGCACTTTTGCAAGAGCGAGGGTTTGCTCCAGCCAGGGCTGATGTGACAGCAGATAGAGGCTGCCAGTCTGTAGCGTGACATTAAAGAGCAGTGCCAGGAAGGGGAGGATGGGTTTCAGATAAACAACGGGCCCCTTACCCCCCCTCCCCGTGACACCACATCCGAGTCCCCTCCCGTGATCCATCCAGTGGGTACAGAGGTGGCAGCTTCAGTCCTGTCACCCCCGGGGAAAGCCCCCCCAGCTCGGGGAGGAGGATGCTCCACCAGCCTCCAGCCAGACCCACGCTGGACACTGCACCCTGGGCAGGGTGCGGGGGGATTTCTGGCCCACGGGGCTGGGCACGAGGGGATCCCTCCTGCTGCCACCCCGAGAGGGTTTCCCTGTGCATCCAGTGTGGGAAAGACCCAGCATGAGCTGTCCCTGGACCTCCGGCACCCTTGGGTCAGGGCAGGAGGCAGAGGAGGGGTCGGGAATGAAGACCCCCCCTCGGCTCCAGCTCGGTGCATGCAGCAAGGGGGGGTCTCCTGCGAGATGGCATCTCCTGCCATCACCCCCGCAGCTGCCGGGGGATTTCCAGGGGCTTGTAGGAAGCCGTGGGAAGGTCTGAGCCAAAGGTCAGCCAGGGTGGGGTGGGGACACAAGGGGAGCCAACACCACGTACCCTCCCCCCCTGCAGGGGTGCTCGGGGCTGGGGTGCCCGTGGGTCCCTGCCCTCCAGCCCCATGGGGCAGAGCCCGGTGCCTCCCCACTCTTTGCAGGATGTGGTCTGCAGCTCCTGGGGCAGAGCACACAGCACACAGCCTGGATCCACCCCCAGAGCACCCCCTGGCAGCCCCCTCACCCCTCTCCCTCTCTCCCCAGGTGCCTGGGGGATGGAAAACTTCGTGGAGCAGTTTCGGCTGGGCTCACCAGTGGCCTCCACCCAGTTCCTCACCAAATACTACGAGGATTAGCGCCGGCCATCGTGCCCTTCCCCTGCACAGCTGCACCCTGACCCACCTCTGCTCAGAGCTGGAGGACACCCTGGGACCTGCCGAGGATGCACCCATCCTTCTCCAGCTGTGATCCCCACCAGAACCCCAACCCTGATCCCCACCAGAACCCCAACCCTTCCACTTCCAAACCCAGGGGGGGTTTCTCTATCCCTCCCATGCTGACATCCCAAGCAGTGTCCTCCCACCTCACCCCGTGAAGAACAGCATCACCCTCTTCTCCTCCCCTCGCCCCATTTCTGGCCTGACCCCCAACATGTCCCACCCATGGGGTCTTGAGCTTGAACTCCTGCAGCTTTGAGAATAAAACACTGCTGGATCCCACGGGGCTGGCAGCGAGAGTGGGGCGATGCCGGGCCACCACCAGCCAAATCTGGCTGCTTTGGGGTCCACATCAGGATGGAGCAGCACCCCTGCAGCTGGTAGGGGAGGAGGTTGCCAGTGAGACCCTTGGGATGCTGGGCATGGCTCCATGTGGCCCAGGGGCTCCAGCAGGACGAGGGTGCCCATCCAGAGGGTCCCAGGGTGACAGCGTGGGAACCAGGCACTGCCCCGGCCTGACTCCAGCCCTGCCTCAACCCGCTTCTCTTGGAAAGCAAAACCAAAATGAAAGCCATAAATCAGAAGAGCTCTGCCCACTGGCCACTTAACCGGACCTCTCCTTTAATTAGCTCCTTAATTAGGCTTTCATCTAAGGCTCGCTTTTCTCTGAGGCTTGGAGTCACCCGCCTGCGAGTCCTCCTGACAGCCTTCCCTTGGTGGCTCTGCTGTGGCAAAGCTGGTGGCCAGGGCTGCATCCAGGAGCACCTGAACCAACCATGGGGAGCAAGACCCCAGGGGGGCATTTTGCAGGCAAGGGAAACTGAGGCACGAGGGAATGACCAGCTCATGACCACGCAGGGAGGTGTTCCGAGGGGGTGGTGATGCTCCCATTGCTGCATCCCAGTCCTGCATCGATCCCCGGGTCTGTCCCAGAGCAACCTGCTCCTGATGCAAGGGAGGACACAGGTTTGCACCATCCCCTTCTTGCTCCCAGTAGCAAGAGTGGCTTTCACTCCACGCTAAGGAGGGGTAAATGTGGCTGGGACTTTCCCTCCAGCAGGAAGCTGCTGTTTGCCTCGCCAGGCTGAACCAGGCACTGGTCCAGCAGAGCCCCACCGGTCTGGTGGTACCCACTGGGATGGGTTGGGGGGGTCCCAGCTCCCCCCAGGCACACGCTGCTGGGTGAAGCTGCAGGATGCGGCGGGGAGGGCAACAATGAAAAGACAAAAAAACAACAAAAGAAGAAGAAGCTGGGTGAGATACCACAACCCAGGGAAAAAAACCCCAAAACACGCTGCCCGGCGCTAAAATTAGCAGCAGAGGAAATGACAGCGAGAGATGTCATGGAAGTCTGCTAAAGTTGGATTTCTCCTTCTCTTTTTCTATACTTACCCTTCGCTGTAATTGCCCTGCCAGGTCCGGGTGCAGGCACCGGTGTAAATGAGAGGTCACGCTCTGTTGACATCCTGCAGCCAAACTATAGTCATCCTTTCCTCCCTGCCTTTAATTCCTTGTGGCTGGAGTGTTTATTTTTGGTGGAACGGGAGAGAAGAGGCAATCAGATGTTTATCCTTCTAGGAAATTATCACCATCGTTCTTGGGTTTAATTGGAGCTGGAGATGAGAGGAGTTGGACACACTCCGTGTCTTCCCAGTTTGAGCCCGGTGGCTCTGCTGTGTGGGGATGGGGACAGGGATGGGAATGGGATAGGGATGAGGATGAAGCTGGAGTAGGGATGGGGATGGAGAATAGGGATGGGGACAGGGATGGGGATGGGGACAGGGGTGGGAACAGGATAGGGATGAGGATGAAGCTGGAGTAGGGATGGGGATGGAGAATAGGGATGGGGACAGGGATGGGAATGGGATAGGGATGAGGATGAAGCTGGAGTAGGAATGGGGATGGAGAATGGGGATGGGGACAGGGATGGGAATGGGATAGGGATGAGGATGAAGCTGGAGTAGGGATGGGGATGGAGAATAGGGATGGGGACAGGGATGGGAATGGGATAGGGATGAGGATGAAGCTGGAGTAGGGATGGGGATGGAGAATAGGGATGGGGACAGGGATGGGAATGGGATAGGGATGAGGATGAAGCTGGAGTAGGGATGGGGATGGAGAATAGGGATGGGGACAGGGATGGGAATGGGATAGGGATGAGGATGAAGCTGGAGTAGGGATGGGGATGGAGAATAGGGATGGGGACAGGGATGGGAATGGGATAGGGATGAGGATGAAGCTGGAGTAGGGATGGGGATGGAGAATAGGGATGGGGACAGGGATGGGAATGAGATAGGGATGAGGATGAAGCTGGAGTAGGGATGGGGATGGAGAATAGGGACGGGGACAGGGATGGGAACAGGATAGGGATGAGGATGAAGCTGGAATAGGGATGGGGATGGGGACAGGGATTAGGATAGAAATGGGGGTGGAGATGTAGTTGGGGATGAGGATGGAAATGGGGATAGAGATGGAGATGGGGATGGAGGTGAGGATGCAGATAGGGGTGGGGATGGAGATGGAGATGGAGATGGAGATGGGGATGGGGATGGGGATGGGGATAAGGATGGAGACGGAGATGGAGATGATGGAGCTGGAGCTGGAGCTGGGGACAGGAATAAAGATGGAGATGGGAATGGCCCAGAGCAGGAATTTGCCTGGGTGGCTGCAGCAGGCACCGTGGTGGGACAATCCCTTGTCAGGACACAGGATGAGGCTCTGTTGGCCTCACACCAGGCACCCAGACACGTGCAGGGCTGCCAATGCACGGCGGGGCCGGAGCACCGGCCAGCCCGGAGCCACAAAACCTCACATGGGTGCACACAAGGCCTTGGCAGAGTGGAAAATATTAATTGTGGGGTTTTGGTTCACTTTTTGATAATCTAGAAAGAAAAAAGGAAAAAAAAAAAGGAGGAAGCCACGTCAAGTCACTTTGCACTGGTCCCACCCCCTTTATCTCCTTCCATTCGCTCACCGTTGGTGCGAGAGAGAAAAGAGAAGCTGAGCCTCTCGCTGCCTAAATGTAGAAAGTTTTGCTTCTAAATCAGTTTGTGATGGAAAGGAAACACGTCACGTCCCTGGGGAAGTGGCTGGTTTTCAGCAGCCACAACCCCAGCCCCGAGTGCTGCAATGGAACAGCCCAGCACTGAAATAGCTCCCTGCTCTGTTATTGTCACCCATAGGCAGTTTTTTCTCTGTCTATGTGTGTCATTTTTAGCATCCAGAGGAAGTTTTATTTGTATTTGTTACCTCGACTTTCCACTGTCGTGGCTTTTTTTCAATGTATTTATGTTTTTTTCACATCTGGAGGTCCAGGAAGGGGGCAGGAGAAAACAGAGCGGGGTGAGCTCAGGTGTGAAGGGCTCCATGGGCTGTAAGGTGGTACCTGTGGCACCACATCCCAGTGAGCATCCACCAACCATCCCAAGGGAACCAAAAAGCCACAGGCACATGGGATCACCCACTCCTGGGAATTCTGGGAGGGTGCAGCAGCAAGCTGGGTGCCAGGCATGGCTGCGGGGCTGTGGGATGGAGCCAGCTCTCCTTTGCTCTCCTCAGGATGGGGTTGTGAGGTGGGTTTGGATGTTTCCAGCCCCTTCCCGGAGCAAACCTGCCTGCTCCATGGGGTGGATGAGGAAAAGTTGGGGTTTAAAAAAAAAATAATAGCGCGGTTGTGAGAATTGGATGCTCCTGGTGAGCAACAGCAGCTCCCAGCAGTGCACGGGGGGTGTTTCTTTCCAAAACTGGGCTGGAGGCCAGAGGAAGCCTGCACTAAACACAATCCCTAAGCCATCAGGGTAATAATTACCTATTTTTAATGATTATTGAAATAATTACTCTATTGAGAAAAAGTCTCAAGGCGAGGCAGCCCTGGGTCCCATCCCCTGATGGAGAGCAGGAGGCATCTCCCCTCCCGTGAGAAAATGCAGATTTAAGAGCAGGGGATATCAAGGGACAGGGACTGGGGGCCACCCCTTGTGTCCCCCCAGCCTTGGTGTCACATGGGCATGATGTGGGGACAACTTGGCTCATCAGGAGCAAAGTGATGCCAGGCAGCAGCTCCCCCTGGCACAGGGACTTGCACAAGAAGGGATTAGCAGGGTCAGCTGATGATGATCTAAGCTCATAACTATATCAACCTGTGAATTAATTAATGATATCTCACCCTTCATAATGGCTCTATCTGCAGATCTTATGCACTCCTCAAGCATTCAGTGAATTAAGCCCTGCTGCACCCCCCCGGGAAATAGGTCAAGGCTGTTAATGGCCATGTGCTGGTGGGGACGTGGTGGCACAGCACAGGGGTAAACAACGCTGCCCACTTTGGGTGCCAAGGAGGAAGAATTCACAGGTGAGCCAAGCACGGGCATCCCCTTGGCACTGTGGAGGGATGGGGCTCTCCGGATCAGCCACAGGCTGGGTGATGGGCACCACTGGTGGGATGTCTGGTGCTGAGCTCCCAGCCCTCTCGCTGGGGGGGACACGAAGCCTGGGGGTCCCCTATGGTCCATACTTGGGGTGGGTGTTGGTGGTGGGGGAGTGCACTGGGAGATGGCTGCTTGGCTTTGCCCATGGCCACGAGGTGCAGGACGTGGCGGCCGGGCGGGCCCTGGGAGAGGCAGCCTGGGCTGGGGCAGGAATTTAGGGCTCCTGAAGTAATAGGGGCGGGCAGGAGAGGCAAGGACAGGGCCAGGTCCCCACCTCTGTGTGCTGTGCCAGTGCCTGGAGGGGCCCGGCGGGCAGCAAGGGGGATGCAGGCTGCTCCTAGCATGATGTTTTTGTTAATTAGCAATAATAATTAATTCTTATTGGGCCTCCAAAATGCTGAACATCACCAGAGGAGCTTTGAGGGCAGTCTGGAAGAGCCAGTCCCCCTGTCAGGGCTGGCTTGGTTTGGAGGTCCTGGCCCCCCATCCTGCTCACTGGGCTCTTGCAGTGCCCTGGGATGCAAACACCAGCTACTGAGGATGCCCAGACAGCCCACCGAGGGATGCTCAGCAGAGAGGAGCTGTGCTGGGGTTCTGTTTCACTCTCCCAGTGGGTTTGGGCAGGGAGCCGTGGCAGTGGGAAGCTCGCAGCCTCGCCCGCTCCGCCAGGAGCACCAGCACCTTCAGATGTGGTTTGCACCCAAACGCTCCTTGGCATGAACAAAGGGTGGTCCAGGTCCACCAAGCTTTGCTCCTGCCTGGAAGCAGCCGTCACCCCGGGTCAGTCCTGGGTGCCCTGCTCATGCCTGGCTCACTCCCAAGGTTTGCATCCAGAGGATGGTCTCAGCCCGCAGCCCCTGGCCGGCTTGTCCTCACTTGTCGGCAGCAACTCCCTTCCCATTCCCTGCTGGCAGCCCTGCGGGTCCTCGGCTAACCCCACATTTCCTCATTGCTAGGAAGTGGCTAATTCCCCCCGGGCTGGTTTCAGTGGATGTGGATCCCTCGCCTTTTGGCCTCTCACCAGTTTCTCCTTCGGTGGTTAAAGCGAAGCCCTGCAGCCCTGGGGAGCAGCACTTTCCCAGGCTGCTGGGACAACATCCATCCCCTCGCATCCTCGGATGGATACCCTGACCCTGCCAGGCAATGGATTTGCCTCCTGCTCCAGCTCCGGCGCCTCTGTGCTGCATCCACGAGGCTGAACTCATCTCCAGGACCACCATGGGATGTGGTGGGTTCAGAAAACCTCTGCTGTGCCACCAGCTCCTCTGCCACGAGGAACCGCTCGCATCTCCAGGGCCGTGTGTCATGGCACAGTTCTCAGAGCTGAAACGCAAGCATCCATTTCCTCTTCTGTTTCTTAGTTTCAGGTCTAAAAAAGTCAAACCCTTGTGTGATACCTCCCTGCAAGCCCCTCACCGGGGCCACAGCATTGCCCGGGCACTGCAGGGCACAACACTGAGGTTTGTGCTTCTCCTTGGTTCCACCACGGCTGTGCCTGAGCTCTGCTCGTGCTCCTCTGGCTCCAAACCCCCAGTCGTTCCCAGCGGTGCTATTCCCTCCGGATTGCTTTTCACTCCAGACCTACTATTTAGTTTTCCTGCTAATCACACTGTCTCCTTATCTCTGGGTCACACTGCACCGGCCACCACCACTATTGTTCCCCTGCTGCGGGCTGGATAATAACAGGAAAGAACTCTGGGCTCCCACAGCAAAACCTGTCTTGGACTTAGATGACCCAGAGGTCCCCAGCTCCCTGCTGCACGTGCTGATGTGCCCCTTGCTGCCCCAAGCTGGAGTCACCCCCCAGCACCAGGTCCCAAGAGCAGTGGGAAATGCTGGGATGCTCCTCAGGACCTTGAAAGCAGCAGGAAATGCTGGGATGCTCCTCAGGACCCTGGGAGTATTGGGAAATGCTGGGATGCTCCTCAGGACTCTGAGAGCAGCAGGAAATGCTGGGATGCTCTTCAGGACCCTGAGAGCAGCAGGAAATGCTGGGATGCTCCTCAGGACCCTGGGAGTATTGGGAAATGCTGGGATGCTCTTCAGGACCCTGAGAGCAGTGGGAAATGCTGGGATGCTCCTCGGGGTGGCACAGAGCAGCCGGCACATCCTCACTGCTGCAGCGGGATGCAGGGAAAGGGGCGGTGTGGGGACCGGGGGGTGCAGGCAGAGCATCCCCCAGCAGCACCCTCTGCTCCCGATGCTGCTGCGAGTGCTCGCCTGGCCTCCAGCCGGTTCCCAGTGCTGCCACCTTCAGGGACCGGCCCTGGCCACCCATTTTCCTGTGCAGGATGTCCAGGGCTGCCCCAAACTCAGCAGGGTGGCATCACAGCCCCCCTCTGTCCCGGAGGGCTTTCTCCTCCATCAGCTTCTCATCCTGTGACTGATCTCTCTCTCTTGCCACAGGGGAAACTGAGGCAGGGAAGAGCCTCCCACAGCCCCCCACTGCCTGGGTCACCCCCAGGTTTGGCACATGGGGACTGACACAGCAAAGCAGGGAGCAGCCCCCTGGGGCAGCAAGGAGTCCCATTGCCCCCGAGAGAGCAGGGATCTGTGCCTCTCCTTTGCCATGCATAGCTCAGTGCGAGTGATTCCCAATATTTCCGGAGGAGGAGGGTGTGTAGTTT
The DNA here is from genome assembly GCA_013398125.1 of Aegotheles bennettii. Lineage (NCBI taxonomy): Eukaryota > Metazoa > Chordata > Aves > Caprimulgiformes > Aegothelidae > Aegotheles > Aegotheles bennettii. The sequence continues at coordinate 34,704 of VZRW01005266.1, forward strand.
TCACAGGCAAATCAGGAAAACCCAGGTGAGGAGGGAGACGGCGTTGTGGAAGGACACAGGGCCTGCTGGGAGGGTGTTGGTCTGGGAGCAGGGAAGCTGCCCAGCAGTTTCTCCTGGCGTGAGTTCTCCCAAGCTTGGCCCGAAATGAGGATTTCCCACGCCCAGCAGCAGCAGCAGCAGAGAAAGTCTCTCTTCCTCCAGAAGTTACAGATTACCCTAAATCCCATCCCTGTCAGTGCTGAGCATCTCTCACATCCAGGCCCTGAGCTGCCCAGGGAATAACTCCCTGCATCTGCAGCTGGTGTTTGCCCGAGGGAGCTGACACCCCCAGAGCACCACATCCCACCCGTGCAACCTCACCTCTAGCAAACAAAACACTGGCAGCCCTGAGAAAAGGCAGTGGTTTCATCAGATACCTCCACAACACCCACCTTGTGGCTGGGGTGGCTGCAAGACTCGGGGTTTATTTGTTCCCCTTCTCCAAGCTGCTCGAGAAGAGCTTTGTGCTGTCGCCCATCCAAGCAGCCGCCTACACGTATGGTCCCTGCACAGACATCCCCGGGGGTAGGAGGTAGGTGACCTTTCAGGTCCCCACCAGCCACACTCTGTTTACCACTCTGTGACCTTACCAGCCCCAGATCTGAATCTCCAGTGAATCCAAGGGGCTGGGGAGGAGAACCTCCATGTTCTGGTCATGTAAGTGCCTTAAGCGTCGTGTCTGAGCATCCTCTGGAAGTCAGGACTGGTGGCATCACCATGACGGGGTCCCCAGAGCCTGGAACCCACAGCCATGTGCCAGGCAGAGCCTCCAAGAGCTGCTGAGACACTGAATGGTGCAGCAGGATGGTGATGAGCACCTCAGCCTCCGAGGCTTGGAGCTCAGCTCTCAGCTCCAGACCACCAGCAAGGTTTAGGAATCCTTCCAATGGCAGCGAGCATCCCATTTGCCTCGCCACGAGGCATGGAAACCAGGCTCATGTTCTCCTCACTAGAAGTACAGTTATGCTGTCGTTAATTAGGTGAAAAACCTGACCAGTTCCCCTTTTAAAAGCCCCGGAGGTCCCAGGAGAGCTGGTGTGCAGTGTGTCCCCTCGCCCCGGCCACGGCACAGCCCGGGGCACCTGTGGGACTCCTGGCACATGAATCACCAGCAGGGCCCTGTCACAGGACTGAGAGGGACAGAGAGAAACCACCCCCTGTCACCTGAGAGCACCCGCAGGGACGTGGTGAGGGTGCTGGCAGTGTTCTGGGTGGGTGTGCATCACCCAGCCCCAAAGGGGGGACCAAGGGGTGGGGGGCAGTGGGAGCTGGAGGCTCGGGGGGCTCAGCCAGGAGGGGCTGTGTTTGATTTCTGGCTAAAGCAAAGCTGCCAGGACTTGCTCCATGTGGGTGTTGTGGGGACTGAACCCCACTCATCCCAACCTCTGCACTGGTGGGAAGAGCCAAGGTGCAGAGGGATGGAAGTGGGTGCCAGGGGCAGAGGTCAGGCTGGCCCAGGGTGTCACGGTGTTAATCCTCTCGTTATCTGCGGGGTTAATGAGGCAGGGGGCTCGGGGGCCAAGCTGGAGGCTGGGCCAGCTCTGCCTTCCTCGATGAGCTCCTGAAACGCGGGGGCCATGACTTTGGGGACCACATGGATCCATGCTGTGAAATCCCTGATGGCTCTGTGCATTTCAGAGACACCCCCCTCAGGACAGGGCTCACCCAGCCTAAGAGATGACCAAAATAAGTGAAAGCTCCAGGCTGCAACCTCCATCCAGTTCAAAACCAGCCAGAGCATCCCAGGTGAGATTTCATTTTTCTTTTGCTGCTCCCTTTGGGTAAACTGCTCCTCTCGGGATGCTCCAGCCCATTACACGGAGCTGTAACTAAGCCAGCCCAACCCCCCTGTGGCCGTTCTCACTCCAGTCTAAGGCCACCTCGGTTTATTTTGGCTCGAGGCCATTCCCCATCAATTGGCACCCAACCACTACAGATAACCCAGACGGTGTCCGTGTGGGATCAGGCTGTTCCAAACGCTGGGCTCAGCCCTGCTCCTTGTGCAAACCTTTATGGCACAGGAGCTTTGAGCTGGGCTTAAACCCCGCCGGGAGGGGTTGGGGTGGCATCACTGCACCCACAGCCCCGGCTGGGGGCATTCGGTGGGGGGCAGGTGCCCCTCGGGGGTGCACATTCACCATCAGGTGCCCACCAGGGTGGGCAGGAGTCAAACGCAGGGCTGGGCTACCCAGCACCCACTGGTGGCAAGGAGCTGGGCCAGTGTCTGCCTGCTCCGGAGCAGCAATTCCCAAGGGCAGGGATGGAATTGCCAGTAAAGCCGAGCCAACCCTCACCCCCTCCACTATAAAGTCTGGAGGAACTGGAGCGGTGCTGGTGTTGCTGGGCACGTTTGGTGGTCGCGGAGGGGCGGCTGGATATTTTTTAGGGGGGGGGG
>VZRW01005269.1:0-23128 GCA_013398125.1 Aegotheles bennettii
CTCAGCCCCTTGGCATGGACGGGGCTGCTTGTCTGGCGGCCGTGCACCCCGGGAGGTGAACTTGCCAGCATCTCTGCCCGGGCCACCTCGCCACTGTGTTTCCTGGTGCCTGGAATGTGCTGGCGGACAGCGCTGAGCACGGGGCTGCATCTCGCGCCCAGCTGGAGGAACAGCAGCTCCCAAGGGAATGTCCCTGCGGAAGAACCAGCCTCTTCTCCGGCCGGGGCTCCCATTTGGCTTGCACGGGGCTGAGCGAGGCTCCTGCCAGCACCAGCACCCTGCGGGACCCCCTCTTGAGCTCTCTCCTGGCCACGGGGCAGTGCCAGGCTCCTTGTCCCCTTTGGTGCTGCAGAGCAGGTGCAGAAGTCTGGTCCCCAGGCACCGGGGCTGAAGTGGGGAAGAAAACGGGGAAAATGTCACAAAGTGTTGGAGGTGAGTCCCAGTCTCACCACTGGAGCCTCCTGCACCAGCTGAGCCCAAGGTGGGATCCCCGCGGCACGTCCTGTCACAGCTCTGCACACCCGGGGCCGGCTGCTCCCCCCCCCCCATGGCCATGTGTTTTCCGTGGCAGGGAGACAAGTAACTTTTCATGAGTCCGCTTATGAATTCCTCTCAAACAGGAAAGCTGACCCACTAGAGCTCATTAAATAACGTTAATGGTGCTGCCCAAATAAATATTAGAGCCGCCACCTGCGCTGCCAGACAGCCCTCGCTGCCTTCTGGCCTTCTCGGAGCAAAGGTTTCTCAGTTTAATTGGACACATGTGCTTCTCTCCTGCCACCGGCGACCTCTGCTACAGCAAAGGATGCTCACGCGGCATCCACTGCATTCCTGCAACCTTATCCCGGCGCTGCGAAGGCGGGGAAGCGATTCCCTCCGGCTCCGGGGGCCACGGGCTGCCGAGCTGGAGACAGCCAAAGGAAGCCAAAGAGCAGAGAGGAGGTGACTGATCCACGCTTATCACTGAACTGATTAAACCCAAGCTCTGAAACCCTTTTCTTTCTGTCCTGCAGCCAGCGAGCAGTGTATAACTTCATTAGTGCATATCTAGGAGACACTGAAAGACACGGACAATTAATTATCGTCTGTCCCGTTTAATCTCTCTGCCAGCAGGGGCTGCCCAGCGGCTCATAGACCCGGCAGCGTTTCAAGACACGGCCAAGGCTGGGGCCAGAGGTCCTGCAGCTCCACTCCTACCTGCTTTACCCTGTGGCGGGACCCCTGTGCCCACATTGCCCTCAGGGAACCCCTCAGCTCCTGGCCCTTGCCAGGCTCAGGAGGCTTGGGGTGTCCAGTGTGGAACCGGGGCGGGTGTGGAAGCGAGGGGTGGTTTCACACCCCGGTTCCTGGCTCCTCTTCTCCCCGTGGCTCTGATGCCTTTGTGCTTTGCCTCCCTCAGACCCCTTCTTCCCTCCTGCACTGCTGGCACAGCCGTGTCCTGCTCCACGCTGCCCTGAGCGGGGCCAAGGGCTGGTGCAGGGCTGATGCTCCCGTAGCCCCAGTGTGGCCACAGCAGGTCCCACAGGGTCCTGTCTCACCTCCTGGTTACTAATTGCTCTGCAGAAAGCATTTCTGGCAAGTTTCTTTCATAAGAAATGGTAACGCAGGCTTTGATTTAGCTCTCCTCCTTTCTTCCTGACCTTTTTTTTTATTCCCTTCCTACCCCAGATGAAGAAACCCTTTTGATCGTGCCGGGTTCAGACTCCATAACAAGCATCTCTGTTTGTATTGTGGGGTTGTCAGAGTAAAAACATGACAACGCATCTCCTCGTCGTCTCACACACAATGAATTATTTCTTCCACTCTTCCTTTGTACCATCTCTGGGATAAATTACTGCTTCCAATATTAGCAGATGGGCTTGTCAGCCACTGAAGCATCCTTAAACCCGTCGATTAGACGCTGCCCAGCACAGAGCTCTGGCCACTGTGGCTCAGCCCAGGCTGCAGTGAAGTGTCTGCGTGGGGAATGGCTTGAAAGCAAATTGCTTTGCCAATTTATTTTTTTTTCTGTGTACGGACATATTTTTCTTAAATGCTGTCACATTAAATATGGAACTGCCAACTGCAGGCATTAAAAAATCATGGCTCGTCCCATTTTCTTTCCTCCCACTCTAAATTCTAAGAAAACAATAAATTCGGGGTTCTTTTTACTTGTCATCTGCTTTTCACCTAAAGATGTTTTTTCGAGCTCTTCCTGGCAGTCAGGATCTTTGGGAGCTTCAGTGCCCTGACAAGTGCTGCGGATCTGGGGCACATCGTGCTGGGCGGCCCCTTCGGCTGCACTGGCCAAACTGGCTTCCTCTCCTGGTCCCTTCTGCTCCTCGGTAGCCAATGCTCAGAGGGCAGAGCCAAGAGCAAGCCCAGTGACAAAGCCCTCTGGCAGCTTTTCCTTCCCGTGGAAGCTGCTGGGACTGAACCATGTCCTGGTAAAGAAATTTTCCCAAAATTTGTCCTTGAACTCACGTTCACCATCACCAAGCCCAACCCTGCTGCTGGGACTGATGCAGAAAATCCTCCCCCAGCCTTTATCTTTTATAGGGGAGTTGATGAGAAAAGTTTTGTTATATTTTGACAAACTTTCATTTATAAAGTGTGTTTTTATGCAGCGAGCATCTCGTGTAACTGGGGAAGCAAATGGGGCATTTGTTGGAACCGAGCAACTCCTGCTGACTCCTGTAACAGGCTAGAGGGGTCCGTCTGGAACCAGGATCCATTTTTGGCCGAGGTCAGGGCTTTTCCCTCTCCCTGCTGCCCTGATCCCCATCAGCTGCTGCCATGGGGGTTACACCCAGGGCCCGGCAGCCCCAGCTGGGCTGAGTTTGGGAGGGCTATAAGGAGGGGAGGAGATGACCTGCCCAGTACCTTTACTCCTGCATCTCTGGGTAGGGATTGCTTTGCCCTCTGCCAGCCTGACCCCAGTGATACTCTGGTAGGTTCTGATGTGCTGTTTCATTTGGGGGGGGTCCTGGCCTGGGAAGAAATTGCTTTGACAGTGTTTGGTGCTGCTCCCTCTCGAGTTTAAGCTCCTCTGAGCGTGATCCTGAGATGTCGGCAGAGCCTCTGTTGAGATGTGGGGCTTTCAGTCCTGGTGAGTAAAATACAAGCAGTGTGCGGTCAGGGAAGATTCAGGAACCACAAGGCAGAAGCAATGTGAAATCTCTCACTGGTCTTAACCTTTTAAAGAAAGCAGTTTCCAAAGCTGTGCTCCAAGGGCAGGTGTGTGGGTCAGCAAGGCTCAGCTTACTTAGTGCCCCCGAACCTCTGAGCTCACTGCGGGGGCTCCACAGCCTCCCCCAGGAGATTGGGTGTTTGATAACTTTGATTTTAATAAAGCACTGGACTTGTTTTGATGGACTGGGCCGAAGCACTACATGGATTTAAAGAGATCCCATTGCAAATATCTTTATTTGATACCCCTGCAATGGCTGGGATTGCAAATGTCACTTGCTTAGCGCTATGAAATGTTTAATTTAGGTTGTAATACAGCAGCCTGCAAGAGCTCCAGCTTAAACTGGGGGGCTCATGCATTAGCCATGCTTAAACATGCTTAGAAGCCAGTTTCTGCCCCCAAAAGCTCCTGACCTTGATGTGGGAGTGGGGAGGGCAGACCCTGCCCACCTCTGCTGTGGCTCTGAGCTGGTGCCCTGGCTTGTCACTGTAAGATGTTGGGGGGGGTGTCCCCCACTGCTGCCCTCCTGGGACACGCGTGGCTGTGGTGCTCAGGGCTTCACACCTCTGGTGCTGGCCACAGCTGGCCCAGCCTTTAGTACCAGTGGTGGGGGCTCACCTGGTGTTGGGTGCTGGGGTTGGGACTGTGCTGTGTGGCAATAGCAGAGACGGAGCCTGGTGGGTGCTGGGCTGTGTCCTGCCCAGGTGAGCGAGCTGGGTGCCAGCCCTGGAAGGGGCTTTTCTCGCCTGAGAGCAGCAGCTTTGAGGTGCTTGCCTGGCCAGTCTGCCCGGCTTTGCTTTCCTTGCATGGCTCCAGCACAAACCCAGCTGTGAGGACATTTAGTTTGGCTCTGCAGAGGGCACAGCACTGGCTGGGGCTCTCTGAGTTGGGACTTTTAACTTTTAATGTGATAATCTCATCCTGAGTCCTGTACACGTGGTAAATCATCTCCAGGATCTTGCTTGTGGCAGCTTCGGGGAAGTAGTGAGAGGGGCATTTCTCCCCGGGGCATTTCTCTGTGTATTATTTGCCAAGAGAAAATAATTGTAGCAAGTTTAGTGAGGAGAGTGGTGAGGATCAGGAGTGGGGCAGAGGTTACCCCGAGCATCACGGGAGGGATAGTGCATTCAGAGAACTCCAGCATCACACGTGGCATCGCCTCCTTGTTGATGGGTCTGTGAGGGTTGGGGCTCCGCTGGGGTGATGGGAGCCAGCCCTGTGCCCAGAGGAGATGTTGCCATCTCATAAGTAGTGTATGGATTTCATTTCGGGGGGATCTGGAAAAAAACCCAAACAACTCTGTAGCAAGTAGGAAGAGCCAGTGGGGAGCAGCTTGGCCAAGGTTTGCCCCCGTGGCTGCATCGGGTTGCACTCCCCGGGTCTATTTTAAGAGATGAGCGGGGGAGCAGCCAGAGCTGTCTCCTGCCCCATCCCTCGGCTGGGGGGTGGGCGCTGTGACTGGGTGACACCCCCGCGTCCTCCCCAGAGCTCGGCTAAGCCGCCTGTTTCATTCTGTTCCGCTGTGACACTTTGGATCTCCACCTCGCCCCTTCTCCCTGCCCTGGGTGATGCCCAGCTCAGCCCCGGTGCTCTGCCCTGTGTCCTAAAGGGCTTTGCTCCCTCCTTGTGTCTTGGCATTGTGAGAGGGCTCCGTGCCCCCTGCACCAGGGGCAGGCGCAGCCTCAGCTCGCCGTGGGTTTGTCGGGGGTGGCTCTGCCCTGATCTTTGTGCTGATCGCAAAGAACCTGAAGGGTTTTGTGATCTTGCATGCCCCGTGCCAGGCACTCCTTGACCGGCAGCAGGCAGAACGATGATTCCTTGGCACCCTTGGACAAAGCTCAGCTCCCCTGAGCAGCTTTGCTTTAGCTCTGCTGGGATGCGAACGGGAGGATCCTCTCTGGCGGCTGCCAGGAGCCCACCCAGCCCCCCCTCGCCTGCCCCGAGGAGGGAGGGGACCCGCCCGCGGGAGGTGCCCAGGACAGCGTTCTCACCAGACCCGGCACCAGCTCATTTATCACTCTAAAACTCCAGAGCCCGTGTGTGCTGCCCGCCCTGCCATTTGCGCTCTCATTACCCCCCGCTCTGTCCCTTCGGTCCCTGCTGAAGCTGATTAATCAACTTATTACTGCCGCAGCGTGCAGAGCCCCGCGTGGCAGCGGAGAGGCTCTTCCCAGGTTTGGGTTCCTGGGGCAGACGGGCACGTTCTCCGCACCCCTGCGGGAAAGCAGCTTTGTTCCCTCCGTGGTGTCTCCTTCGGCTCGGGTTTTAGCTGTCACCGCTGTTCGGGAGCAGGGCTGAGATCTGCTGATTCAGGGGACACGCAGCCCTGCGGTGTTAATGATCTCTGATGTGCAAACGAGAGGACAGGCACAGCAGCACCGGTGTGCCCGTGCAATGCCCTCTGCGTGCCCGGGGTGCTGCAGGGTGTCCTGCTGCCCTTCAGTGCTTGGGAGTGGGACTGAGGGGGTGCAACTGGGGTAAGAGCCAGCCTGGCTGTTTGGGGGGCTCAAACCCGAGGTCTGAGGATGGTCTGAGCCCTCTGCGTGCCCTGATCCCTGTGCCAGGAGTCACTGTGCATCCCTGAGCTCTGATGGGGGGGTGGTGGGGGGTGGCTCACACTAATCCTTGCTCTGACAGCGGGTGGTTTATGCACTGATCCTAAAACGTGCCTTACCCTGGCATTAGTGGAGCATATGGTGGGGCTGGGGGGGTTAGAAGGGGGCTGGTTTGATGCCCTGTTATGAAATGCTGAAAGTGATGCAGGCATGGCCAGGGCACTCTGAGGTCAGTGGTCTGCCCTTGTCTGCTTAGCTCCTGGCCTGGGACATGAGAGCATCTCCTGATGCTGTAGCAGGTCTGCTGGGTCACCTCCATCTCGGGGACAGAGTGACTGTGTGCTCGCTGAGACCCGTCACCAGTGCCTCTTTATGAAGCCACACAGGGAATTTTCTGGGTCTGACCTTGGAGGCAGCCCGGGAAGCTCCTCCATCTCGTCGGTCACCAGTGGAGCTGCTGTCAGGTGTGTTCGCCTGCTCTTGGCTGGGGGCAGCTCCTCCAGCGCAGGCTCCTGCCAGCTGGCGCCCGCTCCCCCGCGTGACGCTCGGCATTTTTTGGGGACTTGCTGAGCTGCAGCACCCAGCTCAGCCCGGCGCTCGGCCGGAGCCTGCTGATGAGGGCTGATTTAGTGGCGATCGAACCACATTTGAAGCTCTCCTTGAAATATGAGCCAAGTGTCGGACACTCTCTGGGTGTAGGGGTGGCCGCGGTGCCCTGACGGCTGTGTCACACGGGCAGGAGCTGGCTGGGGGCTGTGAAGGGTTGGGCTCTGTGATCCCTTTGCTGGCAACCAGGTAAGACCCTCCCTGTGATGGACTGGGGGCACTGGGCTCTCTGTCCTGAGCCCAAGTGGGTGGGTGGGCTGGAAATTGCTTGTGCCAGCGTTTGAGGGGTCTGTGCTGTGACAGGATGGGGTGGCTGCCCCCCAGCTGGGGGTTCTGGGTCCCCTCTGGACAGGGGACACCGCTGGGATCCCTGGTGCAAATACCCACCTGATCCCTGCATGCCGGACACTCTCTGGGTGTAGGGGTGGCCGCGGTGCCCTGACGGCTGTGTCACACGGGCAGGAGCTGGCTGGGGGCTGTGAAGGGTTGGGCTCTGTGATCCCTTTGCTGGCAACCAGGTAAGACCCTCCCTGTGATGGACTGGGAGCACTGGGCGCTGCCTCTGTCCTGAGCCTGGGTGGGTGGGCTGGAAATTGCCTGTGGGTGGGCTGGAAATCACTGAGGGGTCTGTGCTGTGACAGAATAGGGTGGCTGCCCCCCAGCTCGGGGTTCTGGGGCCCCTCTGGCGAGGGGACACCGCTGGGATCCCTGGTGCAAATACCCACCTGACCTCTGCATGTGGTCACGGAGCTGCTCTGGGACCCAAACTGCCCTTGTGCTGAGGTTGACACCCCCGGGCACAGCAGAGCTATTGGCTGATGCCACGTTCAAGCTGATTTTAACGGGGACACTGTCAGCTCTAAGGGCAAATTTCAGTAGAAAAGTGCAAAATGAAGCCAGCAATGAGCTGCTGTGGTTGGAGTCGGGCTGGGGAAGGGTTTGGGGTATTTTCTGGCTTTCCTGAGGATCCTTGCAAATGCAAATCAGGTCGTTACTTGAGGGCTTTAAGTGAATTTTGTGACTGCTGTTGGTGGCAACTTTCATACTAATTCTTCTACTTCTGCTGCTTTTATTTGCTATTCCATGCACTCAGCCAGAGCTGAGGAGAGTGGATTCAGTGTTATGGAATCACGTGAACCCAAATCAGATTTTCTTTATTTAAATTTCTTGCTCTCTTAGCAAGTTCACACAATTTGGCTGTGGCATCAGCTCAGTGGTTACCTCTGTGTCTGGGGATGTGACATCCCTGGGGTCAGCACCAGTGTTGGGACAGAGTCCTGGTACCCAGGCCCCTGGTGTGGGTGCATCTGTCCTGGATCCTGGGAGAAGGAATTGTTGGTTGTTGGGATAGCATGGTCTGTGCGGGGTGGAACTGGGAAGGGACTGGTGGCTGCAAAGGGGCAGATGAGACAGTGCGTCCTCAACCTAGCAGAGCCTCACCCTGCCTCTTCCCTTCCATCAGCACGGATGCTCTCTGGAAAGGTGAGCTCTGATGCCATACACCCTCTACAAACCAGAGTGTTTCTTATTTCAGGTATTTAATGCCTGGGTTTTAAATTCTCTCTAACATTTGCCAGCGCTTTACAGCCTTTTGCAACATTTTTATTGTTTTATTAAAAAAGAGGAAGAGACCTGAGGTTATGGGCTGCTGCGCAGGAGTATAAAGCTGACCTTTGATGCAGTGCTCGCCCTGGCAGTGACACCCAAGCTGCTCTGACCTTCTTTTATTTCAGAGAGATTTGGGCATCTGTCTGGGAGCTTTTCACTCCCGGCAGGAGCCTCTGGCCTCACTCAGCTGGTGGTGGGGCCAGTGCAGCCCTGGGTGGCTCCAAGCAAAGGACAGCAGAAAGCCCAGGTAGTGGGGGGACATTGTGGGCCTGGGGAGGTGCCATGGGTGCTGCTCATCCAGGTGACACCTGGGCAGAGCTCAGCCCCTATCCCAGTGGAGCTCTGCACCCCTTGGGAAAACCACCCAAAAGATGAGGCTGTTCATGATTGTCCATGGAGAGGATGAGAGCTTGGCTCCATCAGCCTGGGGTGGGACAGGGCGGTGGAGCTGGGGTGCAGTGACCCCCTGATGGATTTGGCTCAGAACCCCTGAGTCACCTTGGGGCTGTGAGGGGGTGATGCTTAACCTTCACCGTGCCTCAGTTTCCCTTCTGTGAAAGGGGGCAACAGACCCCCAAAAGATCCTCAATGCTTTGCTGAAAGGGCAAAATCTGCCCCTAAGTAGCCGTCTAGTGAGGGACCCACTGGTCCCCACGTGTGCAGTGACCCAGCCCAGCCAGGAATCACCAAACTTGCTGTCCTGACACCTGAGAAACAGACCAGGAGCAGCAGAGATGAAGTGAATGAGACAAGTGTGTGTGTGCAATTAGGACAGAACATTTGAACACTGCAACGGGAGCCGGACGGGAGCTGCGATCTAATCAAGGCAACAGCAGTTCCTTTTTTTAAGACAAGGGAGACTTTTTGGATACTTTGTCCACATAATGTTCCAATTTTAGCTCCATGTCCCGGGATGTAATTGCATTAAAAATACCCGGGAGGGGGAGGATGCCAAGGGCACCCGGGGTCCTGCGCGCCCCCCCCCCAGCACTCCGCCTGTCCCTGGGGCCCTGTTTCACATTCCTGATGCTGATCATCGCCCAGATCTGCTTTCCGGCTGCTCCGCTAATGGTTATTCTGGTCAAAGCCCTGTCCCCGGGGTCCTGCGGTGCTCCTGCTCATCGCTGTGAGGACCCACAGGCAGGCACCGGTGTGGAGCGTGTCCGCCCCCATGGGGCTCCCGTCTGGGCTGCAGTGCCTGGACCCACCCCCACCCCCCCGCCAGGGTCTGGGTCTTTGAATTTTGTTTATCTGCTTCGAATGCATCAAAACTGGCTTGGGCTAGGTGCTGGGTGGGCTGGATATTGGATGGGCTGGCAGGCAGGCAGCCCCTGCCAAACCCACCCCTGGCTCCCAGGGGTGCCCTGGGCTTGCTGCTGGGGAACCAGGGCTGCTGCTTGTGGGGCTCGAGTTGCAATGGATGCTCCCTGGGGAGAAATTACAGAACTTTTCCTGGAAAGGAGCCTGCGGGAGCTCAGCCTGTCACCTCCTGCAGCAATAGGAGTGAGGAAGCTGAGTTTGCAGGGAGGGGAAGCACGAGGTGTCCAAGGGGGTGCATGGGACTCCCACCATTGGGACCGTTGGGCTGGGGCTGCTGGGTGAGGTTTTCCAGGATGGTGCTGTCAGGCAGGGAGACAGAGTCTGTGCAGCCATTCCTGAGCATGCCAGGGGCATCTCTGCAGTGCACCTCTGAGGCCTATCTGGCCACCTAAGGACACTCCTGCCCTGCTCTTGGCCACTCAGGGTCACGGTGCAGTGTGCCTGTGTCTGTAAGTGGCAGCCGCCTGCTCCAGGGTGGTAACTGAATCACAGGGCTTGGGTGACCTTCGTGCCTCTCCAAGACTCGGATCTGGATGTCCCACCAGCTCCTGGTCCAGGGTGGCTGGGTGGTGAGGACAGTGTGTCTGCAAGGCAAAGGCTGCAGGAGGGATGTTCCCAGCTGATCTCAACACCTCCATGGGCAGCTCTTCCCTGGGGTGTCCCTGTGCGGGTCTGGGACTTGCATGGCTGATGAGAGTTGGCCCTACAGAGCTCTGCAGCCAATGAAGTGCTGGAGGTGCTGGTGTCAGACCTCCTCCTGCCATGCTGGGGGTGGGCTGTGGGACAGCAGAGCAGCACGAGAGTCCTTCCAGTTGAATTTCTTGCCTGTGGAGAGTTGGTTACCATCCAGCTCCGCCTTGGGCCAACCTACAGCACTGTCCAGGAGTGAACAGAAAGGCTTTAACTGACATGAGGAGTGTCATCTGGTGCTAGAAACTTGGAAGAAGTGGGTTATTCCCTGCTCAAGCACTAACCTCCTGGGAATGCTGCTGCTGGTATCTTCTTGCCTAATGCAACTCCTTGCAGAGATGCAAACGCCGCTGCTCTTGCTGAGGGAGTCCTCCCAGATCCAGGCAGTCTGGGCACCCCACAAGCATGGGACCTGTGCTGGTCCCTCTGTCCTCACAGTGGGTCTGTCCTTCCTCCTGCAGGCATGAAGCGACCCCTGAGCCCGTCCCACCACCCCGAGCCCGGGGTGCGGCTGGTGGAGGCAGCGAGCTGCCCGCCGAGCCAGCCCGAGCAGCGCATGAAGAGGGAGAAGAAGCACCAGTCATTCACACTCTGTGAGGTCTGCAACATCCAACTCAACTCTGCTGCTCAGGCACAGATCCACTACAACGGCAAGTCCCACCAGAAGCGCCTCAAGCAGCTCAACAAGGGGAAGATGCCAGCAGCCCAAGGTAGGAGCCCATCCATCAGGCCAAGGTTGCCCAAAGCCCTTGCTCTAGGACAGCTGCTCCGCTGGGTTTGGTGTGCTGGATTCGTGGGATGGTCAGGAACGCTGTGTTGTGTCCTTGGCATCTGTCGCTTGTTGGTCTGCCTGAACGCTGGGGGCTTCCTCACCCACTGTCACTGATGGTCCTCAAGTGGTTCTGGGGCCTGAGAGCCTGGTGCTGCACCAGGCAATGGACTCATGTGGGTCCTGTCCATGTGCAAGTGTGGTTGCTGGTACTCTGTGTCTTCATGAGCATCTCCTTGTGTTTCCATAGATGACTTGTGCATCTGGGATAAGCACATCCAAGGGTGCAGCCAAGGGCTGTTGGCTTCTGGGTTACTGGCTACTTGCTCTCCAGGGGACTGTAATCTCCTGTGAGCTTGGCTGCTGTCGACTCAAAATGCTGCTTAGATTCTGGTGCTGAGGGTTGAGGGTGGACCCCTCAAAAGCTCTCAAGTGACACTTTCAAATATGGTTGGAGGTTTTGTTGGAAACTGATCTTCTGCAACTTCACCTGTGCTTTTCTGTTGGGTGCTTTGCACTGCCGTGTGTTCAACAGGGTCCATCTGTTCCAGTGAGAAGGAAAGCACCAGCAATGCAACAGGGATAGGCTTTGTTTTCCATTTAGAGACCGATGTTAATCACAAAAGCCACTTGGCAGAAGTGGTAGCCAAGACGGCTCTGTGCTTGCCCTTGATGGGATGTTTTCAGGTCTGTGGTTTTGTTTCATGGAGTGTTTAGGTGATGGGCTGAGTGTGCAGGACCTCAGGCATTGCAGACAGAGCTGCCTTTAGTGCCCCTTGCGCCTGCCCCTGATCTCCTGGGGGTGATGTGCTGTGTCCCTGTTGCTTGTCCCTGTGATGCTGGGGATGTAGTGATCTGAGGGTGCTGTGAGTTGGGGACAGTTTCTCTTTTTGGATGGTGGTGCTCCAGTTCATCATCTAATTATTACAGATCACCTCCATTGTGTTACTGCTGCCTGGTGTCACCCCTCTGGGCAGGCTCCATGTCCACCCGATGTCAGCAGCAGCTCTGGGAGGTGCAGTTGTGTTTGAAGCAGTTGGCAGCTGCAGCACGAGGCAGGAGCGTGGCTGCTGGGCAAAGCCTTTGCTAAAGAGCAACCCAGGGATCACCATCACACCGAGCCCAACTAACCAAGCCTCTGGCTTCCTGCCTGTTTTCCCCCTGGGGAGGGCAGTCTGCTCACACCCCCCCTTGCCAGCATTCCAGGGGCAATTTCTGAGTGTGCAGGAAGGGCTGGCACCCTCCCCAGGGCTGGGGGCATGGGTGGTCCTGGTCCCTCCCCAGGGGTGCTGGCACGGGGATGCTGTTCTGCCAGCAGGAGCTCATGCAAGGGCAAGGACTCTTTGCCCTCTGTGCCATCTGTTGGCATTGACCTGGCCTGTGCTGCTGACTGCTGCAGATTTTCTTCTGCCTAAAGGCAGGGAAATGTGCCCACAAACATCACCCTGCAACAATCATTGACCAGCTCTCACTGGTGGCTTTTGGCACATACACACTGGCGGGTCCTGGGTGCAAACATGGACCTGTGCTCCCCTCCAGCTCTTTCCAATCTTGAACACCAAATTTCCTCAAAGGCAGGAAAGTGCTGCCAGGACCTGGCTTGCAGTCAGGTCAGGAGGATGCTCGTGCCCAGCAAACCCAGAGGGCAGGCAGTGCCAGGGCCTTGGCAGATCCTTGGGATCAGGCTGTATAAATACCTGTTCCTGCTAAAGAGAGGGCATTCTGGAGTCATAAATTCCTTGCATGGCAATGGTCATCTGTGTGCCAAATGCTGCCCTGCCTGGTGCTGGCTTTGTCTGAGCCAGATCTGGGATATGCAAAGGAGCTGCTCTGTTTGTCATCATTTACTGACAGATGGAAATATCACCTGCTATTTTAATGGGAACAGGGCTCATAAATTCCAACCTGCAGCTTCCAGATCCTGCCCTGGACCCAGTCGTGGCTCAATGGGAGGCTGCCCAGGGATGTGTTTCCTACTGAGCCAAAGAATCTTGGAGCATGCAAGTATGCTCCTCACACCTCCGTGTGCTCCCCAGCCTCTGCCAGTGTCCAGGGCTCCAGCAGAGGCGCAGCCCTCGGGGCTTTGCTGCACCGTCAGCCTCACGCACGCTTTGCTCTGGCGTTCAAGGTGAAGTTGGCTTCTGCTTACACAGGGCTGTGATTTGCTTATGTGCAGAAATTGCAGACGGCATCTGCTCCTCTCGTCTCCCCGTCCACCCCCCCCCCCCCCCCCCCCCGCCCCCACCCACCCCCACCCCTGTGCTGCTCCTGCTGCAGCCTCCTCCACTTGGTCACAGCTGACCTTCTCCCCCAGGCTTTTGGTTAAAAATGTCATTCCCAGCTTTGTCACGGGCAACATTTCCCAGCCCCATGAGGTGTGAGCCCGGGGGACACGTGGCCGGGAATGACAAGCTGGAGCTGGGAACTGGCTGATGTGATGCCTGTGTCCCCTCTGTGCCAGTCACTGAGTGTGCTGCTGGCACTGCGGGGGCTCAGTGTGGCCCAGCCCTGTGTCTGCTGTGCTGGAGAGGAGCTGATCCTCCCCAAACCAATCGTGCCCTGCTGCCAAGAGGAGGGGACCAGCCCTTTCTGCATTGCCCCAGTGAGCAAAGGACAAGTGCTGGGCTGCAGTGCGGGCAGGAGGGTGCAGGCAGGGTTTGGCAGAAGGGGTCAGAGCAGGGGGGGGCCCTACCCTGCCCCATCGCACTCCTCTTGCAGCCCTTTGTCAGCCAAACCAGCACCTTTGGGTGCTGAGGAAATGCCCCTTCCCGGGCAGCTCCTGGCCAAGCTGATGCTCTGGCGATGGGCTCAGCCCAGCACAGCCACACACACCACTCCCTGAAAAACGTTTTGGTGCTGGGGGATCCTTGGGAAGAGAGGGGGGGGTTCCTAATGACAATGGGTTAAATGAGTTAGACAAAGCTGAGATATCCCTCTGAGCTGGAATCTCTGTCTTGCACTGACATCTACAGCTACATCAAAGCCAGCTTCCCCAGACACTCCCCGATCTGCCCCGTTTCCCCTCTGGCTTCTCCTATCAGTTATTTCTGCAAAGTCTGAAATCTCTTGTGTTCCATGGAGCAAAGCTGCTGAGCGACTTGGCTGGCAAACAGACGCGTTAATCAGCATCATTACAATTTATTAGCTCTATGCCAGCAAGACCTCCAACTTAAAAACAAATTATTGTTTGCCAGGCGTTTCCTTGCAAGGCAAATCACAGATTTCTGTTGTCTTGTGTTGAATTGCAGTGCGGCAGCAATTAATATGGGATGTCCACAGATGAAAGATGTTTTCCTGTTGCAGATGCCAGTTCAAATCCAACTGGGTCACGAGTGATTTAATTACTACCTGTGAATTTCAAGGGTGCCCAAGTGAGCCCGGTTTGCTCTTGGTGTCCTTGTGCTCCTGCAACCAGGAGCTGGACTCCCTGAATGAGCAGAAAATGCTGTGTTACCCCAAACCAGGCAGTGGTGGCTGTAGATGTGGCCCCAGTGCTGCTTTTGTGCCTGGGCAAACTGCTGGGTGAGGGCAGGGGACAGGGTTTGCTGCCCTTCCTTTTTCCTCCTGGATGATCCTGGGGGCTGCCCATCACGGGATTGAGCGTTTTGGGAATTTAGTCCCTTGCTGCCCGCTGCTCCCAAAAAAGGCCCTTCCACCAGTGTCCCCAAAAGGTCACAGGATGTGAAGAGCAGCTCGTGCTCCCCCGCTGCTGGAGCCGGTGTCCCCGGGCCCTGTCAGCTCGCATCTGGCTGACACGTGGTGGGGGAAGCTTCTCCTTTGTCGCAGGAGTCTCCCGGGCAGATCTGAGCTGACAGCAGCTCGTACCCTCCCATGGCTGTGGGTGGTGGGAAGGACACCCTGCCCAGGCGTCCCTTGTGCCAGGGGGGTCCATGCAAGCCTTGAGCCCACCCCAGCCATGAGCCCACCCCAGAGTTCCCAGCCCTAGGGTTTGCTGGGCTGCTCCCCTGCACCCAGTACCTGGGCAGGGTTGGGTCAAAACCCCTGGTGCCAGCTGTGTCCTGGTGCCAATCCATATTGTGACCTCTCCACATACCCCATGGTGTTGTGTACCCAGACCCTCTCTGGGCTCCCCGGTGCCACCTCCACCCACTCAGCAGCATGGCAAGAACAGCTCCTTGCAACGGGGAAGGTCCTGGTTTCCCCAGTTAGCTGCTGCAGTGTCTGCCTGTGTGTGTTTGCAGAGCAGAAAGGCTTGAGATGAGCAGAGAAATCGCTGTGACAGCTTCAGCATCGCTGGGTCTGCAGGGGAGGAGATGGGTGCCTGGGAGGGGACATGGGGACCCCAGGGAGCTGACGGGAGTTATCCTGCTCTGTGATCCTGCTCTGTGTGCTCCGGCATCTCAGAGGTCAGATGTGGGGAGTGTTTCCTCCTGCCTTCCCCCCTGCTGCTCTCTGATGTCAGAGCTCTTCAGCTCTTAATTACCAAGAAAATAGGTGCCAATCTAATTTTTTTCAATTTCATGTTATGCATGGAATCCTGTAATTGTCTTTAATAAACAGGGCGATGCTCAGTGGCGCTTTGTCTGCAATAAAATCCCATGCAGTGGTTTAAGCAATATGCAAAAATGCAGGATTATAGTCTAATTGGGGACTAATTGGGGTGCAGCAGCCATGCCACTGGCTGGGCTGGGGCAGGTGGGGTGGGGAGGTGCACAAGAGCCCCCATCCATAACCAACCTTGGCCGGGAGCTGAGCCCATACCTCCAGGGATGTCGGTGCTGTGCATCAGGCTCTCCTGAACTTTGTAACAGCAGATTTGCACCCACCCTGAGTGTTAAAGGGTCTTTAAAACCCAGCAGTGACAGAGGAAGCATCAACCCACATGTGGATCGATAACCTCGTGGCCAAACAAAACCAGGGTTCATCTCTTAAGCTTCTGCAAATGTAGCAAAGGACAAACATACGGAGTCCTCCTGCTCGGTTGGCCTCGGCTGCTCCCTTCAGCTGCGAGCAAAGATGATTAAAAATAGCTTTTCAGATCAGATTTGAATAACCTGGAATCTCAGTGGGGAAATGTTAATGTTTTTTCATGTCTTAAAGATGTTTGCTGGGATCAGGTGTCATTTGAAGAAGCGCAGGTGTGTAATTGGACACAATCCCCTTCCCTCTGCCTATTCCCAGGCTTCCTCCTTCCCTGTCAGGGCACGGGGATGTCCCTGGAAGGTCCTGGCAGGTTGGGTACTGTGTGGAGCTGGGGGAAGCAGCAGCCCTGCCCCTGGGGTGAGGAGGGGGGAGGTTCACCCCCGTCACTGGGAATTGGCAGGAAAATCTCTGTTGCACTGAATGATCTTGCGTGGGGAGGAGGGCCCGTGGGCTGCGTGCGAAAGGTGCTGTGGGAGCCCAAACCCTCCTCTTAGCACATCAGCCTTGTGCCAGCCCTTTAATCTGGAGACAACTGCTCCCATTTAAATCCTCAGAAAATACCCCATTAACTTGTTCTCCCTCGGAAAAGCCCAGCTATTCAGTTTATCATGGATTAATAACTGTATCATAATTAATCTCTGGTTTTATTGAGTCGGTAACTTCAAATAAAAAATAAATTGATTAGCTGTTAACTTTTGCTAGAAGGATTTTTGTGCAGTGCCTCCCCCATCAGGGCACCATCCCTCCCATCTGCACCCTGATTTCTGGCCAGAGGCTTCAGGGATTTATTTTTTTTTTCCCTGACACACTTATTCTGAAAAAATCCTTAGAATTTAAACTCTTGGCCAAAAAAATGACACAGAGAAGCTGCTGGACATTGCTTGTACAGGCTGCAGTGTGATGGAAGGAGGGGTCTGGGGGCTCGGGGGGCTGGGTGGATGCTCTGGCTGCATCTGCAGGAGATGGATGGAGAGGATGGAGACCAAGCCAAGGATAATAAACTCAGATGATTTCTAGCAAGGCTGATGTTGGAGTGGGCTGGCAGTGTGGGGGTCAGCGACCACGGGGCGTTTGGGGGGGAGTGGAGCAAGCTGAGGTTTTTTCGGTGCTTGAGGGAACACGAGGGTGGTCTCCCGGGAACCGGACCCGTGTCCGAGAGGGCGAGAGATGTCACGGCAGAGGGTGAGGAGGGTGCAAACATCGGGGTGGGGGAACGGGGTCGTTGTGAAGGGGAGCCCTGGGCAGCGGCTGCACGCAAATAGCGGAGCCCGGCGTTGGGCCCCGCGCCAGCCCCCGGATCCTCCCCCGGGTGTGAAACGGCTCTGACCTTCTCAAGGTGCTTCTCGGGGGGGTGGGAGCGGGGCTGTGCCCGTCCCCGAGGATGGGGCTCGGAGCCGAACGCCGGTCCTGTGCTCGGCCTCCCCCCCGTACGGCTCCGGCCAGGTCTTCAGCGCTGTTCCCCCTAACACATAATTTTCTTTCTCTTAAAACCCTCCCCAGCGAAAGGCTGTGGTGGTTTCTGGCAGCTGGGATGAAGGGGTTCGGTCCTCTGAGCCCCGGGGGATTCAGCCACCAGCGCAGCTCCGCTGCGGGAGACCCCGGGGACGGGGACGGGCTGGGATGAGCAGCTCAGGACGGGTTTTGGGGACATCGTCGGCTGAAACCACAGCTTGGGGTGCCCGGGGGCTCTGGCCTTGGCTGAACCTCCCGGGGGGGTGGGTTTGTTCCCGGAGCTGGGGTCAGGGTGGGCAGCAGAGCCGGGCAGGGCTGTCCCTGCTGTGTCCGGGGGATGCTGCGGGCGGTGGCGATTTTTTCCCAAATCAGGAGGAAATTGCCTCCTGTTATTGTCTTTAAGCACTGTAATTTGTAAGCCAGTTATCCTTAATCTTGGATTTTTCCGTCGTTTTCTCCCATTCGCTTTGCTACTGAATTGCAACAACGGGGTCCTGTGGCCACTTAGCTTGGGGATGAGTCACGCGTGATCTTAATTCGAAGTGGATTAAGAGCAACTGGGAACACGCAGCCATGGAATATTTCACAGTTTCCCGTGTCACATCAGCTCAGCGGATTTGGGAGAGGGAAGCCTGGGATCTGTTTTAGGTGAGGAAAAAATGGTAAAAGCGGCAGATAACGGTGAGCATTGCTCAGCTCCTTGGTGGCCGCTGCTCCCTGTCCCCCGGGAGGTGCCAGGGTGCCCTGGGTGTCGGAGCCCACCTGCACCCTGCCGAGGGGGGGCTGAGCTGTGCCCCCCCCCAGAGCGCGGGTGCTGCTGCTGCACAGCCCTGCTCTGCCCCTCACACAAAGGTACGTTTTGTTCCTTAAAATGTCCCCAGGGAGAGGTGAGGATGAGCAGGACCCCAGTGGCTGCGTGGGACGGGGGCAGCCACTGTCCTGCTGCGGCACAGGAGGGGGGTGAAGCATCCCTGAGGTTATCACTGGGGATGAGGGGTGGTGGATGGCGCAGGTCGCAGCGGGCTCAGAGAGCACCAGGGCTGAGAGGATGAGGGAGGTGATAGCCACAGGGCTGTGGCTCTCCGGGGTCATGGTGACCAGTGAGGCTGGGACCGCAGTGTTCCTGCCAGCTCCAGCCCTGCTCGGTGCCTGCTGCACCTCGGTGCTTCTCTGCCTGCGTGTGCACACCGTGTGCTGCTCACCCAGAGAAAAAGGGGGAGCCACCACTTGAAAAAAAAAAAGCAGACGGGGTGGGGAGGAAGGTAGGACTGAGCTGGATAAGCACGAGCAGAGGTTTGTGGGTAGTGTAAAGCTGTCACTGTGATTTAGGGTTGGCTGCTTAAACTGTTTTATGTTCGCAGACAGAAAGTCGTAAGCAATATAAAATTTTCTATGAAGAGATGATCTCCCCTCGTCATGCTTTATGCCATCCTGCCCAGAGTGATCGCTCCTTTTTATAACCCCACGATGTCGTGGCAGAGTTGGGCAGGAGGGAGAAAACCAGATTCTGGCCATTGAGAAATGGCAACGGTCCCGAGGTTGGGTTTGTGCCCGGGAGGGGAGCAAGGGGCTGGGGGCTGAGCCACGGTTGGGGTCCACGACCCAGAGCTGCACCCACATTTTGGCTGCATAAGGCTGGGCACTGCCACGATGGTCCAGGACTGAGGGTCGTGGTGGTCCGTGGGCGCACGGGGCACCTGCAGCAGAGCAGGACATGGCCAGGGACCTGCCCTCCTGCTGTGCCCGCTGCTGCCGTGTGTGCCAGGGGGGTCGGCTGTGCCTCCCCCAGCATGGGGACCGGTGGACTTCAGCCCACAGCTCCTCCTGGGGCTGCAGCCCCCCTCTGCGAGGGGGATGGTTATGGTCTATTGGAGCGGGACTGCCTCTAACTGCAGTCATTGCGTGATCACCTTAAATTAGGTTTCTTTCCTTTTTCTTGCCTCCGAGTTGTTGCTGCTTTCTGAAAGCTCACACATGACGCTGCTCCAGTTCACCTTTGATATTTTCCATAGATTTATGAGTAATAGTTTCATTTATTTTACCATTGCCATCAGCAGAAGTGTCTCAGCATGCTCTGCCCCGTGGCACCAGAGCACATGCCCACCCCTGCGGTGCTGCCACACAGCCAGACGTGCACCCCAGCTTGGGCAGGTCCCCAGGACCACCCCCCAACTCTTCCTTCACCCTTCCAGTCCCTTTTGGCCTCAACTGCAGCTGATATGTGTGGGGATCCCAGCCTGGTGGGTTTCCATGTGGCTCCGTTAGCACCCCCACGTCACAAAAACTCCCAAATATTTCCAAGCTCTTGTGCTGCTGGGTGCGAAGGGTTCCTCCATGTGGTTGTGGGTGAAATCCTCTGCCCTGCTTCTTCCGGGGGGGGCCCCTCCTAAATTAGATGGAAAATATTACACTCTCTCTGAAACTATTTACAGGTGTAATTCCCACCCCTTCTCCTGATAATTAAATATTTTTTAGGTCATGCAGTTCCTCCACCCTATTTGTAGACCTGTCCTGGATGCCTTCGTAATTAGACAGCTCCTGATGAAAGATGATTAACGGGGGGAGGTAGCAGCGTGGCCCTGGATCTCCCACAGCCCTGCCCGAGGCGGTTCCTCTGCTCGTCCTTGGGGCTTCTCACGGGTGTCCCCTCGGAGGGTGACAATGATGGAGCAGCCCCTATTTAACATCCCCAGACCTAAGGACACTGTGGCCGTCCTCCATGGTGACACCCATGCAGCTCTTGTTATGTTGTTAAAGGGAGAGAATTTTGAGAATACACATTTAAGCAATTTTAAGCTGCTTTTTCTTTTGGTGGATCCTTACTAAAATGAGAGGGGAAATAAAGTTTTAACGCCTTGCCCTGCAACAAAAAGGCCCTTAATGGAGCAGTTTCCATCACGACGTAAAGCTGAGGATGTGTCCAGCAAACAGGAGCTGGGATGAATGAAAGGGCAATATTGTTCTCTGCTCCTGAAACAGGGAAGATTAAAGGAGCACAGAGAAGAAAAGCTGAGGCGTTTGGCTGTTATCGTCGTTCTTAGCAACACGAAGAGACCAGACCTTCCCCTTCATGGGGAAAATTGGGGTTAACCCCCAGGCTCCTGTGGTGGGGGGCAGTAGCTAGGGGTGCATCCCCATACCCCCCCCAGGACAGCCAACCAGCGCCGTGGGGTCCCCCACACACAGCCAAATGCTTCATTAGCTCCCCTGCTTTCCTTTGCTCACTTTAGATGTGTAAAAGCAGAAATGCTCAGGAAGAATTGATTAGAAAATCCGGATGCCCTGGTCCGATGGGGGTGGGCACCAGCCTGCAGCCTCGGCAGATTGACCCGGTCCCTGTTTATCCAGGGGGGGTTGTGGGGGGAACGCGAGCCACAAACCCCATCCTCTTTGTGTGAGAATCCGCCGGGGGCAGGATTCAGCCCTTAAAATGTGTTATCTTAATCCTGAGCAAACCCGGGAGCAGGAAAGGTCAGCTCCCCCCTTCCTGGCCTGGCGGGGATGAACCCTGCTCCACGCCTGAGCCTCCCGCTTCTGACGGGGCTCAGGTTTCAGAGCAGAAGAAAACCGAGACGCGTCCTCCAGGTGTATCAGTCTTGATCCTATCTGGCATCTTTCACCCCCAAATTATACCTTAAATCCTGAGCGAACAAAGTCAGCCAGAAAGGCTCTGCAAGGCTCGGCAAACCCGTGGTGGCTTCCTGCTGGTTTTTTATCCCATTGTCTCCCTTCTCGTTCCTTGCCCAGTTCTGGTTGCTATTTGCCAGGCTGCTTTTGGAGTCTAAGGTTGGGGAGAGCCTGCCCTGGTTGTCTCCCAGCCGGCGAGGAGCTTACCACTGCCCTCAGTAGGTTTCAGAGGGACCCCTCTGGAGCCTGTCCTCACAAAGAGCCCGGTGAATCGGTGGTGCTGGGGACAGTCCTGGTTTGTGGGTCACAGCGGGACCCGTTCTGCTTCCCGAGTGCCCTCCCCATCTCCCTGCCCTCCCTTTCCTTTGAGCTGCTGCTGCAGGCAGGGCTTGAGCAGACCTGCCCGAGCAAGCCCGTGTTTGGGATTTGCCTCTGCCGGGACGTGCACACTGAGGGCTGCCAGGGGCCGTGGCCGTGCCGGGGTGGGCGGTCTCCCCTCTTTCCAGAGAAACCTCTGGCTTCATCCCTGCTCTCTCCTGACACCGTCAGGGCTCGGAGTTTGGTTAACAACCTGTGTGGAAAAGCGGTGACCGCAGCATCTGACACAACGATGCCCATTGGCTTTGATTTCTTCTTTTAGTGTGACACAGTGGCAGTGAAGCCCCTGGGCACCCTTCACAGCATCAGGCTCTGGGGAAGATGCTCAGTGGTGTCAGCTCTATCCCACAGAGGATGATGTGGGAAGAAGTGGCCGCAGGCTTTGCCCCCCCGAGTTTTGGGTGGCCAGTGATAGAATCATAGAATCATTATGGATGGAAGGGGCCTCCCGGGACATCAAGTCCAACCTTTATCCCTTCATATTCCTGACCATTAGACCATCAGACCATGGCCTCAAGTGCCTCATCAACCCGTTTGTTGAACCCCCCCAGGGACGGTGACTCCACCACCTCCCTGGGCAGCCCATTCCAGGGCCCAACCACCCTCCCAGTAAAGAACTTCTTCCTAATATCCAACCTAAACTTCCCCTGATGGAACTTGAGGCCATTTCCTCTCGTCCTGTCATCGGCAATTGGGGAGAAGAGACCAACACCAGCCTCCCTACAACCTCCCTTTAGGTAGTTGTAGAGGGCAATAAGGTCTACATGCCCCAGGAGGGTGACACAAGCCTGGGCCCATGGGAGGGTTTGTGCTGCTGCCATGGGGTCCACACATGAATATAGCAAGTGATGCACTGGCCAGGAAATTCCCGAGATCCGTTGCAGCCAGGCAGGGGAGGGCAGGAGGCGTTAATGGCCAGGCTTTGTAATCAGCACCTGCAATTAACCTCTGCTCCAGCTGGCCTCAAAGGCTTGGCCATAAAACACACCATCCCACACTGTCATTCTTCTCCCACCTCTCCATGCTCAGCCCCTCTCAGCTGCGGTGATGCCAGCCAGGACCTGCCCGCCCGGATGGGATAAACTCAGCACCGGGAGATTATTTATGGAGGAAATTGCTGCGAGGGGCTGCTCAGGGCTGGGGGGCGAGGGTGGGTGGAAGATGAAGTGGGGGGGTTCAGAGCTGTATATTGGTTTGACTGGTCCTCGCCAGCAGGACTGGAGGTTGGGAGATGCTAAACTTGCCCATGGCTTGTGGTCATCCCGGGGAGAAAGGAGAACAGCCCCCGGGTGATTGCCAGCCCCCCCCTGCTCCTCCCAGTCTTTACACCTCTACACTCCCCTCTGCTTGACGCTTGCTTGCAGTAACACCAAACTGCTGATGACATTAAACAAATTAATATCAGGTTTAAATAGCCTGCAGGGAGTCGGGAACAGGCGGCGTGGGCCCAGCTGTCAATCCCAGATTAGTGAGTGCCCGGGTTAAATTTACAGCATTCGACCCTGAAAGCAACACCCAGCGCAGGGGGACACGACTGCCCAGTGCATTGGCCCTGCTGGGGGCTTTGCTGGTGCTGCCCCAGTGCCAGCTGAGCCTGGGGGTTCTTGGGAGAAAGACCCATGGGCTGCCCTGGCCCAGCGGCTTTGGGCACTTTTCAAAACACCAAAACGCCAGAATTTACCCCCAAAGTGCCCGGTGTGGCTGCAGCGCCTGGGAAGGGAATTTGGTGCTTCGTGGTTTACATCTTCGGGTTTGCTCTGCTCACGGCTGGAGGAGAGGGACTCCTGCCCCACTCGGAATTGTTTGGCTTGAGGGAAGTATTCCAGTCCCTCCCTGTTCTCGTCTCCTCCTTTCACACGCAGGTTTTTCATCATTTCGGTGGCTTTCACGCTGCCGGCTCACGGCGAGCTCCTCATCCGCCAGCACCCCCGGGGCCGTCTCCTCGGGGCCGTTCCCCACCCATCCTCCGCCCAGCCCGGGCTCATGCCCCGCACCTCCGGCTGCTTCTCCCCCCTGCGCCGCTGCGGGGCCGAGGCGGGGCCGGACGCGTGGGCGAGGGGCGCGCACCCC
>VZRW01005269.1:40986-53696 GCA_013398125.1 Aegotheles bennettii
TTATAATAATGTAAATTTATATTCCCCTTATATATATGTAAGGGGAAAATAAGAATAACCTCTTTGTCTGAGCATGGCTATAATCTATAATGCAAGTTAAGAAGGAATGGGAGGGTTTGCCCTTGTGTACCCGGTGCTGCTGGCAGTGGGGCAGGGTTCAGCGTTGCCCTGTGGAGCTGGAGCTGTTTGCAGCTGCTGGGCAGAACACTTTGCACTTTGAGCAGGTCACGAGGCTCTCATGAACCCAGCAGATGTTTGACTCGGGAGCAAGAAAAACCTTTCCGAGCTGAGCTCTCCCGCCACTTAAAACAACAAGAACAGGGGGAAAAAAAATCCTAACGTGACACAGAAGGTGCATTTCATGCTCGAAAGGTTCTTTCCAGCTCTAGGGATGTTGTAAATTCCCAGGACCCAACAGTGCCTCCCAAAAACGAGGCAGGAGACGCGATTCGAGCTGATGCTGCATCCCTGTGAATTCCCATTTCTGACCTCAGTGGGATCTCTATTTATATCAGTAGGGACATCCAGGGATAAATAAAGTAATGTGAGTCAATAAGAATTGACTATAAAGCTGAGATCTTTATTCTCCGCGCATGTGGTGCCCAAAGCCCACCTCTGCTGTGGGGTCAGTCCTGTTGGAGCCCCCCCAGAAGAGCCTCGGCCACCCAGCTGGGGGGGTCTTTCTCATGTCTGAAATAGCAGCGAGTGCCAGGACATGGTGCTCGTGTTTGCTTTGAGGTAGCAGGAGCAATGTTGGCACTGAACTTGGCTGGCATGCACAGGGCTGGGATGAGGAGCCCAGTAAAGGCTCGGGTTGGTGCCATCACCTCGTGCCCCCCCGGGAGGTCGAGGGGTCCCTTTGCTGGGACCACCAGTGCCGCTGCGCTGGTGCTCAACGACAGCCCAAGCGCTTCTGCCTTTGGCAGGTTCAGGTTTGTGCCAGGATGATCCCTGGGTGCTTCCTCATCCTCGTGCCGGTGTCTGCCTTTCCTCCATATCCTCCGTGGTGCTCGGGGGTGGCTGAGCCCATCGGTGGGAGCTGCCGCGGGTCCCCAGCAGCTGATGTAGCTGCAGAGGTTGGAGCCGTTTTTCTTTTCTTTATGAAAAGGTGGGTGTTTCTCTTGAAAAACAGTGGCAACCCTGCTCCTGCCCGCGTGGGATGCTGCAATGTTTGTCATCAGGGGTGGAGCAGCATCTTTTCCATCTGTAGCTTCCTCGGGGTCTCCACCGAACCCCGAACGCCTCTTCATTTCTATGCCAGATAGATAAGCGAGTAAAATCCCGTTGCAAACAGGCACTTCATTAATCACCTGCTTTTACCATTCTGCTCACTCCTGGAAAGGAATCTGGGGACTTGATAATGGCTCTGTTGTCCAGGCATGTGCCTCGAAGACTGATGCACCTGTCTCAGCAACGAAATAGCTTTGCAGAGAAATACGATCGCCGCAAACCCGAGGCCCTACTGACAGCAGGGCTCAGATAAGATAATCTTCCTATGCCACGGGGCAGGCGAACAATACTTGCATTATAGGTTATAGCCACGCTCAGACAAAGAGGTTATTCTTATTTTTCCCTTCTTAATAAATGCATTTTGTTTAAAACAATTATGGCTTTTCGGACAAGTTTGCTGCCTGGGCTGAGGAATGACGCCGAGCCCCGGGGAGAGCCCGAAGCGCCGGGGGCTGTCATCAGCCCTCACGGATCTGTCGCCGGGCTCGGGGGGAGCCGCTGTGCCGGGAGCCGGGGGCAGTGCCGGGAGCCGGGGGCAGTGCCGACGCGGTGCTCCAGCACGATGAGGGGCTGGGGGCTGCGTGGGTTTGGGAGTCATCAGCCTTGTAATTTGGTTAGAGCAGCAGGACAGCCTGGAACAGCTTTGTGTGGGTACCAACCCTCGGGCAAGCTGTGCCCGTGGCCACGGGACCCCTTGTCCCACGTGCCCTGGCCCTCTGTGGGCTGGATGGTGTCCCGTGGGCTGGATGGTGTCCCGTGGGCTGGGCAGTGTCCTGTAGGCACACAGCAGGCACGTGTGACTCAGCTCACACCTTTTCACAGGGACGTTTCAACTCCCTGATGATGAGCATGTGGAGGATCAATGGCTGGTTGCTCGTTTTGATCACCTCTGCCCCTGTGCCGGTGATCTCTGCTCCTGCTCGGTGTCTCGGGAGGCTGCCCCGGCACTGGGAGGTCGGGGGTGGCATTGGGAGGTCAAACAGATCATTTGCCCCCAGCAACACCAGTGCCTGTGGTGGGGGGAGAAGGGACAAGGGGACACGCAGGGGAGCACGATGGGGTTGGGGAGGACGTGTCTGCAGTCTGTGCCCCTGCAGGGACCTCGTCCCCTCAGCCAGACCGCAGCTGGCATTTGGACCCTGCAGGTTTGTTTTTTTCAGGGATGGTTTAAAAAGGCCAAGTGCAGGCGTTGCTGTTCTGCCAACCCCAGTGTGAGCTCTGCCGGCGTTTGCCGCGGCTCCTCAGTGACCGTGGTGGGTGGTCACCAGGTCGCGGTGCTGTGCCGGGGTGGCACCCAGCCACCCTCTGCCTTCCCTGCCCTTGCAGATGGACCCGGTGCAGAAGGCGGTGATCAGCCACACCTTCGGCGTGCCCGCCCCGCTCAAGAAGAAGCAGTTCATCTCCTGCAACATCTGCCACCTCCGCTTCAACTCTGCGGTAAGCGGGGCTGGGAGCGCTGGGCTGGGCGGGCGTGCGGGGCCGGTGCCATCGCCCATGGCTGAGCAGGAGCATCCCAGGGCAGGGGCCCCATGGGCACCCACTGTGTCACGGTGTGCGGGGCAGGGGTGGAGTCAGGAGCCTCTGGCACTCATCCCAGCCAAAGCACATGCGGTACAGATAGAGCTGCAAGCCCATGAGCATCCCCTGGCCTCCACCAAGCCCGTGTACCCACAGGAGAACGGCTCCCGGAGGATTCTCATCTACTGGAGCTGCTGGCATGCTCTGTGTCCAGCAGCTCTCACCTCCCCTGGTCACTGCGCCCTGGCTGGGCTGGCCCCGAGCTGCATCAGCAGAGCCCGGGGCTGGGCACTGCCCTGCCAGCAAAATTCAGTGCTTCTGTGCTTGGTTATCCTGCTCTGCAACCGAGCAGCTCGGGGAAAAGCATCGCTTTCCCACCCCGGCTGCATCCCAGCTGGAAGCGTGGCACTGGCAGAGTCAGTCCCACCACAGTGCGTGTCCCTGCCCGTGTGCCCCCGTGGCTACGTCTGCAGCACAGCAGAGCCTCGCACGCCACGCGTGTGTCTGCCCGGAGCCACTGCCGTGCCTGGTGACCTACTTAGGCTGCACCCAGCGCCGTTACCGGGGGGGAGTTCATTGTCTTTGCTAATGAGGCCCCGCGCTCGGATGGGTCTTGTGCGTTCCCACGTACCCAGACACCGTTCCCAGCCCTCGGAGAGCACAGGGGGAGGGAAGGGATGCTCCTCAGCCGGCCTCTGGGAATGTGGTGCAAATTAATCTGCGCTGCTCAGTGGCACAGTGTCTTGATTCATACTGGATTTGCTTTCTGCAAATTGCTAAACTGGGGTTGTTTTGGGGGACAATGCGGCATTGTCCCCGACTGCGGAGTACACAAATGTCCGGGTGATTTTCTTTTGTGTACGTTTTTATCAGTTGGGTGCAGGCAGGAGCCCGTCAGCGTGCACTTCATTATTCAGCGTGCACTGGGAGAAAGGAGCCCATGAATGTAAATTGTGCGTTAGACACCCGTTAGGTTACAGTGGGAGCCGTGTCCTCCCCACCGATGCACTTCTTTATTTTATTTTTATAGCTAGCAATTCACTGTAGATTTCCAAAGTCACAAATTTTGCCTGAAAGCTTCTTTTAAAAGTGGCTTGGTGCATTTAATCAAAGCGGGGTCCTTATCTCAGCCGTGCAATGTGGTGATGTCTTAGCAAAGTGATACCTCGGCCGAGTGCGTTTGTGTGCAGAGCAACCCGGTGGGAGGAGGAAAGCAGCTTTGTGCTGCATCCAGCTAAAAATACCACCTCCAAGGTGGCCCTGGAGGGGGGCGAGTGTCACCAGCGGTGGTGGCTGCACTGGAAACGTGTCTGGGCTGACCCCCTTACCCCTCCCCCTGGTGTCCATCCATCTGTCCGGCTGCACCACCGACACAGCCGGCCCCGTCTTTCCCTCCCCAGAACCAGGCAGAAGCTCACTACAAAGGCCACAAGCACGCACGGAGGCTGAAAGCCATTGAGGCCATGAAGAACAAGCATAAGGTGGTGGGAGCTGCGGCGGTGGGCACCGGCCAGGACGGCACAGCCGACTTCGCCCCCAGCCCCGAGGGCAGCGGAGAGCCCAGCGGCACAGGTACGGGGCAGGGGGTGCGGGAGGGTCCGATGTCGGCAGCGGTGACCCTGGTGTGAGGGACCCGACCAGTTCCTGGCGTTGCCACTGCAGTTGTGTTCCTAGCCCTGCCCTGGCTGGAGCATCCCAAGAGCCCAATTAAATCCCGACCCATGTCCGAGCATCCCGCCGCGGTCAGGCTGAGGGGGCTGCGATTGGTGTGGTATAAACACCACTGCTGGGGTGAAAAATGAGCTTTTGTGCTCCGCTGGCATCCCCAGTGTGGCTGACTGACTGGGGGCAGTGTGGTGAGGAGAGGGGAACCCAGCCCAGGAGCCTGGGATCAACCTGGCCCTGGGCATCCTGGCAGCTGCACGGGGCAAACGGCGGCTGTTCCGCTGGGATTCGGTGTCTCCGGGAGCGAACGGCTGCTGGGGGAGAAGTGTTCCCAGCCCGTGTCCCGAGGAGGGCTTGCACATCGCCAGGGCTCTGCCCCCACACCGGGATGGGGCCAGTGGGAACTGAGGCAGCACCAGAGCTCACCCAGGCTTTTGTGCCGAGTCCGGCTGCCACGAGCCACAGATCGAACTGGGAATGGGAAAGACCTCGGAAAGAGCCATCCTGGGCAGGGATGGACGTGAGCAGATGGTGCCTGAAATGGTCGGGGGATGCTTTCTGAAATCCAGAAAACCCCTCGGAGCACAGAGAACTTTCCCTTTCTGCCCATTTCTTTCTGTTTTCCCCTTTCCCCTCCCGCCAGCTCCAGCCGAGAGCCCGCAGGAGCCGGAGGGCGAGTGCAGCAGCCGGGGGCTGACGCCCGGTGCTGAGGAGTCGCCCGTGGAGCTGCCGGGCACCGTGGCCCCGCTGGGCTCCCCGCCAGCCTCCGACCTGTCAGAGGGCACCTCGGATGCCATCAGCGTGGGCTCCGTGGCAGCGCAGGCAGCCGAGGCGCAGGCGGCCGAGTCAGGCAGCAGCGTCAGCTCGGTCCCCGAGAGCGAGAAGGAGGGGAAGAAGAGCAAACAGCACCTGTACTGTCCCACCTGCAAGGTGACCGTCAACTCCCTGTCCCAGCTGGAAGCTCACAACACTGGTAAGGGCATCGCTGCAGCTCCTCCTGGGCTCTGCGCACAGCCCGGCCGTGCCCCATCACCAAAGAGCCTCGCAGGGGAACAGTGAGCGTTAATGAAGGTTGCTTTAATTAAAACGAGTGAGTTAAGGTGGCTTGCAAAGATAAGTGGTGGTGTTTTACCTGTGCTGCAGCTTATGGGATGGATTCTAGCAAGGTCAAATGCTCTTATTGTTCGTCTCTCTTAATTAGAGACATTTTCAGATACATTTAATCAGGTGGTTGGAGGCTGCTTTATATTCCACTGCAGTTTGGCTCCAAGCTGATCGCGGTGCCAGGGCCTCTTTCAGACCCAGGATAATCCTTGCAAAAGCAGCTCAGGGCCCTGGGTTCAGGGTGGCTTTGGGGAACCCCTTGGGAATGGAAGGAGCTCCGGAGCCCAGCAGCGGGTGATGCTCATGGGCTGGGCACAGCACCCCCGGGGTGGGCTGGCAAGGGGATCCCACAGCTGGGGGGGGGCAAGGGGGATGGGGGGTGCAGCTGGACCCCCTGGGGTGGGGGATCCCCAGTGGGTCTGCAGGCACCAGCTCCCAGCTTGCCCCTTTCTGTGGAGGATGCTGCACAGGAAGGAGCACCCCGGGTTTAAAGGGAAGGACTTTTGCACACCCAGTTCAGCAAGAACTGGGAACCAGTTCCCCCAGCAACAGCCGTGCACAGGGGTGAGC
Source organism: Aegotheles bennettii (assembly GCA_013398125.1). Lineage (NCBI taxonomy): Eukaryota > Metazoa > Chordata > Aves > Caprimulgiformes > Aegothelidae > Aegotheles > Aegotheles bennettii. Next base: position 47,074 of record VZRW01005269.1, read on the forward strand.
TCAGGACACCGCTGTGGCTGAGCTGCAGACACGTCCTTTGGCTTTTGTCAGCTCCTGTTACGGATTTTGGAGCTGATTTGGGGAAAAGAACAAACAAACAGGCAAACAAAATGTTTGCAGCTCGTGCTGCTCCGTGGCTGTCACACGGACTCAGGCTCCTGGCTTAATGCCTTAAAAAATAGAATGAATTAGCGGTGGCTTAAATGACTCACACACATCCCCCCCTGCTGCTGTCCCAGTGATGATGGGACAGGACAGAGCACCCCATCCCCAGGTGTGCCGGGATTTCGGGTTCCTCCTTCCCCACCTCCTGTAGCCCAGCTGAGCTATTCCTGGCTCCGTGACCGGATCCTCTCTGACCTTGGGCACAGCTCGGATGCTGCAGCGCGGCGGGCGACGCGTGCCCGGCTCTGCAGACTCTGCTGCTGCCCGGGGCCAGGCGACAGGCTCCAGCACACGCTGAAAATAGCAGTTCCTCTGAAGGTCTGGCACATGGAGAGGCTGAGGCAGGGGGGTTTTCAGGAAGCTGAGCATTTCTGGTCTGCCTGGGAAGCGCAGCTGGCCACGGTGTTGGCAGGGTTTGGGAACAGGCTACTGCATCCCCAGCAAGGGTCTGGACTCCCAGGCAGCTCCTTGTCCCTGTAAGTGCTGCTGGGCACGGGGAGGTGGGGGATTGGGGTCCCACGGGATGGGGAGACACACAGAGCTGTGGAATGGGGCTGCTTGGAGGGCGTCCATGCTGCTGGCGCGGCGCTGGGTGTGATTGCAGAGCCCGTGTTTGCTGAGCATCCCCTCTGGCACCCAGGCGCCAAGCACAAGTCGATGCTGGAAGGGCACGGCACCCAGCTGCGGCGAGGCCGGGGCAAGCTCCTCTCCAGGGCAGGGCACAAGGCCAAGCGGATCGGCAACAAGGGCAGCATCAACATCCAGAACAAGGCGTTCCACTGCCAAGTGTGCGAGATCTACGTGAACTCGGAGACCCAGCTCAAACAGGTGACGATGCCCCTTTCCCTGGGGTCACAGCGTGCAGACCCCTCTCAGCAGGGGGGTGGGCACCAGAGGGTCCCAGGTGAGGAGGCGATGGGTGTCCCCTGTGGTGGTGCTGGCTGTCTGCCCTTGGTGTCCTGGCTCCCAGTGATCTGGCTGTTTTCCTCTCGCAGCACATGAGCAGCCGGAGGCACAAAGACAGGCTGGCAGGGAAGCCCCCCAAGCCCAAGTACAGCCCCTACACCAAGCTGCAGAAGAACGCTGCCCTCGCAGTGAGTATTCTCAAGGTATCTGTCTGCCTGCAAATCACCCCCGGGTTTGGGTTTGCTCTCTGAGCCATCCTTCGCCGTCTCCAGCAAGGAGACACAGGGGCTGCTTTTCTTTAAGCCTCTCTCTTCCTTGGATCCCGTGATCCCATCTCGGGGAGGGTGGGCTGCAGTGGTGAGCAGAGCTCCGGGTCTTTGTTGGTGCCAAGGGAAGCGTGGGAATGCTGCACATGGTCTGGCAGCCCCGTTCACAACTGCAGCACTTGGGGTTCCTCTGCCCGTCCCATGGTTTCTGGATGGGATCTGTGTGGGTTGGGGGTGTGGGGCTGGCAGGATCCGAGCGTTTGCTCACACAGACCCAAAGCTCAGCTGGGGGTGGGCAGCAAACGTCGTCCCAGGGCAGCAGAGGAACGCGCTGCGGCAGGAACAGTCTCGGGGTTGGCGGGGTGGGGCTGAGCCTCCCCAGGGAGGTCATCATGGTGGGGGCATCCCTGCCCCAGGAGTGGAGCGTGGGTGGGTTGGGGCCAGGGTCTGCATTTGCTGAGAGCTGAGAGTGGCCATGGGCAGGGGCTGGCGTGGGGAGCAGGGCTGGGGCTCCCCTGCAGCTGGGTGCCTCACGATGTCCCCTCCTCCCTCCCTCCCTGCAGTCCAAGCTGGCTTTGCAGAAACATCTCACCAAGACCCTGGCCACGCGCTTCCTGCCCAGCCCGCTCACCGCCGCTGTCTGCGCCATGCCCGGCCCCCTCGCCCTGCGACCGGCTGCTGCCACCACCCTCTTCCAAGCCCCGATCCTTGGACCAGCCCTTTTCCGGACGCCGCCAGCCCATGTCCGTGCCACGCCGGGCCCCATCGTCTTCGCACCCTACTAGAGCCGCTCGCCCGCCGAGGGTCCAAGCTGTGCCAGTGCTCCTGGGCAGGCTGCTCTTCTGGCTGGTGGGAAACCATAGTTGTAGACATCAACCCCGGCTTCTCCTTTGCTTCGAGCAGGCTCCTGCTGGAGTGAGATGCCCCAGCAGAGCCCAGCCGGCCCCGCCGTGCATCCCCACCGCTCCCCCTGCCCCGTGTTTGGCAGAGGAACCCATCACACGGCGTGGCACTGAGGAGGATGGTGCCCGAGTCACCAGGACCATCTTGTGTCCCACGGCCAGGGGCTGCCTGTCCTCAGCCCACTGGCTTCTTGTTCATCCCCTCCCAGTTACCAAACTGGAAGAAGAGGAGCCAGCTGCTCCCTGGGGGAAGGAGCATCCCTCTGGCCAGCCGGTCCCTGCCAGCCTGGTGGGAAGGGAACTATGAGGGGAGCCTCAACCCAGCTCTTACTGGGAGAAACGACTCCAGCACAAGCAGAAGGTTGGCTGTTCCCCTCTCACACCAGGCTGGCTGTGCCCTCGCCACCCCCGCACTTGCCTGTGCTGGCCGGGGGGTTCCGTGCTGCCCACCAGCCCCCTGTGCCCACAACCCCCTGCGTCCCACCAGCCAAAGAGCCCCCGCTGTGGCGGGCACTGCCCACACTGACCATATCTTCACTCCAAGAGCAATAGCTGAAGCCCAGGGCTGGCACCTCCTCCCTCCAAAAGCACACTGCCCCAGACCGGGGCGCACGGCCGGGGACGGGCTCCGCTCCGGCACAGCGAGGACAGGAGAGCTGGGATGCCCTGTGCAGGGCTGTCCCTGTGCTCAGCACCTCTGTCCCAGCTGCAGGGGGACAGCCCTGCCCCTACCTTCCGGGAGATGCTGTGAGGATGAGTGAATGTCCCTAAAGCACTTTTGCTTCTCCAGTGAAAGGCAACGCTGCTGCTCGCCTGCCGACAGCCGCCATCCCTGTCCTCGTTTGGAGCTTCCAGGGAGTTCCCGATGGCTCCCAAAAACAAAGGTGCCCCTGGCAACCCGGACAATCAGGTACGAAGGAGCAGGCAGCACCCACAGCCTACGTCCAGTGCTCTCCTTGCAACACCCCCATCGTAGCCTGCAGCAACCCCAGGCTCCGGAGGGACCCCCGCAGCCGTAGCTCTGCTTTTCACTGTGCTCAGAAAGCCCAGCCATGACCTGGTCTGAGAACTCTTAACCACGGCGCTCCGGGTTCCCAGCGCGCTGCTGTAAATAGAAATAGGCAGGAAAGTTGCAACCCAAAAGGACCTTAACGCTGGAGTGACAGCCCACCCCGATCTATGCAATCCCGGGGGAGCAGCTCGCCCGCCGCGCTCGCCGTCTGCGGTTCCTTTGGTGCTCGTGCAGGAGCAGGGGCTGCAGCAGAAAACAAACACAACGGCTCTGTGCAGACCATTCCTTCCCCGTCCCCTCCTGGCCCGGAGACCTCAGCTCGGAGACCTCGGCTGTGGCCCTTGGGAAGAGGCAGAGGAGTTTGTGCACCTGGGAATCCACACGCACACAAATCCCATGTCTTGGCCACAAGCAGCTCCTGGATTCCTGGAGGATTTTGCTCCACCGCTACCTGGGACAAGGTCCTGGCAATGAGAGGTGAAAGGGAACCACTCAATGCGTAACTCACGTGGCTGAAATGCTTCTGCCTCCCCAAGCTGACAGGAGGAGCTGGAGCCTCAGGCGGGAGCAGGACCCCTGCGCAGAGGGAACAGGGTGGCACATAACCAGAACCCTGCATCCAGAGCACCCGTTTCTGCCAGCACAGGGAGTGCTGCCCCACGGTTCCACTGCTGCAGAGGGCAGGAGGGGAAGGGAGCCCCTGGGTACGGATCCATCGGCTCAGGGAGTCTCCTCTCTACCCCAGGGGAACTGGAGAGAGGGCAGCGGGAGAAGGGAAGTGCAAGCTCGTGTGGCAGCTGGGGGCAGAGCTGAGCCCAAGGTCCCACAGTGGTGGTGGGAGCCCTGGCTTGGCGAGCAGCAGAGGGGAGGAAGGCTCCCAGCAGCAATGGCTTTGTCAGGGACAGGGGGATGGTCCCACAGCCCAGGGGACACACGCAGCCTGGACCTGGTGTCCCACAGGCCAGGAGCCCCGTGAGCAGAGGGACGCAGCTCCAGCAGCGTGGCAGTGCCAAGCCCTGCCCTGCCCATCACACTGTGCCCTTCCCTGCCCACCGTCGACCAGCAGCGTGTCCCCCCTCCAGCCTCGGGAGCGTGGGGAGCTGTGGCTATGCCCCAGTGGGTCCTTCCCTGCGTTTTGTTCTGGAGAGCCCGTGCTGGAGCCAGCAGCAGCTGCTCCTCACCAGTGGAGTCCTGACACACTCCTACACTTGGCACTTTAACCCCTCGAAAGCCATTCTTCTAATAACAATAATACTGCGACGAGCTGCGTACGAACGCCCTCTCTGTGCCCCCCCTGACTCCAGAGCCCCCCCTGCTCCCATGCTATCCAAAGCATTTACTGCCCCTAACGTAGCAAACGCTGTACTCGGTAGTAGGGCATAGTCCGTAGCGCTCGGTAACGTGTGCCCCTCTGTAAATAAACTTGGAGTGATGTGAACAGTTTGATTCAAGAAAACAAACCACCCTCTCCCCCCCGACAACGGAATAAACAGACTCTAGGGACTTGGCCAGTACCCCCCCTGTAATGTTCATTGTATATTTTTTTGATGTACTATAACTGTTGGGGAAAAAAAAAAAAAGGAAAATATTTTGATAATCGAATCTCATCGCTTTATTGTGTTACTCAGTAAATAAAAGGAACGAGTATAAACACACCAGGGCTTCCTCATAATTATCATAACTATTTTTTTCACCCTCTAGATCCAGAATAGTGGAAGGGGACACGTGCTGCTGGGTAGGACCAGGCCACCCTTCCCTGTCTCCTGGTGTTTCCAAAAGGAAAAGTCAGCACCGTGACAGATGGCAGCGAGAGCTGCCACAGCACCAGAGGGTGGTGGGTGTGTAACCACCAGGCAGGAACAGCATCGTGCCCTGCTCCACGGGGGGGCAGGACTGAATGTTTTTGCGTTGGGTGAAGGAGCAGTGGGTGCTGCCAGGTGAGGGGCAACCTGCCAGGGAACGTGGCAGCACCGCAGAGCTGGAGGGGTAGGACAAGGGCGAGCTGCTCTGACAGTGGCCAGGCTGCAGGCAGGGCCAGCAAACAGCCTCTTCCCACATGGTGTCAGTAAACACAAAAGGGAGCAGCTGGAGAAGGAGGGAATTGTTTCTCTGGCCCGGAGGAGCTGAGCCGTGGAGCTGATCCCCACCTGCTGGCAGCCCCTTGCTGTGCCCCCCTCCTCTGATAGCACTGCCAGTCTGACCTGGGGAGCAGAGGGGCCTCACTGGGTGAATCCCAGCTTCCCCATGGCACCTCCAACATCTGCAGGGGCTGGGCAGTGAGAAGAGCACTCCCTGTCCCAGTGCAGGGCAATGGGTCACCTCTCATCCTCAGAGACCATCCCCAGCCTGGGATGCCCATTTCTTGTGCCATCACGCTTCCCTGCAGGCCCCACGCCACCAAACAGGCTCAGCAGGAGGGGTGTGCGAGGGAAGCAGGGATGTGAGGGACAGGAGGTGGCAATGGAAGGGAAGACAAGGCTCAGCCATCCATGGATCCACCACCCTTATTCTTGCGACTCAGGGGAAAAGCAGACTTGCTTTGTGGCTGTGTCATCTTACTGGCCAGGTAGATGAAGGGCTCGATCAGCGTACGCCGGTCAGCCACGGACACCTCCCACAGCTTCACCTTCTCCCCCTTGGCCCAGTGCTGGGCTGCGTCGTGGTCCACGCGGCGCTGCTCCTGCAGGTCACACTTGTTGCCCAGAACCACAATGGTGACCTGGTCAGAAAAGGGTGAGGAGAATCTCTGAAGGTACTAAACACAGAGCTGGACGGTGCTGCCTGGCTCTGCCTTGAAGACCCTTTTTAAGGCCTTTTAAACCCCCCTCATCTCCCAGTGCTCCTTTCTGGTCTGTGTGCCCCAAACTAGACCCAAAGCTGAAGGTTCCTGCTGAGCACCTGCACACTCAGCATCCCAGGACAGCAGCCAGGTACAACTGGCAGTCCTGTGGAACAGGGACCCCTTCCCTGTCTTGTGACAAGCTGGAGAAAAGGAGTCTCTGGGTGAGAACTTGAATGAGGGGAGCAGATCCCTCTCTGCAGCTGCTCTCCCTTGGGGAACTCACCTCCTTCTTGTCTTTGGACTTGTCAATCTCCTTCTTGAGGAGCTCCACACGCTTGAAGGACTCCTTGCTGTCCGTGCTGTAGACCAGCACGTAGCCATCGGTGCAGGAGAAGCAGTGCTTGGGCAGCTCCAGGCCGTCCCGCAGGCCCCGCGTGTCGTAGAAACGCACCTGCTCCCGCACGCCCCGGTCCGTCTCGATGGAGCCCACGTAGATGTCCTCCTGGGTCTCGATCATCTCGGAGCCTGCGGGAGAACCGGCCAGGGGCGACATGGGGACAGCCAGGGGCCTGCCACAACCCGCGGGGCTG
>VZRW01005269.1:54530-83732 GCA_013398125.1 Aegotheles bennettii
GGGGGCAAAGGCCTCTGTGAGGGCCTCGCCGGCTGCTCCCGCCGGGCCGTACGCGGGGCCGGGCCGGGCCGGGCCTCCTGCCCGGGGTGACCGGGCCGCGGGTCCTACGCGAACCCTGGGCTCTGTGGCGGCCTCCGGGGCCCTGAAAGCAGCGACCGCACCGGTTCTGTGCGGTGCCGGGCAGGAGGGGGCTCCCATGGCGAGGGGCGAGGGTTAAACTGGTGTGGAGGGGGGGGGCCTGTGGCCTCCCAGCCCCGGTGCTCCCTGCTCCTGCATCGCCCCCGGCTCCTGCTCCCTGCTGCCGGGTGAAATCCGCCCCCAGGGGCTCCCCCCCTGCCCTGCCCGGCTGGGGACAGCGGGAAGCAGGTGAGGAGGTGTGGGAGAGGTTTGGGCAGGATCCCGCTGGGAAGTGTTATCATCATTAAAGAGCTGATTGAGGTTACAGCGAGTGGTTCTTTTCTGAAGTGGCCTCGTGTGCCTCTCCCCGGGGAGCAGCCGGTGCCACCTGAGGCTGGCGGGAGCCTCAGCCTTCCCTGCACCTTCTCTCCTCGGGAGCCACGGAGCTGGGTCCCAACGGCAGCAGAGCAGGAAGGTCCAAGGTGTGGGAAGCACCACTGGCTCCGTGGCATCGGTGCTGGCAGCCCCCCGGGGAGCCAGGGAGGAGAAGACTATTCCTGTAGAAGGTGAGGCAATTGCTTTAGGAAAATCATTCAGCGGATGGAATTAAAAGGAGGAAACAAACCCAAAAGCGGCCTCTGAGGAACGGTGTTTTTACAGCCCTATATTGGTGGCCTGAGGGGGTTTGTGCTGCTTGTTTACTGTCAGCAGTTTGAAGGCTGGAGGAGCTGTGCTGGGAAGGAGCTGCTTTCCTGGTGAGCTCATTCCAAGGAGTTAAATTAGACACTGCTGAAGAGGCACTGGGATGCTGTGTATAAATACCACGACAAGCCGGGACAGCCCTGTTTGTGGGCAAGTCGTTCTTCCCCTGGGCTAGTGAAATGTGGTGTTTGAAATGTAAAAAGTACCCAAATGGGAGAGCGGCCTCTGGTTGTGACCTCGGGCATGACCCTTCCTTCCTCCTTCCCCAGTCTCATTGCAGAGGGATGGGTGCAGGTCCCAAACAGGACAGGGTTCTCGGGAAAGGCTGTGCAGGTGCTGAGACAGAGGAATTTGTGGGCAGTGCTCAGCCCTCGCCCAGCTTGGAGGGAGCAGCAGGAGCACTCCCGTGTGTCTAGGATTTTCTGGATGTCATGAAGCCACTGCCACAGCTCATGATTATTGCCTTGAGGTGCTTTTGTAGGCGATTTCACAATCTTTCCTTATTTATTGCTGTTGGGATATAACTCCTTTATCTTGATAAAAGAGAAACGCGTGGGTAGGAGATGAATTTTCTTCCTTCCAGTTTTTATCTCTGGTTGCCCAGAAGAGCCGGCTGAGCACGGGGCAGATTTCCTCAGGGTCCTGAGCCTTCAGCCTCTTCTCTGTGCTGCATCAGTTGTGTAATTAGGTGTCTGATGGGTGTAAAACATCTTGAACAGTGTAAGGGCTACGCAGGCACCGCGCTGAGTGGGCACGCGCAGACGCACGCTTGAACCTGAGCGCAGCCTTTGGGATGTGTCTGTGCCAGCTTCTATAAAAAACAGCAAAATCGGTGAAAAACCTCCTCTGAATCACTGCTGTAAGTCAGCATCCAGGGTTTCCGTGCTCTGTGCTTCCCTTTAGGAATTACCACGCGACGAGATAACTGCGTGAGGACTCATCCAAACACAGGGTTCTGTTCTCGGGGCCTTAATAAAAATCAGGTAATTAGCAAAAGTGGAGATGTGGATCTCGGAGTGATAGTAACTAATGCACCAAGGCAGCTGAGGGCATGCCAAACAGCTCACTCACGGGTTGTTTAAGGGACAGGAATAGTGTGGTCACAGGATAATTATTGTCTGCTGCTGCATAAATTGTGGGGGTCCTTATATAAAAGGGTTGATGTAATTGCGTTAATTTTATCTGCTGGGTAGTGGTGCCGTTAGAGCCGGCTCAGCTGCTGGGGAGCAGCTGATGAGCAGGGGTTGAGTCGTTGTGGGGCAGTCAGGGACTGGTCCAGCCCCAAAAAAATCATTTTTTCAAATTAATTTTAAAGGTTTCTAACCCGTGGGGACAGTTTTTCCCTGGGCTCAGCTGGTCTGCGAGCTCGGGAGTTCTGCCAGGGAGAATTTCCTTGTCATCCTCCTGGCAGTTCCAGGTTCTGTCTGATGTGCATGCTTAAGTCTGGGCCTTTCTCCTCATGCTTCAGCACTGNCTCGCCCAGCTTGGAGGGAGCAGCAGGAGCACTCCCGTGTGTCTAGGATTTTCTGGATGTCATGAAGCCACTGCCACAGCTCATGATTATTGCCTTGAGGTGCTTTTGTAGGCGATTTCACAATCTTTCCTTATTTATTGCTGTTGGGATATAACTCCTTTATCTTGATAAAAGAGAAACGCGTGGGTAGGAGATGAATTTTCTTCCTTCCAGTTTTTATCTCTGGTTGCCCAGAAGAGCCGGCTGAGCACGGGGCAGATTTCCTCAGGGTCCTGAGCCTTCAGCCTCTTCTCTGTGCTGCATCAGGGAGAGCAGTTGTGTAATTAGGTGTCTGTTGGGTGTAAAACATCTTGAACAGTGTAAGGGCTACGCAGGCACCGCGCTGAGTGGGCACGCGCAGACGCACGCTTGAACCTGAGCGCAGCCTTTGGGATGTGTCTGTGCCAGCTTCTATAAAAAACAGCAAAATCGGTGAAAAACCTCCTCTGAATCACTGCTGTAAGTCAGCATCCAGGGTTTCCGTGCTCTGTGCTTCCCTTTAGGAATTACCACGCGACGAGATAACTGCGTGAGGACTCATCCAAACACAGGGTTCTGTTCTCGGGGCCTTAATAAAAATCAGGTAATTAGCAAAAGTGGAGATGTGGATCTCGGAGTGATAGTAACTAATGCACCAAGGCAGCTGAGGGCATGCCAAACAGCTCACTCACGGATTGTTTAAGGGACAGGAATAGTGTGGTCACAGGATAATTATTGTCTGCTGCTGCATAAATTGTGGGGGTCCTTATATAAAAGGGTTGATGTAATTGCGTTAATTTTATCTGCTGGGTAGTGGTGCCGTTAGAGCCGGCTCAGCTGCTGGGGAGCAGCTGATGAGCAGGGGTTGAGTCGTTGTGGGGCAGTCAGGGACTGGTCCAGCCCCAAAAAAATCATTTTTTCAAATTAATTTTAAAGGTTTCTAACCCGTGGGGACAGTTTTTCCCTGGGCTCAGCTGGTCTGCGAGCTCGGGAGTTCTGCCAGGGAGAATTTCCTTGTCATCCTCCTGGCAGTTCCAGGTTCTGTCTGATGTGCATGCTTAAGTCTGGGCCTTTCTCCTCATGCTTCAGCACTGGAGGATGTGGGAGCCCCTTAGAAACATCTCAAGTCATTGGGAAGATCTTGTTATGCAATGATCCACGCAGACTCTTGCTTTTCCAGTGAATTCACTGCAGACTTGGGCTGTGTTGATGCCTCCATAGGAAATAGTGGTGAACACGAAATCTGCCATACAAGGTAAATTGTGCAGAAGCCAAGGAGGTTTCAATCATTGTTGACTCTGATTCAGTGATCAGTGTGAGAGGTCTTGCCTGGAGGTTGTCAGGTGTTGGTGGTCAGCAGGAGCCTTCCCACCGCTGCTTTGCATGAAGGGAGTTGCTCCTCCGTCAGGCTCCTCATTAGTAAATGTTGTTCCCTGGGGGCTTTGCTGGGGAGCACTGGCAGAGTGGGGTGGTTGGTGTGGTTGATGAGTAAGCATCTTACGGTGTGGCCTGGAGAAGGTTCCACTATTCCTGTTCTGCTTGTCAAGGAGTGCTTGAGTTTCCCAGGCTGTAAATCCAGCCCACTTCACTAACATGTAATTACTTGATGATCTTATGACGATACGAGGAGCAGCAGGAGCTGTTCATGTAGTTGTTTACTCTCCCATGTGTTTGTGGAGTATCTGAATACTCTGAATTAGGTAGTTGCTCTATCCATTGTGCAAAGCTGCTTGGTACCTACAACTCCAGCCTTCCTCCCCAATACGAGAGGTGCTTTTTAGGGTGAATCATGCTGTCAATGCAGTTGTTTTACCCGGTAACTCTTACAGCTGCCTAGCTTCCTTCCCCATGGCCTCTGCAGGGGAAAAAGCGACCTCTGGGTGGTTCTAGACCCTTCTGTGGACTCTTGGGACAGCTCTGGTGTGAGCCTGCCAGAAGTGATCACAAATGAGGTTAATGCTGAGCCCCGGGAGCGCGGTGCGTTATGTAACGGCACAATTAAAGTCTGGGGTTCGTCGGGGCTGTGGTCACCCTCAGCCACAGGGAGAGGTTGAGTTCCTTCCTTTGACTGCTTGTGGCACGGTTTGGTTCTTGAGGCTTTGGTCTTCCCTATTTGAGTTTGTCCTAGGGCATTGGGAATATTCTGTGGCTGAGGATAGCGTGGGGTTCTTGGATGCCCTCTGGGTTCTCAGCTGTGCTGGGGGCAGACCCCTGCTTTTTGTGTTTCAGCTGCAGTCTTTAGACTATCCGTGCAGATATTGCATGTACAGAGTCAAGATTTCCCTGGTTTGGGGCATGGTGTGGGTAAATGTCATCGTTCATTGCCATGCTGCAGCTCGTAGTAAACCCACTCCTTGTTCAGTGGGGGGTGCTGATGTGCAGGGAAATGTGTGGAGTCCGGCTGGGCTCTGCTGCAGCGGGGTCAGTGATGCTGTCGAGCTGCAGATGATGATCACAGTGCCTGTTACATATGATTTGGGGGTTCTGATAGATAGGTGGATATTCCCTTCACTCTAAATCCTCAGTCAGTGTAAAAGCAAACCTGGAGGAAGGGTCCCTAAAGCGTACACTGGAGTACGCCCCACAGAGCCATGCATTTGGCTTCTCCCCTGAGTCCTGAAAGAAGGGAGGGTGCAGTATGTCCAGTGGCAAATATGATGGCTAATTTTAAGCTCTAGACATCTGCCTGCTGTAAACTGTATTGAGATCACCAAACTTATTTTACCCAAGCAGCTGAGTAACATCTGACAGCTGAGAATTTGGACTGGATTTCAACCCAAGGAGATGCTGACTAAAGGCACCGTGTGCTAGTAAAGAAAAAGTCCCTGCAAGAATTGCTTAGTAAAGGTAGGTGTGTTCCTTTTGTCAGAGCATCCCAAACAAGCTTGCTTGGCCAGGACAGGATTTTGGAGGCTTCTTTAAACCCTAGATTTTTATTTTTTCATCGCTGTTTCATAATGGAGGCAGGGGATGAAGTAGGAGTGAGGGCTGGGAGAGCAGATCTGCCACCTGCTTCCATGCTGAAATTCTGTCGCTGGGCAATATCACCTTGAGTGGAGGTGCCAGTGTGTGCAGGGGCTGTGCCAGCACCCCTGGACCTAGCAGATGCTGTTGTTGGTGCAGGTCCCAGAAGCTTTAAGCCTTACAAAATGAGGTGCATTGCAAGGTAGGTCTGTGTGTGCCTCGTTAGGAGCTGGAGTAGGAGGGGTGGAAGCCACGATCGACGCTCAAGCGGGGGCAGCATGTGGAAGCTCTGAGGGGGAGGCAGGAGTTGTTAGGCAAATGTGGGATTGTGTCGCTGGTGCGCGGGATGGCTGCTTCTCACAGCCCTTCTGTTCTGGGAGTGAGCAGGGGCTGAGCTTTCAGCAGGGCCCAGGGCATAGCAGGAGCCTTGTCCTGGGTCCCTCTCCCACCAGCGAGCTCCTTGTGTGCTGTGCGAGGGGAGCATTGGAATGTGTGGCTGCTGCTTCCCTTGGTGGCAGGTCCTCTGTGGCAGCAGGGGCTGTAGCTCAGGGAATCAGGGGTCCTGACAAATGTTGTAAAAGAGGAAAAAAAAATGGCCTAGCTCTCAGGGAGAGTTGCTCTGCACAGTCTCCTCCTTGTGAGCCCGTGGTGCACACGAGTGATGAAAGACAAGCTTCTTCCTGAGGGCCTTGGTGAGACTCTTCCCTGTCTTCTGTGTCCAGCGTGGAGAGGCCCTGAGCAGACACCGACCTCCCCTGACAAAGGAATCCATTCAGCCAGGGTCGTATTTTTAGCAAAGCACGATTCTTCTTCAGTTTCAAAAGTAGCAAGTGGGGAACGCAGCCTACATCAGTGCGGGATGCAGAATGACCTCATTCAGGCTGCAGCATCTGTTTGGGTTGAAACAATTACCAGTGATATCAGGAGATCTGCGTTTTTCCTTGTCACAGCCAGAGACCATGGTAAACAAGAACTGTTTTCTCTGTGTGCTTTCTATGTCAGTGGAGCACAACTGGGGAGAGATGCCTCTGCCCTGCGTTGAGGCGCTCAGCCTGGCGTTTCCAGCAGCCGTCTTTGCTGTCGTGCTTTGGGGGAGATTTGCTTTTTCTTTTGCAGTCTTCTCTCATCGTTAAGCTTTAAGCTGTGTGAGCAATAGAAATACCCATGTGCTTCCTTGCTGCTGCCTGCTGATACATCAATCTGTGTTAAAATAAATGCTCAGAAGAAAGCTGGAAAATTAAAAGAGTAATTGTTGTGTTTATGTGTTCTCTTGCGCTCAGAATATGGGTGCTTCGTGAAAGTAGGTTTTATTCCTGTTTCCTCTCCGCCGTTTTCCCAGCAGTTTGTTGGCACACAGGAAGCCCTGGCACCCAGCCCTATAGCTGTATCTATTAAATGATGTTTCTTCATAGCATGACAGGTGAAATTGCTGAGAGATGTGTGAATCAGGGCTGGGTATGCTAGGCAGGTTACGGTGGAGTTCTGCGTTGATACTGTTCACCCTTTGTTGGACTATTCAACAGAGAGCTGCTCGGGGAAGGAGCTTTAACAGGGTCTGGGATTTTTCTTTTCCATTTATCATTACAGACACAACATAATAAAGTTTTGGTTAAGCTTTACTGCCAGGGTTCCAGACGTGCAGAGTCGCTGATTGGTTTTCTCTGCTGTGTTTTGAATGTTTGATCTGTAACATTTGAAAAAAGGTGGTTGTGTTTGGACACATTTTTAATCATGCAAAGCATGAGTCCTGCCGTGGTGACAGAGGTCTGTCCCACGGGTGTATCATTGATTTGGGATCTCGTGATCCCAGGGAAGGAGGAGCATGGGGGGGATGCTGCTGAGCAGGGTCTGGGCTCGCGCTGCCCACAGGGCTGTGGAACGAGCCTTGGCGAGGAGTGGGGAGCTGGGATGGAGGAGGGATGGCAGCTTCCCAGCTCAGATGGGCAAGTTCATCGTGTGCTGGAACAGGAGTGGGTGCAGCAGGGACAAGCTGAACCCAGGAGCTGTGACAAGACCTTTCCAAGGCAGCGGGGTTCGTGCTCTCACCTGTTCCTTTGCCCCCCTCTTTGCTTATTCACCTTATTTTGGGTACGTACGGCCCCATGGTTGCCTGCTTGACCTTGGCAGAGTTACCACAGGGGTGCATCTGGTCCCCTGCCGGGGTGTAGCTGAGAGCAAAAGTTAAAACTGAAAGTGCAGAGCTGCCAGCTGGGCCTGGCCTGGCAGCCCCTCTGTCTATTGTTTTGCCAGCTGGCAAAACTGGGCTGGCTCAGTGAAAACAACCCTTTGCATGAGGCAGTTGTGTGGGGATGGCCAATGGCAAGCCCGAGCGAGGTTAAAAACATGTGAACTCGTTTCAACACAATTGCCTTTGTTCTGTCTTTAGCAGGCTTGCTGAACATTGCTCTCCTTCACTGGTGGGGTCCCTCCTCCTCACTTCAGCTCCTGCCTTTGCCGAGTGGTGCCCTGGGAGTGCTGGGGGCTCTGGCAGCACAGCCCCCTTGGCCAGGACACTGCGGCTCCAGCTCCGTCTGTCCTGGGCTGGCAGCATCCCAGCAAGGGCAGCTTCCAGTAGATAGATGCATTTCTCACACAAGGATCTGATCTCTAGGTGCTTCTGAAATAAAAATGCTCCGTGGTGGTCGACTCTTACCAGGTCTGCTCTGCACCCTCAGCTCTTGGATCTGGCAGCTTGCTGGAATGCAGCACTGGCAGAAGTTTACTGGTTGTTGAAGGAGTAACTGGGGCTTGTAGAGATGCTGGCTGTGTCCCTGGTGGGACTTGAAGGATGGAGTCTGAGCTGCTTTGTTCTGGTGGTCAGAATTTGTCTTTATCTGAGGCGGGTTCTGATTTTGGAGAGTGGACAAATGTTGGCTGTGGCTCTGGCTGCAGCAGTGAGGTCCCAGAGGCACGACGCAAATCTTGACTGCTGTGTCTTAGAGGGGTGATGCTTCTTTTGAGTTGGCCAGAGTTTTCACATGTTAAACAATTTAGAAAGAGGAGCAAGTGAATCAAATCACTGGATTTAATTCAGTGAAGCTGAGTTAAGCTTCAGCGCCATGGTACAAGTTCCCTCTCAGACTAAAACAGTGAAGATGGGAGAGGAGAGAGAAGGGTTTCATTTCCTTCAGAGGAAGATTTGCTTTCAAGAGTTTAAGGGATGCTGCTTTAAACCATATGTTGTGTGTTTTTAAATGTCCTAAACTGTCGCTGCAGATGCCTGCTCTTGAGTGTGAGGACTATTTCTGGACCTGTTGCCAAGGCAGTGCGAAGCTTCTACTCGAGGCTTGCACCCTTAATTTTCCTCAATTTATCTGTCTCTTGAAGGTAGAAATTGTTCTTGGCCCTGTTTCTTAAGTATGTGGGACTACCTTGGAAAGATCGACAGCGCTCTGTGTCTTGGCTTTGGTGCCTGCTGAAGTTATGCAGCACCTCACCGGGGTGGGCTGGTTCGATTAACCAGTTCTGCTGGACTCCAGAGGCTGAAGGACATCTGAGGCTGAAGGCAGGATGCTCAGAGGTGCCTGTAGTCTGCTGTTGCATTCCTGCAGTGTTCAGCTAGTTCGTATCCCTCAGCATCCCTGTTCATGGCCCTGGCAAAGGGTTGAAGTGTCTGGGAGCCAGCAGGACATGAGGAATGCTGCTTTCTCGTTGGCAACGTATATGGGGGAAGTCTCAAGGCAACCAGCTTGCAAGCATTTTGGAGCACTGAAGATACGGAGATTGCTTGGGGTCACATGCTCAGTCAGCATCAGAATCTGTTCTGATGGTCAATTCCTCTTAAAAATGTGGTGTTTTTCTTCCTTCCAGGGAGGCAGAATCGTTCAAGGAACAAGGCAATGCATACTATGCCAAGAAAGATTACAACGAAGCGTACAACTACTACACAAAAGCCATAGGTGAGAACAGTTGGTAATAAAATTTGCTGAATATGGTGTCTAAAAATCAAAGCTGGTTATTGATTTAAAATCCAACAGCAGGGTTTCTCACAGCACATGCTGGGTGAAAACTTTTTGCCTCCTTTAATTACCTTGCAAAATGTCCCCAGGTTGCTGAGGCAGGTCAGTGCCAACGTGGGTGATGGCAGCAGTCCTTTGTTTCTCCTCCAACCAAGATACTCTTAACATGAAACCAGTCCAGCTTTCCTTCTAATGCGGGGTCAGCAGTGCTGCCAGGCTGACCAGCATGGGCGTTTGTTCTGTAGGGGTTAATTCCTGTGTGCAGAGTGATAGTTCTATGCCTTGCTCTTCAAAAAAGTGGCTCGACCACCATGTGTCACCTTAAGCCACTCAGGTGACATTATAAATTGGGAAGGAATGTGAGTTTTAATCCAGCCACACTTTTTAAGATGTTCTCAGAGCTGTAGAGCTGCTCACGTTGCACTAACAGTGAGTGCTCTGGCGTCTTCTCCAGATACCTGTCCCAATAATGCCAGTTATTATGGAAACAGAGCTGCCACGCTCATGATGCTGGGAAGATTCCGAGAAGCACTGGGAGATGCTCAGCAATCTGTCAGATTGGATGACAGCTTTGTAAGGGTACGTGGAAAACTTCATACTACTTATTCTTGTCTCGGGACCTTTGTCTCCACCTATTGCAGCTCTTGCAACTCCTTTTTTAATGTCTTCCCAGGGCCATCTACGGGAAGGGAAGTGCCATCTTTCCCTAGGGAATGCCATGGCTGCCAGCCGCTGCTTTCAACGAGTTTTAGAATTGGACCATAAGAATACCCAGGCACAGCAAGAGGTAAGATGTTCTTAAAATGTAAATATTCCCAGCAGGCAGGGCTGTCGAAGGGGATGGGTGGAACTTTCACTTTGGATTTACAGGGTGGAATCACAGTCGCTGTTAGTGGTGATTGTTTGCATGCTGTGAGGTAATGAGGAAAAATGAGATGCTGTCAGAGTCTCTGTTTTTCAGTGGACTACCAGGCTGCAGAGTTGCTTTTGTGTGTGATTGTCTCCTCTTAGCAGAACAGCACGGAGGCCAAGCTGGCTAAGCCAGCACTCCAGGGGAGGGACGGTGAATGGTGGTGAGGGAGCATGGAGCTGGGTGATGTATTTCATTCACAGAGGTCCCATTTCCCTGGGCTACCAGTTAGATGACTTGATTTCAAACTGATTTCAGTGCTGGCAAAAGTATTGATGTAATCTGGATTATTGTTCCACGGTCTGCAATAGTTCCTGCTCTGACACTTTGGGAATTGGATGCTTAAGTGCTGCTGGGTGGTGTTTCAGAGCAGTGACTGTCCTGCAGCACTCACTGTGTCTTCTGTCTTTCAGCTGAAAAACGCCAGCACTGTGCTCGAGTATGAAAAAATAGCTGAAGTGGATTTTGAGAAACGGGATTTCAGGAAGGTGAGATTACAAACTGACATATTTTACCTGGCCAGGTCAGCCAGATGCGTGTCTGATTTCCTTTGTCTGGGCCCTGCTGGGTGGTGCTGTGCAACATCCTTTCCCTATTGAAGTCTACTGTAGTAGCTGTGAAGATGGCAGAGCTCCTGCTCCCTTAGCACTGAACAAATAAAAAGTGAAGAGGGTGACTGGCTTGGGCTAAATATCTTCTATTACTGTTTGCTTTGCAGAGTGAGTGGAACCATGAATGAGCTGTTTGATACAGATTTTGTCAGCAGCAGCATTCGATCACGCTTTGCTCCTAAAATGCATATCCAGGATTCTTCTTTCCCAACTCTTAAATTTTAAAAAAAAAAAAAGAAAAGGCAGTCTGTCTGCCAGCATTATAGTGAGGGTCATTGAAGGAGGAATGAAGGAATGCAGATCTGCGTGGGGCATTCTCTGATGCTGTTTCCAAATCTTTCTTCCCAAGTGTTGTAGCAGGATGCAGCTGGTACTGACCCTGATATAACAAGAAATCATGAAGAAAGCATGGAATCTGAAAGGCACCAAACACTTCTCATGTTTCTGTTCAGTGGGTCCGTGTTAGACCCCAGTCTGGCCCAGGAAGGAGTTTGTCCAGCACATTAAGCTTATGGTTCAGGTCACTGACTCTTGGGTTAAGCTGAAGATTTTGGAAGGGTAAATCCCAGCTTTGCATCACCTGGTTACGAGGAGCAAATGGTCAATCTGGATTTCATGTGTAGGAATTGCCCTGCCTGTAGTGCATGTTCTGGGCTTTTGCATCTGTCCCTTCACTTCTCCCATCTCGCTTCACTGGGGAGCCTTGCATGAAATGTGATCTTTGTTTCTGGAGAGCTGCTCTTGCTCCTTCCTCACCCAGAAGCCGTTGGCTCCTCAGTCTGGAGCACAGTGCTTCAATCGTGATGTCACGGGCCGGGGAAGCAGATGAACCTTGGTGGAACAATGACCCTGTTCTGGTGCAGATGTCCCCACCAGAAAGGCAGAGATGGAAAAGACCCATTAGATCACCCTGCTCATTGCAGTCAGACCAGTATAAGATCAGTCCCTGCACTGTACTTTTTTGTGTTTTCTCCAGGCCAAACTGTCTCAATCTATAGAATTTCTCTGTCCACCCCACATGCCTCTGTAACCCAGGAAACAGAGGCAGATTTGTCTTCTTGGCTTTTTCTTCTGCAGTTTCAGAAGAGTTAAAGGGATGGACCTTCTACAGGTGTCCCTTGAATCCTCTCTGTAGTGCTGTGTCACGTAGCATAGCAGGGGCCACAGACCTTTGCACACAAAGCCCTTTAAAAGACAAAAACCCTGCACCTGAGGAGGATTTCCTAGTTCAGTGTGTGTCTCCAGCAGCAGAAGAATCAGGTGTCTGCACGTTTCTCTTCCTATTCAAAGCCAAATACGAAGTCTCAAGTGTGGTGATGGTGCAGCCCTTCAAACCAAGGCTTTAGCTATTTGCTTTGCTCACATTGGTGTCTTTTCTCACACCAGGTTGTATTCTGCATGGATCGTGCTTTGGAGTTTGCTCCTGCTTGTCACAGGTTCAAAATCCTCAAGGCTGAATGTTTAGCGTTGTTGGGCCGCTACCCAGAAGCACAATCTGTAGCAAGGTGAGTGTCTGAAGGTCTAGAGTAACAGCTGGTGGTGAGTCCTGGCTGTTGCTTGTCTTACAAAATCATAGAATCATTATGGTTGGAAGGGACCTCCAGGGTCATCAAGTCCAACCTTTATTCCTGACCATTAGACCATGGCCTCAAGTGCCTCATCAACCCATTTTTTGAACACCCCCAGGGACAGTGACTCCACCACCTCCCTGGGCAGCCCATTCCAGTGCCTGGAGTGAGTGAGGGAATATAAAAAAGAAATAGCCCCTAATGCAGATTGTGGTGAGAAAAAATGCATGAATTCATCCCCTTTAATGTTAATCTTAGTGGGAAACTGTGTTTAGACTCAGTTAATAACCAGCAGTCTTGCTTGAGCACTTTTTTTCCCTACTTCTTGCACACCTGTACAGTGGTTTGATAAAATAACTAAATATTTTTATATAAATCTAAATATTTTGGTGGAGGGACAGTGATTTTGAAGATCAGAAGGAAACCAGAATAGGGAAACATGTCATTTTTTTTAATCTATTGCAGTGACATCTTACGAATGGACTCGACGAACGCAGACGCTCTGTATGTCCGTGGGCTCTGCCTTTATTATGAGGACTGTATTGAGAAGGCAGTGCAATTCTTTGTCCAGGCACTCAGAATGGCTCCTGATCATGAGAAAGCGTGTCTTGCCTGCCGTGTGAGTTGGGGATACTGGGGATGGGACTGCAAAGTTACCAGGATTTATATTTTTTTACCCAAATGACTCACTTGATTCTGCCGATCAATCCCTTCTCCCTCCTTGAGCATTATCACTCCCCAGATCTCCAGCAGCAAGTAGCGTGTCCAGCCCTTCCCAAAGACATCCAGCTGCTGCTCTAGGTAGAACGGAGCTGCTAGAAGCTCTTTCTCAGAAGACTGCAATACTTTGAAGACTGCCTCCTTTTCTTCTTTGCTCCTTGATCAGATACAGGAGCACTAAAACTGGGTCTATCAGTTCTAAAAGAATTTCTGACCTTCAGATTCAATATTGGTGCCTGCAGGTTGGCTTGCATTTGAACACTGTTCCTTTCATGTTGCTCCTTCCCTGTTGAAGTTCTCTGACTGACTTTTTAAATCTCTTTACTCGTATAAGATCTCAAAGTGAGATCCCATTCCTGTTTTTTTGTTAAATCCATGAATTTATTTCACTGTCATGTTCTCATCTTAAACATTGGGCAACCTTTGTTCCTGTGAGTGTCTGTAACTGGCACTGGCTGTTCCTTAGCACTTCTCCTGGGGGAAAGGCAAAACACAGCTTATTTCAGCTGGTGTAACAAGGCTGTGACTTTTGTATTGTGCAACGGTGTCTGAATCCAAATTATAAATGTTATGTTTAAGGAACCCTCACCCAGCAAAATAAGGTGCTTGGGACCTCTGAACCACTTACCTGATGTCCTTATCCAGGGTGTGTTTTCTTTCAGAACGCCAAAGCACTTAAAGCAAAGAAAGAAGATGGGAATAAAGCATTCAAAGAAGGAAACTACAAACTAGCATATGAACTGTACACAGAGGCACTAGGAATAGATCCAAATAATATAAAAACAAATGCCAAACTCTACTGCAACCGGGGGACGGTTAATTCAAAGGTAAGAGAGAGTCACCTGGCAGGTATTCTTACATCATATTCCTCACCACGTAATTAAGAAATTGCAAGTCAGTTGTTCTGAAGGCATAGGCTCCCCTGGCTGCTGCAGCAACTTGGATCTTTCTGGTGCTGCAGGCAGCATTTCAGGTTTTTGTACTTGCACAACGATTGGATCTGTTCCAGAGAGCCAACAAAGTTGACTCCTGAAGAAACAAAACTCAAATACTCGGGCTGCACAGAGTGGGAGGGAGCAGGGGAATGTAGTTTAGCCTTATCTTAATCAGCATAAAGGCATCTTTATTTGTTTCCTTCCTGGTAATGAGGAGAATCCTTTCCTTGCAGATCATCTGTCTTGCTTTGGGTTTTGATCTAAAAAAAAATATGACAGTTTTAAAACCCTGGACACTTTTTCTAGGTTTACTCTTGCATTTTAGTCATGTACTCTCCAGACAACAGTCAGTCATGTGATGCTGCTTCCACTTTCCACCCTGCATTTCCTCTAGGCATGTTCCCTCTCAGCTCTCTGTGTGTTGATACCTGCTCTACCAGCGTCAAGGCTTTTCAACACCCCAGCTTGGTCAAGAGACAGAGGCTGTTCTCAAAACCTGGGAGAAGGGATGAGCTGGAGGCAACAGTAATGGATGTTGTACATGGCTGTTTGTGTCTGGAAACAAATAATGCTTTAAAAAAATTGTTTTAAAGTATTTTTTAAGTTTATTTTCCTCTCTGGGAATTTGGACACAGACTAACTTGGTTTTCAGACCATTCTCAGGAAGCTCCTTGCTTCCAAGTGCATTTCTTAAAGAGAAGCACCATGTAGTTCTACTCTGTCACTAGGGTGCTAAAGAGTTTTTCCCTAGGGAACAGAAGCTTTGTGGTTTTTGGGGGACTGGGCAATTTTTCCTAGACACAGACACACGAAATAGTGAGATTTTCCAAGATTCTTTACACCTTTCATTTGCCTAAAATCATAATGCAGGGTTGGTTCACTGAACTTCTGTCTGACCTTGTAGCTTAGGAAACTTGAAGAAGCAATAGATGACTGCACGAATGCGGTGAAACTGGATGACACGTATATCAAAGCATACTTGAGGAGAGCACAATGGTAAGTAGACCTTTTATAATGGATGTGCTGAGCAGGTGTGTGGGTAGGAACCTCCTCCCTACAGCACTGAGTGACAGGGATAACAAACCTGAAGCTTAACTGAACAAAAGGTTCTGTCTTAAGGGACCCTGAATTTATTCCTCTTCCTTAAGCTGACGGGAAGCTCTGTGTAGTCTGTCCTGCCTGGGTGGGTCTGGGACTGCCTGTGTTCTCCTTTGTAACTCAGCACCACCCAGGGAAGTAGTCAAAGCTCTGTTCTGACTACAGATTTCATTTTCAGTGTTCTTCTCAAGCTCCATCTCAATAATTGCTAAATTACAGTAAGTAGTTAATAAGTGAGTAGGGCTGAAACACCAATAGATGGGGACACATCCCTGAGGTGCCAAGATTGCTGCTTCTAACCNCCCCCTGCCCCCTTCAGCTCTGCACCAGCTTCCGTGAAATCTTGCTGGCTGGAATTGGTTCCTGCAGCTGGATAAAGTAATTATCAGATCGTTAAAGTAGAACTTGTGCTGCCAAATGAGATTGCAGTCTCCACTTGGAACCCAAAGTACAGGTTTCTGTGCCAGGATTCCCCCAGGTGTCCGGGCTTCCAGGCAGCCCAGCAGTGACTCTTTGTGGATTCCTCTAATGATTGCTCTTTCTGCAGTCCAAGGCACATCCTTTACTTAATTCATATCCATTCAGAAGGCTTGTGCCTGACCCCCCCTTTTGATACTTCTGTGGGTGCTCCTTGGCCACCAGTGTTTCTTTCCACAGTTACATGGACACAGAACAATACGAAGATGCTGTAAGAGACTATGAAAAGGTTTATCAGACAGAAAAAACGAAAGGTGAGCATATTGGTGTTATTTTTGTTTCCCTTAACTGGCAGTTTTTTTATTGTTGCTTTTGTTTGCTTTTTCCCCCACAATATGCTCTGATTTACAGCCTTTTACCCCAGCAGGACAGTACTGGAGAAGTCCTCAGGAGTGCTCTGAAATGCCTGTCTTGGAATCTGGTTTCTCTTCCAGCATTGAATGCTGAGATGATAATTTAGCTTGTAGCTGAAGCAATGCTCTGGGTTTGGAATATTCTGGTTATGGTTCTTGTTCTGAACTGTCATCTTGCTTTTTTGAAATGGGCAGAGGAACCTTAGTCCTTGTAGTTCAGTGTCTAATGCTGATTTGACATCAGGGAGATGTTTACCTACATTTGGAAACAGCCTTAAATGGGCAGTGAGGCTTTATTTAGCTGCCTGCCTGTAAATCCAAGGGGATTGGCTGCTTGTGGCACTTGAGTCCTTCAACCTGTCATCTCAACATGTTGGTCTTCAGCCTCTTTTAAAGGAGGAGATTGTGCCTGGCCCTAAACCTGTTTTCCTTTCTCATTGTGCTTCTTTCTAGAACACAAGCAACTTCTAAAGAACGCACAGGTGGAACTGAAAAAGAGCAAAAGGAAAGACTACTATAAAATCCTTGGAGTTGACAAAAATGCTTCTGAAGATGAGATCAAGAAGGCTTACAGGAAAAGAGCACTAATGCATCATCCAGGTACTCATAAGCAGTCTGTTCTTAGAGCATGTGTTGTTGCTTTGATCCCCTTGCCCCATGCATGTGTCCTGCTCAGCCATCAGAGGCAGGAAAAAATATGAGAGGGAGTTTCTGGGCAAACAGCAGCTTTGACCCCACAGATCTGAAACACACACTGTGTGTAGCATTTTCCTTTTACACTGGAAACCAAAAGCTTCTGCCCTGCTTGTTTGTGTATCCCCAGACCGACACTGTGGGGCCAGTGCAGAAGTACAGAAGGAAGAGGAGAAAAAATTCAAGGAAGTTGGTGAAGCCTTCACCATCCTGTCAGATCCCAAGAAGAAGGCTCGCTATGACAGCGGGCAGGATCTAGAAGAGGATGGGTTGAACATGGGAGGTAAGTGATTCTTACAATATGCTACCATGGCAGCCTTTAAAATGATTAGACCACCTCGAGTCTGCCTTGTCCTCTACAACAAACCTCCTGTTTGTAACAATTCTATGAGTTGATGCAGTTTGGTCTCTGGGAGCATCTGAGTGGCAGATCTGCACTGAGTGTTCCGAATTGTGAACACTCTCAGTTATATAACTGATCTTGTCCTTGATGGAGCTGGTAGATAACAGCTGCCATTAGGCACAAGTCTCTCATAGGAAGTGTAAAGTGGCATAACAGAAAGAATGTGGGTCCCTAAATGATGCCTATCCAAAATTCTTCAGTTCCCCCTGTGAAATTGTCTCTGACCACTGTTGCTTTCAACTGTTTTCTGCCTGCCGGTGACCCTGTACTCTGCTGCTGTGGAGCAGTGCTCAGCAGAGCAAGCTCTTTGTTAATAGCTTTTTGTCCACCTGTAAAATGCTTTATGGGCCCTTCATTAAGTGGCAAGTTCTAAACTGTGAGAAATGTAACTGGCTGTTGCACATCAGCTCACAACTTCCTTTTCTCCCCTGTAGAGTTTGACGCAAATAATATCTTCAAGGCCTTCTTTGGTGGGCCAGGTAACTTCAGTTTTGAAGGTAGGTGGAAGTGTTCTCCTGCCAGCTTTGGAAATGTAAGTACACAAATCACTTGACAGGACAGCTGGGTTTCCCACGGGGGATGTGCTGTTTGAAAAAACAAATAAGCATCTGGGAGCTCTTGGAAAGTTCTGCCTGCGCAGCATCCCAGGTGGTGGCCAGTTCTGGTTCTTTTGTGATCAAAAGCAGCAAAACCTAGGGGTTCCCTTCTCAGGAAGCGTGTGTAGGCTTTGTCATCCGAGCAGTGCGTTGCTGCTTAGAAATGGTTGACCCTAGCTTGGGTACAGCTGCTGGTGCTAAAGCAACAAGAGGTGATTCTTGGTCAGAAGTCGTGTGTGTGTTGCACGGCTCCCCTGTGCTTTCAAGGCTGAATCCTCCTGAGGGCCATTTGGAGGTGGCTGGAGGTGATGAAGCAGCTGTTACTCAGCATCTCTTCAAGACCTTATCCATGGTCAGGCTTTCCTCAGGCACTGTGGAGCAGGATGGCTGTACAGCACACTGAGCAGGTGCTCAGCACTGGGCTGCTCTCAGTGCCTCCCGTAGCGACGTGTGAGCTCCTCGAGGTCTCTTGTTAAGGGAGCTTTGATAAGCCATGCCCACCTCCTGTCCCTTTTGCCTTCTTCCCTAGTAAGTCTGATCCTTTACCCGTAGTAGCCCACTCTTTGACTTGTTGGAAACCAGCTGCTGGAAGGGCAGAGCAAAGATCTCAGCTCTACTGCCTGCTCAGAGGGGTTGGTTTGGATTGGGTACTGGCTTGGCACCGAGCTGCCGCAGGGTCGTGGTTAACCCGATTGTCTCTGAATTTTGAACGTGCTAATATCTTTCATTTTTCTTTTCAGCTTCTGGGCCTGGAAATTTCTTTTTCCAGTTTGGCTAAAATATCCCCACAAAACCCACACATACCTGATCTGCTTATTTTAACCTCGAGTACGGACATACTTAGACTCCTTCCTTCATCATGTCTCATTGTACTTAGAGCAGTTTCATTTTTCTCGGTTGGAGACCTCTGTTTTGTGTGCTTTTGTGTGTGAAGAGGAAACCAGCTCGGGGAGGGGAAGGCTTGTGAATTTTGTTTTACTGTTAACTTTATTTAAAAAAAAAAAAATAAAGCTTTGAATCTTTTGGTTCCTCCACGCTGGCCCGTACTTTCAGACTGTTCCTGCTCCTCAGCAGAGAGGATTTCCCTGAAGTCCTCCTGGAATCTCGACTTGTAAGAGGGTGAAGTGATCTCCTACTTTGTTTTGGTTGGCTCCAAAGTGCAGTGTGGCAGCATATCTGGGGTTTGTAGTCACTTGTAAGCTATCCTGACCTTCTGAAGATATTGCCAAGATCCAATCAAGTTTCATACAATTGCGTTTTACCTGCCAGCTGTCTTTTGTCTTCTTTTTTTTTTTGCCATGGTTCTACCAGAACAGTGCACTTGGGCATTAACTTAAATGATAACGTTTGAGCTTTGTAATTTTATACCAGAGAAATTCTTCTTTGGATTTAAAAGAGCAGCTTCTGTGAGAATTCCCTGTGATGCAGCTAGAATGAAGGGCTTTGTGTTTCCACACAAGAATTGTCCTGTTTACGGGAATACTGAATTTGCTCTGGGCTGAATTTCTTCACCGTACTTTTTTCTTTAATTATTATTAATCCACTTGAACATTTAATATTTGTGCTAAAACTTGATTTTGTTGAGCTTGATGTTTGATTTCGTGTTACTGATCCGTTACGTGGATGAGCTCTTTGTAGCTCTGAAGAAATGCAAATATTCAGGTTAATAATTGAGGACGGTTACAGTGTGTGTGCAGCGGTGTGCTCTCATGATGTTTACAGGAACTGTACAAATACGTTAAACTTAGTCAAGTAGTTTTCAACTAGGAGTAATTAACTAGTCCAAAGAAGCAAGATAATGCAAAGTCAAACTCTGAACTGACAGTCTGTCACTTGCTTCTCTTGCACAGTGTCAGGCCAAGGGTGGGAGGGATGAGTTTAGAGCCCGGAGCCGGGGGCAGCTGCGCCGTGTCCAGTTGGATGTGGACTTGGCTTGGTGGTACTGCCAGTTAACATGAACGCTGTTCTATTGCCATAAATGTAGTGTTGCAGCAAGATCTCAAGGACTCTGCTTCCAGAATTCCTCCCTTTTTTCTAGAGAGTGAAGAACCTTCTTGTCCAGATGCTTTACTTGAGTTTGATACCGTCTGTAGAGCGGGTCCGGAGCCCAGTGTGGGCTGATGGCACCAGGCATTGTGTTTGGAAGCAGGGTTTGGGAGAAAACGTGTTGGCACTGGGCAGCACTGGCCAGAAGGGCAGAGCCTCAGCAGAGTTGCTGGATCCAGAGAGTTTTGGCCTGACCTGTGGTAGCGTAGTGACCTTTGGAGGGCTGAGTTTTGCTTGGCTGGGCAAACGGGTGCTCGTGCAAAGAGATGCAAGACTTTCCTAGAGCAACCTGACACTAATATATAGTGTCTGATTTAACTTCTTACTGCAGGAACAAGAATTGCAATGAATTCATTGCATGAAATGATTGCTTTGAATTGCTGACATCTTCGTCTTCCTTCCTCTTGAGGGCTGTGCTTGTCCTGCCTGCTGGGACAGCGTTCCTAGGCTGCAGTGCAAGCTCACTTCATTCCCAACAGTTGCAATAGTGTCGTGGTGCTGCCGCCGCCGTGCTGCTTTCATAGAGGGAAGATTTAAGGGCTTAAATTCTGGTACTGCAGAATAAAGAAAGCGTTTTATAACTCGCTCACAAGTCAGCTTGTTTTAAAATGAGCCAATGTTGAGGAATATTTCCAAAAATAGACTCTACAGCATTTATTCTAACTTCCTTCGCACCAGTGTAACGTGATGGACTGACCCGGATTGCACTGAGAGCAAATAAGGTCCGAGCATCTTTCAGACCCTGAAAGGGTGAATACCCAGGGAGCTGAAATCCTGGTCTATGCATCTTGATACTTCTCCAGTTCTCACGGCACTTGTGAATCAGAGTTTACAGGACTTGTTTTAGTGTGGCATTCTGGATTCATCGTGTCTTGTCCCGTGTGTATCGATATTACTGTACAGTTTGGACTTTTCTCAGTCTTTTATCACCATGCAGAGATGTGTCCTGCATTTGTCAGTGGGTTTTATTATTATTTCCCCTTCCCCCAGTCAAGTATGACAGGCTTCCTTCTCTCCAAACGTGGAATGAGACCATTCCGTGGAGGACAGAAGTGGAATGGCTTTTCTTCTGAGAGAGGAAATGTATACAGCAGATATTTATAAAACTGTACATGAATGCATGAATTAATGTATTTCATTATTAATATGGTGAGTGCCAAGACTTTTCTAAGGAGCATTACGATGAGATTCAAGTTGAAGGCGAGCAAGTGCTCCCTTTTGGATGGAGCACTGGGGTGTGAGGGTGTTCAGTGGCTCCCGTTACCTCCTGGCAGCGGTGCCTGGAGGTGCGGTGGCATCGTAACCTCCGTCGTGTCCTGGCATGGCTTGGGGACGTGGGACTCGGTCTCTTAGATGTGCATTGCTTGAAACGCTGCCTTCCACCTTTGGTAGTCCCAGAACATTGTTCGTGGGCTGTATTTTGTGCACAGCCCCAGGGATCCTTGGTGCCATTTTTCTAGCTGCTACCGCTCTGCCGACCGCCCCGGCTTCCTTTGGCCCGATGGGAGCCACCAGACGCAGGAATTTATCAGAGATAATGAACATGTATCTCGAGGTGGTGCTCTGCCTGTGCTTTCTCTAGGCTGATGGAGCTGATGGAGGGGGTGGGAGGCAGTTGCAGTCAGTGACACCCATGAAGCACGAGCACGGGAGGCTGTGTGTGCATCGAGCCTCACCTAGAAGCGCGCGGTCCCCTTTGGTGTGACCATAGGTCACCGTGGGAACTTGGCAGGTGGAAGAAACCAATGGTAAAGCCTTTCCTTTGAATGAGAAGTGGGTTTTTTTCTGGAAGTCAGCCTTTGTAATTACAGAAAGGTTTATTTTTTGGTGTAACAGCAAGAGCCTTAACACTTAACCCTGGGATGTACCTGGATGTGCCCCCAGGCAGTTCCCTGTGCAGGGTCCCCTGTGCCTGGATCTGCCAGGGAACAGCCCGGAATGCCAGCACTGAGCAGGGAGTGGTTGGTGCTGTGAGACCTCCTGCGTGTGGGAAGTACCCAGAGATAGCAGAGCTGACGTGGCTGGAAAGCAGAGCAGGCTGGTGTGATGGAGGTGATTGCTATTGAGCAGCTCGATAACCGGCAGAGCCGCCATCAGCTGCCTCTGTGAGAGGTGTGAACTGCAGCTCTGCTGACTCTGGTGTTTACAAGAGGATAGGGAATTGTTTGACTGTTGCGCTTTCCCCCTGGTGTTGTTTTGCCTGATGATGTTCGTGGTGTCTGAGCTGCTGTAGGGATAGTTTCAAATTAGAATGGAAGCGATTTCATGCTTTAAAAATGAAAGCATGCATCAGTAACATTCGTGTGTGGGAGGCTCTTGCATGTACAGTGGTCTGACCTTCAGACCACAAAGCCTGGTGTGATTTTTTTTCTTGTGTGGATTTACTTTGAGTCTGATGCTGTGTCAGCTCCACCTTTTGCAGGGGAGTTATTGAGAGAGTCCTTTCCAGATCCACTGAACCTGGACTTGAAATCAGCTGTAAAGACCACTCGGATGCTTCTGGCTGCCCACTTTGACAGGCTCTGCGTTGTTCCTGCTATGTGTGCTACCTGAGAAGGTACATGGTTGTGTTTGTGAACTTGGAAGTGTTGCTGTGAAGCTGGATCCTTAGCGCTAAAGGCTTCAGACTGTTTTGTAAATACATGAATGCAAATTGGGGGGGGAAAAAAGAAAGGAGAAAGTTAAAATCAAATGGGACAACAGTATCGTTATCCAGGGAATACTGGAGGTCCCTCGGCTTCCTGTATCTGATGGGGATGCAGGGTGAAAGCTGCTGTGCTGTTGCTGAGTTTCTGATACAGAAGCTGGCCCCACTCCTGTGCCCACCCACGGTCTCCGTGCTGGAGGCTTCACCCACCCCAGTCGCTCTCCAGCCCATGGAATGACCAAAGCGTTTGGACCACGCGGTGGTTTGCTCTTCTTTCAAAATTACTTCCTTATTTCAGTGGTAACTCAAGATATTCACTTATCTTCAAGTGGATGGTTCTCATCCTGTTTAAATTTGTGCCTTGTACCCTCCCTGCCCCTTCCCTCGGGAGAGGGGACCACGCTGTGCTGCCCCTGGCCCAGGTCCCTTTGAGCAGTGCCAGGGTGCAGCTGGGGTGGTCATGGGAGGTTGGGCAGCAGCTCCATGAGCCTCCATCCCCCCGGAGGCTGCTCACACGCTGCTTTCTGGCGATGTCCCCATTGTCCTTCCCAGGGCAGCAGGACCCGGGCATGGCCTTGAAAGACAACGCAGAATGCTTTGGCCTTCCTCAGCACCCCCAGGAGTGGCCTTCCCCATTCCTGCAGTCAGGGACAGGTTTGTCCCTTCTCCGGGCAGTGCTGGGAAGCTTTCACGCTAGCACAGACCCGACCTCTGAAGGAAAGCTCTGGTGTGATGTGTGAGCAGGGTGCCCAAGTGAGGCATCGTCCACACCACGGTGTCCCTGAGCTGGAGCTTTGGCATAGGCTTGGGACAGTGGAATTTTGGTGGGAGAGCCTGGATGCTGCCTCTGGCTGGGCTGCAGCTCGGGCACAGCCCCTCCATCCTCCTCCCTGCTTTCAGTCGATAGCTCGTGCTTCAAGAGGGAACAGTGGTGATGCTGGAGGGGTTGAGTGTGAAGCAGCAGCCTGAGCACCTTCATTGCATGCGTTATCTGCTTTGTTGTAACGACACTAAAGAGTAGTCAAGACAAAACCGGTGCCAATGTGAAGCCACTTTGGAGAGGACAGTGGACCCTGCAGTATTTATCCAAATGGAAATTCTGAATGTTTACCTCAGTGTAAATATCTCACCCTTTCCTGGGAGGAGAGGGGCATTGCATGGAGCAATCACTGTCCCCATCGCTTTGCCAAACACATCATCCTCTCCAAGGCAGGCATCACGTCGGTACAAACACTGTCCCTCTCTGGCCCCTCACCCTTCTAGGATGTGAATGGTAAAAAAATGTGAATATTTGTTGTTTACTTCATTAGGCATAATTCATGATGATGTGTTTATATGAAGAATATCACAGACTGAAGCAAAACCATATGCAATCGGTTTACTTTATTATAAACTGTATATGATGTACAAACTAATAAAAACTGAAATGACTGCAGTCTCCCTGTTGTTCTTGAACAGACAAGTGAGATTCCAGCTGTGCAGGTCAGTGCTGGCTGGGGCCTGGCGTGCTGGGCTGCTCCCAGGGTGGGTGCAGGGCTGGTGTGTTCCAAGTTCTGATGGAACAAACCCCCGTGAGATTTCTGTTGGGAAAGGCCCAGCCTGGACAAAGGGCACTGGGCCCTCTGCCAGCGCCCAAGCTACCAAGGGTTTCTCTGCTGAAGGTAAGGGAGGGTTACAGGTGCTACAGGAGTGTCTATGTATATATATATATAATTTTTTTTATGTTAGAATTTATTGCCATCCATCTCCTTGGAACTCCAGGAGTTATTTGCTTTATTGGTAAACTTGCAGAGTGTTGACTGGCTTAGCCCCAAAGCCCTCCTGGTTTTTGTTTTAAACATTCAGAGGAAAAATGCTTCTCCCACAGGCAGCCTCGGGCTTCCCAAGTGATGGTTTCAGCATGCACCTGGCTGCAGGTGAGCTGCACCCTACAGCTCCGAGCCCAGCACACGCTCGTCAGACACAGTGAGTATTTACATACATTAATACAGGATTATTTTCACCAAACACCGAGCCATAGCATGAGTTTAAACTTGTCCTGACCTGACCACGTTAGTTGAGCTTTGTGTTACAATAAAGTAGTGACCACGGAGCCACTGGCCCATGGTCTGGCTAAGAGCAAAACCATGTTTCAATAAAACAGACTTAATAACAGAAGTGCTTGGTCATTAACTCTGCCCAGCCAAGGGTTTAGGTTTGAGCAGACTTACATTACAGTTACACTACCTCCACTTAGTTCCTACACTACAATGTTATGGCCAGCCTAACTTTTAACATTCAAGTGCATTAGAGGGAAGTAGTAAAATCTTGCATGAAGTACAGTTCCATACTTCAGACATGATTTTAGTTTCTATAAGATGGAAAAGACATCAGTTGATCTCTTCCACTCCCTGCCAAGGTAGGATTGTTCCCTACAGGACAAGGACTCTGGGCAGTGCTTGGTCCAGCCCACTCTGACACATGAAGTGACACGACTGGAGCCAGGCTACAGGAACTGGACACCTCTCCTGGTGTTCCACTGGTTTCCCTTTAAAGTCTGTGACTGCTGACTGATGTCTGACCCTCAGGTGTGGGAGAAGGGGAGAGACACAACGCAGTTC
This sequence comes from Aegotheles bennettii, assembly GCA_013398125.1. Taxonomy (NCBI): domain Eukaryota; kingdom Metazoa; phylum Chordata; class Aves; order Caprimulgiformes; family Aegothelidae; genus Aegotheles; species Aegotheles bennettii. The sequence continues at coordinate 79,422 of VZRW01005269.1, forward strand.
ACCTCGCTTGGCTGCAGAGCAGTTACAGGCAGGCTTTGGTCTGCCACTGCTTACCATGCTGACACCAAGATCTAACGATTGTGGTTCATAGGGAGGTTATAAAAGACCATCATTGATCTTCCTCTGGGGAAGAAAACAAGCAGAACACCAGGGCTGGTTCTCTCCAAGCTCAAAATGCACTCGGCAGCACTTCAGTCACTGACAGCAGGAGCTGCTTGTTTTCTTCCTTGTTCTGAGGCCAATAAACCCTCCCCAGAGGGGCTGCACAGGGGGGTTGGCAAAGGGCTCGCTTTAGTAAAAAGGTACAATTATTTCTCTTTACACTTTTAAAGGTTACAGGAGTTACTTGCCTTTTAAAAACAAACACGTGCCACCCTGCCCAGGCTCCTAGATGATGGTGCAGGAGCTAAAAGCAGAGCCCCGTTTGTTGGTGCTCTGCGTTGGCACCAATTTTCCTTTCCCGTAGTAACCTGAGAATATTGCCCTCACATCCATCTTTTTAGCAAGGACGAGCATCCACATACCGTTATCAAAATACAGCAGTTTACCTCCTCCAATTTCCCCCATTTGTTCCCCTTTGTTCCCTGTCTTTTCCAGTTTCACAAACTCCAGCAGATCGAGCCCAGTCTGGACCGCTTCGATGCTGTTGGCGCAGCCGAGGGTGATGTGAGCCCGGCTGCCTTTCGGGAGGTTGTCAGCAGGCAGGATCTTGTCAGCATCCCCAGGCCACAGCAGCAGCTGCTGTTCACTCAGCTCCACACGAGCACCAACAGTTTTTGTTGTGATGAACAGAGCAGAAATGGACAAGGTGAAGCCTTTGCCGTAGGAAGCCTTCACAGCCTGGGAGAAGAGGGAGGGAGAGAAGCCCAGCACAGAGCTGTAAGTGCCTGCAGACAGGTGGGACTGACAACAGTGCCCTTGTTTTATTGTCCACAAGCTCAGGGGCTCAGCTGGTCACAGCAGCTCTTGCTTTGGCCTGTTTGAAACCCCACATGACTGGCAGGGCACAGCCTGCAGCTTATGCTCCATGAATTCCCAGCTGGTTACATCTTTTCCCTTCACAAATTCCAATATTTAACTTGGGCTCCTGTTTTGAAATAATTTAGCTGGAAGTACAAATACCTGAATCCATCATCAGCCAAATGCAGCTATTGGGGATGATGCTGGAAGCTGGGATGGTGGGGATGGGGCAGGAATATTTTGTTTGGAAACTAGTAGGGAATGGTCACCATCTCTCCCACAATGATGACTTCTCTATTGCACAGGCCACATGGACAGACCCACTGTCCCTTCAGTTACCCTCCCCAGCCCACCCTGAGGCTTGTGGATCCCCTGGGGAAGGAGAGAGGTCACAGGGAGGGGTTGGAGCTCTGGCACTCACTTCTTGCTGTACATATTCCTCAGCTCCAGCTGCTTTTCCAAAGTCTGTGTATTTCGTGGTGCAGTGCAAGACCCCAGGTGGCCTCTTTACAAAGTAGCTGGTGAGATCAATTTTTATTTTGGGATCTTCAACAGCAGAAGCAACTGCAAAGACAGGTAAACAACATCACTGTCAAAAACTGATCCCCCAGTACCACCCTGTGAGCCTGAGTCCCATCTCTGCTTCCTTCACCAACCTGTCCTTCATGTTTCATCTTTCTTACTGCTGACAAGGACAAGATGGGTAAATAAAACCTCCTCCCACCTTGGCAAACAGTGGATCTAACTAGAAAACAGAAGCTCTGTGCATCGTAGTGGCTCATTGTAACCCTGATATTGTACAAATCCCTTAAGGGACAGGAGTGTCCTGGTATTCCCTTCTCTCTGACTCCCAGCAGCAGCCAGGGGAGGCCTGGCCACCCACACCCAGCTCCCTGCAGTGTCACAGCTAAACACAATTCTTAGAAAATGCTGTTTCATCTGTTTTTACTTACAACAGCAACTTTGTGAGCTATGGGCAATGGATTAGTAGCTTTAAACAGTTTTTCTTGTTGCTAACTTTAACTAGCAATTCCCTTTAGAAGCTGACCAAGCTTGTTCCAGTTGCTGTGTGTTAATGTTTCATCAGAGTAAGAACATGGTAAGATACTTCCATACATACAGTATTTGCTCTCCTTTTTGAAGGCTTTGAGACTTCCAAGCTCATCTAAGAAGGCTTGGCCAGCCTTCCTCAGGGTCTCTGAACTTCTTTTGCTCAAAAACCACCCAAAATACATGGGTAGGAATTCTTTCTCCAAGCTCGGCTTCATCTTCTTCAGCTCTTCCACTGACAGTTTCCATTGGTTCTTGTCCTTCAGCTGCGAGCAATCCATTCGCCACTGGGTTCTGGGCTCAGCGAAGACGACTTTGTACCGGTATTTGTCAGCAATATCAAAGAGTTGCTCCAGTCGTTCCCTCTCATGGTGAGTGTCATCCAAAACGATAACGCTGATATCTCGTTTGCAATAGTCAACTAGAGCCTCATCCACCTTTGAGTACTCTTCAGGGATGGTGCTTCTTATTGAAGGGGTAATTTTATAGCTATCGACGGAGATGACCTTGCAGGCATCTTTATACCGATCTTGGATGGCCTGGGCCAGAGTGGACTTCCCACTGCCAGGCAGCCCTCTTAAAATGAAAAAGGTTTTAGATTCTTTCATTGTGGAGATGGTATCTTCATCATCGAGGAAAGGGAACCGCAAGCTTTCGGGTCTTTCTTTTGCTGATTGAGTCGACATTTTTCTAAATATTTTAGGCAGGAATGGGTGACTCTTCTTGGAGAAGCTTCTGTTCTGAAATGCAAGGAGAAAATGTTTTGCAGGCTGGCAATTCCAGGAGCCCACGTGTTCTGAGGGCGGGGAGGAGGGCATGGTGGGCATGTCCCTGTGGCCCCAAACCTCAGCCACCTTGGCTGGTCCCACAGTGGGGACTGTGCCCTGTCCCACCATCCCCATCCATCCAACCCCAGGAGCTGAAGGTGCAGCTCTGGCCTCAGCAGCTGTGGTCCTGCCTGACCAAGAAGGGGCATTTCCACAGCAGCTGTGGTTTCACAGTCACCACGAGCTCAAGGTGCAGCCCAGGCAGAGCCCTTTGAGTGTCAAATTTAATTCTGAATGTTCAAACACTTGTGGCTGCAAGAAAACACAGGTGCAGCAGGGGGCTCTGCCTGGAAACAGGAACCAAAACTGCCTTGGAGGAGGGGATTAGAGCTCCTCTTGTTATGAGAGCAACTGAAATTGCTTCTGGCACAGCCAAAGCCCCAGCCAGCAGCTGCTGAGCAGAACATGAAAGTGAAACCAGCCCCAGAGCAGGCAGGAGATGCTGGGCTTGGCAGCAGCATCGAGAGGGAGCTGGCTCTGCCTCCCCTCCTGCCAGCAGCTCTGGTGACTGGAATCCGAGATTAATTCCCAGCAGGGCCTGGGAAAACACGGGACTGGCAGGAAATGAGGGATTTCTCCACCTGTGCGAGTTTCCAATAGGGCAGCCACTGGTTTTTGGATTGATGTGTGGTCTCCCCACCACCCACCCAGCCTGTGAGCAGCTGAGTGCTCAGTGCAGCCACGGGGGCGATGCTGGAGGAGGAAATTTTGCCTTTGATGCAAAAATCGAGGGCTTTGAAATACAACAGTAGAACACCACAGCTTCCGTTTGCAGAGTGAAGGTGCTGTTTAAGAAACAATTCTTTGAGTTGATTAACATTCTTCTTTTCTCATTCCAGCATCTGGAGGTGGGTTTTGGCTCCAAAGCACCCTGGGACCGGGACCAGGACCAGGACCCCCCCACATCGCTTGGGGAGGGAGCGGTGCCTGCCCGGGGCTCAGCTGCAGCCGGTGACCCCCGGGCACCCCGGGACAGCTGTGCCTGCTCCCGAAACCACCGGCAACGAAGGGATCTCCAGAAGGGCGAGGCTAACCCGGCTCGCCCGGGACCCCTGCGCTGCCTTCCCCGTGGATTCGGGGCTCCAAGGAGGACACGATGGCACCGGCCGCCTCCCGGTGCTGGCACTGCCCGGTTCGCCACCGGGGCCGGTGGCCTCGCCGCTCCAGCTGAGCTGTTGCTGGGGGCAGCTGCCGGCGCCCGCAGGGACTGAGGCCGCTTTTCAAACCCGCAAACAAAAGAACAATAACGGGACCCCCCCCCCCAGGGCCATTGTTCGGCCGCCAGCGGAGGAGAATGGGAGCCTTCACGGCCCGGGCCCGGCCGCACAAAGGCTCCTCAGAGCCCCGCGGCGGCGGAGCGCCGGGCCCGGCCAAACAATCCCCCATTGAGCCCGGTTCGCCCCCCCCGCCACCCCCACAAAGCTCCCGCTTGTCCCCTGGACCCCCGCGGGCCGCCGGAGCGAGCGATGCTCCC
>VZRW01005269.1:83961-97348 GCA_013398125.1 Aegotheles bennettii
CCGCGGCTGCGCAGGCGCGGAGAAACCGGGGAGGAACCGGGGGGGCCGGGTCGGGCCCTCCTCGGGGCGGTGCGTGGATGCCCGCAGGCTCGGTCCCCGCCCCGGAGCTCCCCGGTGCGGGAATCCGGCACGGGACGGCGCGGGGGCGGCGCGGGGGGATGCGAGAGACCACGGGAACGGTGCGGGAAGGCTCGGCTCGTGTTTGCAGCACCGACCCCGCACGCTGCTCCGCTTCTCAGGACGCGCCGCTCCGCGCCGGTGCGGGGCAGGACCGAGCTCCGCCAGCCCCGCTCCCCCCCCCGCTGCTCTCGGTGTTTTCCCGTCCGGTTCCGCTCCCGGCGCCGCCTCCGCGCTGCTCCTCTGGGCTTCGTTCGCTTTCCTCCCCCTCTCTGCTCTTCTCCGAGTTCTCTTTCGTGTTGTCCTCGCTGGAGTCGTCACCTGCGGAGTCGAAGGGACCTGAACCCCGCGCCAGCACCGCACCGAGCCACCGGTGGGACACAGAGCCCGGGGGGGCTCCATGGGAGAGCGCTGTGCTGGTTGTGATGGGCGAGGGGAGACTGAAATGGGATGGGAGGGAGAAATTGTTTGGTGTGAGGGTGGTGAGAGCCTGGCCCAGGGTGCCCAGAGAAGCTGTGGCTGCCCCTCTCTGGCTCTGTTAACTCCGGTTGGTGCCCGGTCACCAGGGGTTGTTCAGGTTAGAGAAGGCTCCAGGGAGACCTTGGAGCACCTGGAGAGGCTCCGGGAAAGCTGGAGAGGGACTGGTGCCAAGGGCAGGGAGTGATGGGATGAGGGGGAACGGGTTCCAAGTGCCAGAGGGGAGATGGAGATGGGATGTGAGGAGGAAGCGAGGGTGGTGAGAGCCTGGCCCAGGGTGCCCAGAGAAGCTGTGGCTGCCCCTCCCTGGCGGTATTGAAGGCCAGGTTGGATGGGGCTTGGAGCAACCTGGTCTGGTGGGAGGTGTCCCTTCCCACCCAAACCAGTCTGGGATTCTTGGGATTTTCCATCTCACAAGACTCTGCTGACGATGGAAGGTGCCACGGACAGACCCACGGACGCCGGGGACGTGCTGCCATCTCCTGCCCAGGCTCGACATGGCTCTGAGACCGGCACGGCCAGACCCGGGGTGCAGCTGTGACTCTCTACTCTGACAAAGATTTTGATTCCCTTCTTGTAAGGAAATCCATACTTTTCATACCATGTGGGTTCTGAAACGGGGCCAGTGTTTTTGAAGGCCTCAGGTCTGGGGATTCTATTCACAGCCACATTTTGCTTCTGGCTTCTGTGTCCTGGGCTCTGGAGCTGCTTTCAGTGTTATTAGAAGCAATTTTTTAAATCACTGGCACTGAGAACTGAAATCAAGCTCCTTCACTGTTATCAATGCTTTGCTGACATCACTCGTTTGGTTTATACTGGCTCAAGATTAAACCTTCACTACCAAAAACCAAGCCACAAATTATAACCAAGCTGTGGCTTCGCATCTATAAATTAACATATTAAATATTAATATATAATATAAATATTAAATATTAATTAATTCTTGCTACTGTGTACCAGTGCAGAGGATGCAATGGCCAAGAATTGTTTGCTACCTGGAATGGAGTGCTTTGTTCCCATGCCTTGGCCTGTGCTCCAGAAAGAGGAAAGTGAGGAATTTTTGTATTTATGGGGTGCAGAGGTCTAAATGACAATTACCTTTGGGAAGGTAAAGTGCTGTTTCTTCTCCTCTTTCATGCAGCTCTTCAATGAAGCTTTTGCTCACATCATCTAAGGCCTGAAAGTGATATGAGTTATTAATAAAAGCTCTAGAAATGCAGTTACACTCCTAAGTTTTTCCTTTGGTCTCTGCTATCATTACCCACTCCTTTCCTACCTGCTCTGTAACAATATGCTTTGTTTCTCCCTGCAGTGATCCTACCTGTGAGTGTCTCCTCCCCTGAAGACTCCATCTCTCTCACACTATCATTTTTTCTTCTGGCAGGAGAAGAGGCTCTGCCTGAGCTCTGGGCACCCATGAGGGGTCACCCGCTAGGTACAACGTGGCTATGCTGTAAGTGGTGCCTGGTGGGCCAGGTGTGATCAGGTCACCCACAGCCCGCTGTGGAGTCAGTGAAGGCTGGCTAACCAGAGCATGCAGACTTGTTGGCCGTGCCCAGGTATTGTTCCATGGTGTGATGCAAAGTGGTTGCTCTGGGACATTTTGGAGAGGCCAGAAAAGGGTGAGCTGTGATCAGCAGCTGATAGGAACTGAGCACAGAGCAGGCACCACCATAGTGTGGAATCCTTGGCCCAGGGAGGTCAAAGGAAAATCTTCCCTTGAGCTGAGCAGGGCTAAGACTTCACCCTTCTGTGTGCTGGGCTGGTTCAAAACTGGGCTTAAGTTTTCTGAGCAAGGAGATTTCATAACTTTCAATATGTAAACTGCTTCAGAGGCTGCATCTCCCCCCTCTCAACGCACCAGCTACAGAGCGATGCTTTCCCAGTTCACAGAACAATAGTTCCAGCTCACTTCCTGATGCTGCCCCAGGCTTCCCTTCTCTTTCCAACAACCCACTTACATTAATGATGGCCTTTTGAGCATCTTCGTTGTGAATAAGCTTTGCCTTCTCAAGTGCTTTTTCAAAGTTCAGGATTGCAGACCAGTAATCCTCTGATTTTACTGTAACAGACAAATGAAAACATCTATTTTAACCCAAGATCAAGAGAACAACAGTAGTTAATCAAGCAAGTCTCTGATGAGAGGTCTTGATCTGAACAGCTACTTTGGCTGTTGGAGCACAGCAATGTTTTCACTGACATGCAGGACAGACTGTCCCCATCCTTACAGCAAAACCTGTACCAATGCCCTTACCTTGCGCTTGTGCCACTAGGACAATAGCATGGAGTTGCCACTCAACATCTCCCTCTTCATCTGCTGACTGCAGGGACAGCTGTCCATAATTTTCAGCTAGTTCAGGTTTATTCAGCTCAAGGTAACATCGGCCAATTTCATGGAACAGCCAGGTCTTCTCCAGGCTGGATTTTGCCATTGGAATCTTCTCCTCCCAACTTCAGGCAGAGAGTAAGAAAAGCATTTACTGAATCTCACTAGGGGCAGTTGTAATTTCAGCCACTGATTGTATAAAAAAAAGGGTTCCAAGTACGCTTGGTATGAAAAGTCTCACAGCCCCCCTTGCTAGGTATGAATAAACAAACCCAAACCAGCATCTATTTAATTAAAAATACAGCCTCACACCTTTTCTGTTTTACATACTTGTCAATAGCTTGCTGAAATTGGCCAATTCTGGCGTAAACTCTGCCAATGTTTTCCAGGGCTCTGGATATGGCATCTGGCAGGTCACTGTGTCGAGAGGAAAAAGAAATTGTTGAGAATTAGAGGTAAAGAACCAATATCAGACTGAAAGTCATAAAATCAAGGTGGATTTTTGGTTTTATGTACAGTTGTTGCAGTTGACACCCCATAAGACACAGGGGAAAAGGGTTTAGTTTTGTCTTTGNGGGATTCTATTCACAGCCACATTTTGCTTCTGGCTTCTGTGTCCTGGGCTCTGGAGCTGCTTTCAGTGTTATTAGAAGCAATTTTTTAAATCACTGGCACTGAGAACTGAAACCAAGCTCCTTCACTGTTATCAATGCTTTGCTGACATCACTCGTTTGGTTTATACTGGCTCAAGATTAAACCTTCACTACCAAAAACCAAGCCACAAATTATAACCAAGCTGTGGCTTCGCATCTATAAATTAACATATTAAATATTAATATATAATATAAATATTAAATATTAATTAATTCTTGCTACTGTGTACCAGTGCAGAGGATGCAATGGCCAAGAATTGTTTGCTACCTGGAATGGAGTGCTTTGTTCCCATGCCTTGGCCTGTGCTCCAGAAAGAGGAAAGTGAGGAATTTTTGTATTTATGGGGTGCAGAGGTCTAAATGACAATTACCTTTGGGAAGGTAAAGTGCTGTTTCTTCTCCTCTTTCATGCAGCTCTTCAATGAAGCTTTTGCTCACATCATCTAAGGCCTGAAAGTGATATGAGTTATTAATAAAAGCTCTAGAAATGCAGTTACACTCCTAAGTTTTTCCTTTGGTCTCTGCTATCATTACCCACTCCTTTCCTACCTGCTCTGTAACAATATGCTTTGTTTCTCCCTGCAGTGATCCTACCTGTGAGTGTCTCCTCCCCTGAAGACTCCATCTCTCTCACACTATCATTTTTTCTTCTGGCAGGAGAAGAGGCTCTGCCTGAGCTCTGGGCACCCATGAGGGGTCACCCGCTAGGTACAACGTGGCTATGCTGTAAGTGGTGCCTGGTGGGCCAGGTGTGATCAGGTCACCCACAGCCCGCTGTGGAGTCAGTGAAGGCTGGCTAACCAGAGCATGCAGACTTGTTGGCCGTGCCCAGGTATTGTTCCATGGTGTGATGCAAAGTGGTTGCTCTGGGACATTTTGGAGAGGCCAGAAAAGGGTGAGCTGTGATCAGCAGCTGATAGGAACTGAGCACAGAGCAGGCACCACCATAGTGTGGAATCCTTGGCCCAGGGAGGTCAAAGGAAAATCTTCCCTTGAGCTGAGCAGGGCTAAGACTTCACCCTTCTGTGTGCTGGGCTGGTTCAAAACTGGGCTTAAGTTTTCTGAGCAAGGAGATTTCATAACTTTCAATATGTAAACTGCTTCAGAGGCTGCATCTCCCCCCTCTCAACGCACCAGCTACAGAGCGATGCTTTCCCAGTTCACAGAACAATAGTTCCAGCTCAATTCCTGATGCTGCCCCAGGCTTCCCTTCTCTTTCCAACAACCCACTTACATTAATGATGGCCTTTTGAGCAGCTTCGTTGTGAATAAGCTTTGCCTTCTCAAGTGCTTTTTCAAAGTTCAGGATTGCAGACCAGTAATCCTCTGATTTTACTGTAACAGACAAATGAAAACATCTATTTTAACCCAAGATCAAGAGAACAACAGTAGTTAATCAAGCAAGTCTCTGATGAGAGGTCTTGATCTGAACAGCTACTTTGGCTGTTGGAGCACAGCAATGTTTTCACTGACATGCAGGACAGACTGTCCCCATCCTTACAGCAAAACCTGTACCAATGCCCTTACCTTGCGCTTGTGCCACTAGGACAATAGCATGGAGTTGCCACTCAACATCTCCCTCTTCATCTGCTGACTGCAGGGACAGCTGTCCATAATTTTCAGCTAGTTCAGCTTTATTCAGCTCAAGGTAACATCGGCCAATTTCATGGAACAGCCAGGTCTTCTCCAGGCTGGATTTTGCCATTGGAATCTTCTCCTCCCAACTTCAGGCAGAGAGTAAGAAAAGCATTTACTGAATCTCACTAGGGGCAGTTGTAATTTCAGCCACTGATTGTATAAAAAAAAGGGTTCCAAGTACGCTTGGTATGAAAAGTCTCACAGCCCCCCTTGCTAGGTATGAATAAACAAACCCAAACCAGCATCTATTTAATTAAAAATACAGCCTCACACCTTTTCTGTCATTGGTTTTACATACTTGTCAATAGCTTGCTGAAATTGGCCAATTCTGGCGTAAACTCTGCCAATGTTTTCCAGGGCTCTGGATATGGCATCTGGCAGGTCACTGTGTCGAGAGGAAAAAGAAATTGTTGAGAATTAGAGGTAAAGAACCAATATCAGACTGAAAGTCATAAAATCAAGGTGGATTTTTGGTTTTATGTACAGTTGTTGCAGTTGACACCCCATAAGACACAGGGGAAAAGGGTTTAGTTTTGTCTTTGATTATTTTTTTTGTGCAAATCTGGCAGTCCTTGTGAAACTTTACATTTTTCTTTGCCTCAGTTTCCCTTTGTTGCCTTGTAGGTCCCATGGAAGTCCCCTACCAGCTCCTGGGTCCCTAATACTAATAGATGATTTCTGTCCAAGGGCATCACTGCATTTCTGCCCTTTAAATGTACCTTTACATTGCTTTGAAGAAGTAGTAAAATTAGGTACCTCATTCCTGCCTCTCTGTTCCTAATTGTTAACTTTGTTTGGCATAACTGGGGAGTGGAGATCACTTGGAGAGAGGCAGAATAAGCCACTAGAGACCATGGCACTGGGCAGAGTCTGAATGTGTTGCCCTGTTCTCATCTCCAGGTGAGAATTACAACATTACCTGTTGCTAAAACATCTCAGCAGAGTTACTTCCCTCTTCTCCCCATCCATCTGAACTTCTCAGCACTTACTTCTGCCTGGCAAATTCCAGGTCCATTTTATGGCTTTGCAGAGCTGCCTCCATCTGGCCCATCTCTAGCTGGGCATTCCCAATGCAGCTGTGGAGGTTTCCAATCAGTTCATTCTTGTTGGGAACTTCCTCATCTGACCACTCTTGTATTGTTTTTAGCACACGCTCAGCTTTCTTGCAGCTTTCTTCAGGGTTGTCACCAGCCAGCACTACAGAAAAAGGGGAAAGTTTCATTCTAGTGTGTGGACACGGTGATACTGGGGAGGAAAGGTGCAGCTGTGTGAGCCTCAAACAAAGCCTGAGAAAGGTTAGGGCTCCTAAGTCTTCATTCATCTCCCACACTCCTCCTTCCAGTCTCCAAGACATCTGCCCCCGGGAGATGGTACGTCTGACCCTCCACTTGGCACTGCTGGAAATCTCTTTGAGCAAGGGGAAATGACTCTGGTGAACTTCACACTGGAGAATGGTGCTTGTTGGCTGAAGGTTTTGAAACCTCAGAGTTACTGCAGCAGGGTAGTTTGGTCTTGGAGAGAAAGTTCCAGCTGCAGTACTTAAGTTTTTATCTCTTAAATGAGCCCCTTGCACCTTCCTTCATCTCTCTACAATGGTATTTTTTGAACTGTGGAAATAATTAACTCCAGTGCTCTGCATTGTCTCAATAAAACAACTTCTGATTAATTACCATGTCAGCCAGAGGCATTTGCTAAGCAGGCAGCAGTGGCCTGCCTGGCTTTGCTATCTAAGTGGGGTCCTGAAAACCAATCAGCAAGACCTCACGTACAGAAAAAGCTGAGAAAAAAATGTGTTGGATTCTGTATCTAAGGAAGGGTTGGGAAAGGTGAAGAACACAAAAGCAAATACTTGCCAAAAACTGCCTAATATTGTTTGTTAGTACTTGCTCTGCTTCTGTTCTGGTCTGTAATTACTACAGCAAAGTGTGCCAGTCATCATTTTCTTACTGCCTCCAGACAGGACACCTACACATCTCAATGTCCTCCATACTCTTCATGAGGTATCTGTCAACCTCAGCTGGTTTTCGTTTCTTGTCCCGGACCCACCGTTGCTGCCTGAGCTTGCGCTCTCTCACACGGGCATAAATGGGCTTCTGCTGCTGCCAGAATTTGCTGCGTTTGTCCAGGTAGGAAATCCCACTCAAAACCAGGTCCTCCACTTTGATCCCTTGCTTGGTGCTGCTCTCCATCAAATCTGAAAATAAGATGGTAGAACCCAGGAGAGTATAATAATGTATAGGATGGATGAAGCTGCAGTTCAGAGGGGGAGTGCTTGGGAATGTTCTGATAGTCCTAGAAATTAAAGTCTTCAGAGCTGCTCAGAACTGATGTGATTAGGAGAGAAGTTATGGAAAACTCTCTTGCTGTTCCAGCCCTGGTAGGTGCTGCCTTCTCTGCTGATAAGAGCCAAGACGGGACCCAATTAATAGGGGCAACTGTGATGAGCGAGCGCCCAACCCTCCTGCCAGAACAGCATGGACAGTTGTACTGAGATGGCTCTGAAAAGTCTCCTGGATTAGATCGCAAGGTAGAAACTGAGAGGGCTTTGGCATGCCTGGAAACCAGATAGCCCACACATATTGTGAATGCTAGTGATAACCAAAAAACCTGAGAGTAGACTGAATTTGCAATTACTTCTCTATTACTGGGTAAAAAGTCCCCTAGGAAAATGATTAAAGAGGAATCACCTTCCTAAGTAAGATGCTTCTCTGAATCCTGCATTGTGATCTTAACAGGATTTATAATGAAACCACAAATGAGTTACAGTCTACTGAGCAATGCTTTGCACTTAATGCAAGTGTTAGTGGAATTTATCATTAAGTAATTTGTAAAGATGCTGTTTCTGCTTTTGGATGCATCAGCACAGATTGCTTTGGGTGGATTTATTGTTCATTACAAAAGCCTGCCATCTAACAGGGAAGGAAATACACTCAGGCATAGTTAGGAATATTGGATCTGGCTTCAAAAATACCTGTACACTCCAGACACCTGGCTGTCTCACAGCCACTGCACACACAGTGCGCTATGTGAGCTCTGATACAAAGAAGGAAGAGTAGTCCTAGCAATATAAAAGAAGAAAAAAAAGAACCTGCTTAGAAGGAACAGTTAGTTAAATGCAATTGAGAAACACCTTCATCCTTGAGCAACTTTTCTAGGTAGACCTTGTCAGCATAAAGCTCTCCAAGCAGCTGTCTCTCCGTTTTTGGATTCCTCACAGGCTCCTGTTTCTTTGTCCTTTTTTGATCCTTTGTCAGTTTGGTTTGGAGTTTCTGATTTGCTTTTTTGCTCTACAGCGAGAAAAAATAAAGAAATTTGGGGGAAGTAGTGTGGAACATTAGAATGAACGGAATTCTGTTTGCATTCCATATAAGCCAACTTATTTTTTAAATAAGGGCAGAGTCAGCATCTCACCGATGGCTTTGGTGCTGAGCAACTGAAAATTTTGCACCCAGTTGTGCTCCCTCACTTCCAAGAACAGGAGGGGGCACTGTAGTAAGGGCAAGAATTAGTTCCTCCCCAGTGCCTTGTGCTGTTCTGGAGGGCTGCCTGGTCAGTGCTGTGGGAGGACATAAATGCTGTGGGAAGGGCAGGTCCAGCTGCGGACAGTCTTTCTTTGACTGTGGACAGTCAAAGAAACAGAGGCTGTAACAGACAGGGCTTCTAAAACCTCAGGAGGGTGTTTCTAAAGTTTCACACCCAAAATCCCAACAATTAAAGGACTAATCTTTAGTCCCCTTTGTATAAATTCCTTTTACCACTGCATACCCATTCCAGCTGAAAGAAGCAATGAGCTTCTGAGGGAGATGTGGCTTGATGGAGGAGCAAGGCACTGCTTCAACGGACCACCCCAAAATGAAGCAATCGAGAAAGTGCCCATTATCAAAAATGTGAACCTTAAACATCAGGTAAAACCAAAGTAAATATTGTAGGTGAATGTACCCTGGCTCCGACCTCAGTGCTGTTACTCATTAGCCTTTGATGGGTGATGAGCAGCACCCTCTGCCTTCTCCTTTAAATTCTGTGAGGCTTGAACCAGGGGATGCTTAAATGTTCTGATAACAGATCTGTGTGCTTCCTGGCTCAGAAGCTACTTCACCAGACCAGCTGTACCACATCCACATCACTGCAGCAACTGTTAATCCTCTAATGCCTATTTCAGAAAGTATTAGCATTACAATAACTCTAGTTAGCTGCTGAAGCAAGAGCTCTTCAGACCATACCTCAGCCTGCCTGCTTACAAAGCACAGATCCTCTTTAATCGCCAGTTTGACTGAGGATGGACCTGTAAATACAGGGAAAATAATTGTTAGTGTTCAAAAACAGCAGTGCGTTTGCCTACAGCCCAGATGCTTGAAGGCATCTCAAGCCCTTGGCTCAGTGTATCGAGTGTGGCAAGGGTTTCACCTGGGCATTTCTATTAAGCTAAGAAAGCATCAGGAACAGAGGAACGTGAGCCAGATCTGGAAACTTCCCCTGTTTCTTCACATAAGCATCATGTATGAAAGAGCTCTGGGTTTTTACACAGCCAGGACATGAAGTTCACCCGTGGCACTCGAGGTGGGCTGAGATTTTGAAACTGCTTTCAGGGAGACTGAGGCACTTGAGTATCTCCAGCATCAGGGCCACTGTATGGGAGTGTCCTGGATGCTGGAAGGGATGGGATGTAGGGATCCACCTGAGCAGTCCCTGAGGAGCCGGGTGGGATGTGCTGCAGCTCTGGGCATGTGTGGAAGGTGGTGGCTCCAGCTGAGGTGTGTCCACGTGCCTGAGAGCGGGGGCACGTCCTGCCCACACTTGTCAGCCTATGAGAGCATTGTTAAGAGAAAAACTAAGGGAAAAGGGACAAGTTTTCAGTTTGCTTTGACTGTCATGGGGTCCTTGGCCTTTCCTGTCTCCTGCAGGACTCAGCTTTATGATCTAAGCCAGGAATTATGAAAGCAATGCTCCACTGCAGGAGTCAACAGTTTCACTGGTCTTATGCAATGTGAACTGGGGGGACGTCAGGGCCAGTCTTGGGTAGCAAGGCAAATTTCATTATGAACCTTGAATATTAGGATACAGATCTCTAAATGGATCCTGCAATCAGTAGGGCTGCAAGGAGATGAGCTGCTCTGCTTTGTACCACCTAGAACGTTTTCATGGTGACTTTGGGAATCTAAGTTAGTGTGATAATTTATTCTAATAAGTGAAGTTACTCGACACTGTACATGAACAGGCATTTGGCAAAAGTAAAACAGAACAGGGCTGTGCTCTTTTGGCTTCCTGGTTTCATCTGAGAACAGGCACTGAGCACATGAATCCAGGAGCAAAGAGGCTCTGTTGGTGCAGAGTCCTTGGGTCACTTGCAGAGCTCATTTGCCTAATTTGCCAGAGCTCGGCTGTCGCCCGAGCAGCTCCTGGCTGCGCCTGCAAGGGCACACGATGAAACCACTTACTGCCGACGCAGTTGATGATCGCCTCCTCGGACTTCTCGATACCCAGCCTGAACTTCTGTAGTTCTGGACGTAGTCTGTAGCCTCGGTGATAAAACACTAAAGCAAATTCAAAGTCGCCCATGGTATATAAGGTCTCAGCTTTTTGGTAAAGTCCCTAAAATGACATTAAAAATAAAATAAAATAAAAAAGATGAAAAAACCCCCAACTTCTGAGATCTCAATCAACACTCCCCACCAGGCAGAGGGAGAACCCTGTGCTATCACCACCTGCATACAACAAAATCTGATCCTGGAGCTCATTCACAGTTGCTGACCAAGCACCTCCATGTCCGTGGGAGTGATAAAAACACCCGAGTGTGTTTGGAGTTTGCTGTTTCCACATAATACTGCTGGTCTCCCAGACCAGCCCTTGGCCACCCCAGCCTCTTGCCACTTCACGCTCTTTACCTTGTAGAATGTTTTGTCATTTTGGAGCGAATCCTCAGCATCTTTCAGGGAATTTTCTGTGTCTCCAAGTCTCAGGTAACATTTGGAGCGGGCGACCAGGCACTCCTTGTCTCCTGCTCTCAGCTTCAGTGCCTGGAACGCGGCAGACACAGGTCTGTCCCCAGTGCCGGGCTCAGCAGCACAAACACACACAAGCACACACCCCCGAGGGACCTGCTCTGCCCCAGCGGGGTCTCAATGATGGATGAGGATAAAAACACAACATTTTTACTGCGAAAAATACTCTCTGGTTGTTCACACGTTCCCTCTGCTGCAGCTGCCCCATCTTTCCACCCCTCTCTGAGCACCCCCCTGCTCCGGGCAGGAGCTCGCAGCCCCTCCTGCGCCACCTCCCCTCATGCTGTCACCTCCAGGCGACCCTGGGGACACTTCCCTCCGTGCCATCACATCTGGGGTTGCCTCTCCACGCGCTGCCACCTCCCCTTGCCGTGGGTGCCACCTTCCTCCGTGTCCCCTTCCCCTGGTGCTGCCACCCTCTGCCAGCCGCCACCTCCGGGGGCCCTCCCCGCACCGGGCGCTCACGTTGTTGAAGCAGCCCAGGGCCTTGTCGTACTCGCCCCGCCGGCACAGCTGCTTGCCCTCGGCCATCAGGTTGGCAAAGGTGCCGGCGGGCGCCGCCATGGCCGCCGCTGACGCCGTCGCCTTGGCAACCGCTGCCTGGCAACCTCTCGACTTCCGGCGCCAAGCCCCGCCCAGACGGTGACGTCGCGGTGCTTTCCCGCGCCCCGGCAGGATTTCCCGCGCCCCGGCAGGATTTCCCGCGCCGCCGCTGTCCCGCTGCCCCCGGCCCTGCGCGGTGGCCGCGCTGCTGGGGGAAATCACCTGTATTCACCTCAATTTGCCTAAAATGACCGCCCGCACCGTGTTCCCGCAGCCGGGCCCTGCCCGGAGCCCGCACGCCGGGGTGGTCACGGGTCCCGCTCGGTCCCGCCTGGCCCGGCCCCTGCTGGGGGTTTTGCCCCAAAAAGCCCGCACCGAGGGCCCGGGCCGGGGAGGCGGAGGGTGAGCGGGTGCACAGGGACGTGGTGGGACCACTGCACGAGAGCCTCGGCAGGCAGTGAGTTCCTGGCCGGGTCAGGAGCCGGTGGGCAACCCGGGGGTTCCCCCAGGAGCCCCCCAGCCCCTCGCTGCAGCCCGGTGCTGCTCGGTGTTCTCTGGCAGCCCCCAGTACCGGTTTCATCACTGCAGTGTCCAGCCCTGGAGAACCCAATGATGACTGCGAGGAGCTGCTGGTCCTCTCCTCCTATCAGCAGCTTCAGTCTTGACTTTATTTCACCCTCGGGCAGGACCCTGCCAAGATGAACGTTTTAAAGGAATTTTTTCTTCCTGCCAAGTGACTGAGGGTGGGTGTGGTGTGTCCGTCCCGCTCGGGGGCTGCGAGATTTCACCTCACCATGGGGAAAGTTGGCGCTGCTGCTGGGTTCTGGATGCAGCTCAGGAATGACGGGGCCCGTCCTCGCTCCGTGGCTCCGGGATGGGGTTGGAGCAGCTGCAGCGTGGGAGGGAGCGGGTGCGTCACGCACGGGTGGTGAGACAAACACCAGTCGAGCCCTGGAGTGGGAGGCCAGTGTGACACACCCCTGTCCCCAGGGATGTGGGCAGATGATTTCGGACAGTGTAACCTTTCGGTGACTGTTTTCCATGGAGACTTTCCCCACTGACACAGCTGGGTGTGACACTTTCCCCCATGAGATGGGCAGGAGCATCGTGTCTGCATCCTCTGGTCCCCCTCCACACGGTGGCTGCTGCAGGCCTGTGCTCCAGCCTGGTGACAGTGTCGTGCAGACCACAGCAGACCTCACCTCTGGACCAAAGCTGTCTGCTCTTGTTCAAGAGACCACGCCAGGGGGGCTTCCCTGTGCGTGTGCTTCAGTCACAGGTTGGAAACACCAGGGAAAAGATAAACGTGTGGTGGTTGTTTCTGGCAAGGGGAAGGGATGTGGGCAGGAGGGTGTCTCAGGAATGGCTCTCTCCTGTCTGCTGTCTCCGATCCGTCCCTGCTGGTGCTCCCGGGGGTGCAGCGGTGACCCCCGCTCCTGAGCAGGGCTTGTCTGCCGCTCCCCACCATGGGCCCCGCCGGGCTCCTCCCGCCCCTGCGGGTACAACACCCCCGTGGGAGGTTTCTCCGCCAGCCCCAGCGCTGGGGAGGGAACGCCCGGCCCGGCTCGGCCGCGCTGCCAGGGCCCCGGCGCGGCGGGTGCAGGTGCGGGCACGCAGGAGCGGGTGGGGGGGCG
>VZRW01005269.1:98025-123949 GCA_013398125.1 Aegotheles bennettii
CGGCTTTGCGCCTTCGCCCCCTCCCCTGCCCCCAGGGTCCTGCCGAGCATCCCTTGGCGGGGCTGGGGGGATCGGTGGCCGCCCGGGTGCCCCCCGCTCCCTGGAGCGGGTCTGGCAGCCCCGGGAGCTCCGAGGTGGCCGTTTGCCAGCTGGGCTGTTCGCTACCTGCGGGACACCTGCTGTTTATCTTCCTGCTTTGGAAATTCTCCTCCTTTCCTACGCGTTTCTCTCTGCTCAGCTGCATTTGTCTCTGCTGTAGTGACCGAGAACTCTCGTGCATCGCACACACATCGTTTGTGTGCTTTTGCTTCATCCCCCTGGCTGGGTTTGGAGCCCAGGATATCAGCTCTAACCTCTGAAGCTGTCATTTGAGCCCTGTAGAGTCTTCCACGTCCCAGACTGCTGTGGGAACACAGGGATCGTGCTCTCCATCCTCCAGCCAGTGCTGCTCTCCCTGCCGTGGCCAGTCCTGGAGGTGGGACCCCATGTGAAGAGCAGGGCATGGGGCAGAGTGTGCTCCACTCCTGTCTGCTTTGTGAGTGATGTGGGGAAGGGTTTGAGGAATAAACTTGTTAAGGACCTCCCCCAAGGCTGCAGAATAAGAGAGCCTTTAAAGTCAGGCTTCTACACACCCTGCTTTGGCACCGGGTGCTTACCAGAGCCTTTGGAGCCTGGCTGCTGTTCTCCATTAGCCAGAATTAACACTGCCCATAGTCTGTTCCCCTCCTTGGCTGCTGTTTCCTTCTCAGAGGTTCCACACCTGCAGGGACCCTTCTCCTGAGCGGGGCATTCACCTCCTTGGTGAGTGCACCCACTTGCGTCACGGCAGAGCGGTGCCAGGCGTTTCGTAACACGCAGCGTTGAGGGATCCTGACCCGTGGAGCTGGGTGGCTGCTCTGGCCTCTTCTCTCGAGCCCTCTCTATCCTCTGATGAAAGCACGTGTGCTTGCCAGGTGGGAGCTGATGTAACTTTTCATGCTGCTGTGGGCTGAAATACTGGTTGCTCTTGAACTGCGTTAATAAGTGACCCGGGATGGAGGGGGAAGGTTGCTTTACACCATGGGTTTGTTGACATAATTCTTGGGAGAGAGGGCATGAAATATTTAATGGGGAGGGGAGTCCTTTTCTCCCAGCAAAGCATTGCCTGGATACAACTGGGATATGGTACTGAGCTGTGTCTGAATAAATTGCATGCACGAACGTCGTGGTCTGTGTGGACACAAACTGGTGAAGCTCATATACTCTGAGACCAGAGAGGGTTTAAAGAAAAATAAACCAAATCAATGTCTGTCTTTTCTTCTCCCCTTGCAGACTGCATTGTGCTGAATAGTGCCACATCATCCCATTTCTTTGGGAGGCAAGGAGTACCCAGGTTCTGCTGTCAAAAAGCTGCTTCTTGTCTCCCCATTGTGTTTTTAAGACTGCATTGTGTTTCCCTTCAGCTGGTCCCAGTGTTACAGCAGCATCCAGCTCATTAATCCTTGTCTAGCTTGATACCATCACTGCTTCTGTTGTCTGCCCTGATCCTGGGAAGCTGCTCCTCAGGGTCTGTGGTGCCCCAGGGTCTGTGCTCCCTCTTGGTGTTTGCAGAACAGATGCAAGCAGTTACTGGGGGCTGCTCTGATCCCGTCTCTGGCTGGAGAGGAGCCCTCACAGCACATACAGCCAGGAATTGCTGATGCCTTATGGATTATTTCTTTTTCCTGCTGATCTTTTAGCTTAGCATGTCAGCAGACTGAAGCAAATGTTTTGTGCTCTCTATCCCATGAGAAAGCTGCTGAAAAACTAAGGGGATGTGATTAAAGACTTGCTAATGAGGAAATGTCTCTGAGCCATGGGCAGATAAGGGTAGAACAGCCCCATTCTTGCTGTTCTGCTGCCACGACACAAGGATTTGGTAATTTTACATCTACTGCTATTGTAATAATCCTCTAGGTTTTCTCTTCTTACCCCAGTAGTATTATTGCAAAAACGAGGTGGTGAAACTGGGAGAGAAACCAGTGGAGCAGCAGAATGTACTGGTTTAAATAAGGTCAGGGAAGTCTGTGAGGGATGAGCAGCTTCACAGTGCCTTGTGGGAGTGCCTCTGCGTTCTGTGTGCCTCAGGTTTAAGCAATCCCATGTATGTCACTGTTGTTCCCACTGAGTTCTTTTTATTGGGCTCTTTTTAATAAGACCCGAGGGAGTCCTGGGTCCAGTTTCCCACAATGACATCTTGGTCATTGGCATAACCAGCATCATGACCGTTTTAATTTCTGCTGTGTTGCTCAGGGACTCTGTGGCACCCTGGAGAAGTGGAAAGTACTTAGGTTTTTTTTTTCTTAGATTAAGAAATATGTTTGCCATTTTCTTTTATCCATCTGCTTCTGCTGCAGTGAAATGGTGACATTTTTCTCTGGGATTGGCCTTTAGTGTATGGTAGAGTTGGCAGTTGATGGATCTCTAAGGGCTTTGAAAGCAAGGATATTCTAGCATCCTACTAGGGAAAACAAATAGCTGCAGGTAACTCGGGAGCAGGATTTGCTCTCAGAAATAGCCCTGCTGTAAAGCAAGAATGGTAATGGAAAGTTTTCAGCAGTACAGTACAGATGCCTTACTGTGTGTGCAGCTGTGAGGACGAGGGAGCACAGTGGTGTTTGTGGGAGCTGGGTATGTCTGTGCATGCTTGCAGGATAAGGTGAGGGTTTGTTGGGTTTTTTCTTACAGCTCAACAAGGTGAGGGTTTGTTGGGTTTTTTTCTTCCAGCTTTCTTCTGCAAGCCCAATGTACAGCCACTTCTGTAGCTTTGGGAAGTCTTCCTCTGCAGCAAGCCTGTGACTGACTGACCATAAGCTTTTGGTCAAAGCAGCTGGCATATTCTTTCTGACAGTGCTTATCTGATGGACAGACAGTGCCTCATAATTAAGAAAAAAGCTATCTTGGAACGGTACCATGGAACTGAGCCACAATTAGCAGAGGACAGATGCAAACCAGTTCTGCAGACCCACTTGATGTTCTTAGTCTGCAGTGAGCTGGTTGCTTTCTAGTAGTTAAACCTCGAGGTTCTGATTTGATGTAGAAAGATGAGATGCCTCAAACACTGCCTGGTGCTGTTTTGAAATGGGGTTAAAACAGAAACTGCACTGCAATCATGTTGGACTTCTGCATAACAATAATTCTCTGGAAGCAGGAACACTTTTTTTCAATGTATTTTGCCTTTTCTGTAGCTTCTCCTTTTCTATTTTTACTCTTGAACTGTGTTTGGAAAGATCTTGGCAGCAAATTTGACTTCTAGTTCTTAAGCCTGGTTAACAGTTTCCAATAACAGTACTTAGCCCGACCTGTTTTATTCTAGAGGCACAGAGGATGCAGCCTGCCTCTGTTTTCTGCAGAATAAATATTCTGTGTATTCTGGGGGGCACCTGCAAAACCACCTTCTTCCTACTCCAGGGCAAAAGGTCTTTATTTCTAACGATGGCGGATTATTCCCTGGCATATTCTTGCCTGTAGGATGAATAATCCAGTCAGTTACTAGTGGTTATTACCCAGAAGATAGCACAAGAAATAACTATGGGATTTTTAAACTGTTTCCCCCTGTGGGTCTTAAGTGGGGCATCTATTGTGTGATGGCACGGGTAGTTAGTTGGTCTTACTGAGCTGATACTATCCAGATACTCAGATGGAATCTGAGCTCTTCTTTTCTGTGTTGGTGCCTTTCTGCTTTGCAGCTCTCCCAGAAAGCATCCTAAATGTGCTCTTGTGCTTCCTGCTGTGCCTGGGGAGCAGTGACATGACCTCCAGTCACTCAGAGTGCAGCAGGAGCCACTGCTTGAGCTTCGCTGTCAGCAGTCTGACCCTCAGAAAAATCAAAGCCACTTGTTGGTGTCTGGCTGATCACAGGACTCGGTTCTGATGTTTGACACATGCAGACAGGCTCACTGGGATGAAGGGTTTGTTTAAATGTTTACTGCAGCTAAAAATAAATGCATCTTTGACACCTACGACTTTGTTACTGCATATCAGAAAGAAAAGTTGCAGCCCTGGGATCAGAAATAATTTACTTAAGTCAGTTTGAAATACTCTTTTAAAGAGGACAAAAGCCATCTGCAGGAAAGGCATGACATTAGGAATTATTTTTTAAATTATTTTTCTCAAAAAAACCCCAAACTGTCTTACCTTAATCATCTTTTGTCTTGAGCATCTCATTCTGCAGCGTGTGAAGACATCTAGATTTTGAAAATCTGTCCTTCCAAGACATCTAGATTTTGAAAAAAATAAAATAAAACTATGTAAACGTGTTCTGGTTTTGATAACAGTGGCAACGCTTCCTTTTCCCTTTAAAAAAAGTTCTGTGGGGTAAGGGGTGGCTGATTTGCCTGCAGTCAGACACAGACTGGGAACATGGCATGCCAAAGAGACTGGAAGGGAGGGTTTTCCTCTCCTGTTGCTGTGTCACTCCCTGGTTCTGAGTGGAAGAAATGGTGGTGTTACACAGATCCCCGACACTGAACCTGGGGTGCTGTGTGGATTGACACGAGCTCCCTGGATGGGGAGGGGGTGCTGGACGCTGGGTAAAGGCACAGTGGTGGCTGGGGCAGGCTGCATGGATTGGACCTTTCCCTGCTGGACCAAAGCAGTATTCTGGGCAGTGGAATGGGGTAGAGGTTTTGAGCAACAGGGAATAGTTCTTGCTTATCAGGTGAGTTTTATAGCCTTACTTATAATGAGGAGACACAGCCCCAGCTCTGTATGTGCTTTGGTTTTGCATTGAGCTAGGTGTTCTCTGGGAGAACTGGACTTGGTTTCTGATTACTTTTTTTTCCCCCCAATTCAGACTAAGCAGCCATGTCAGCCAAAGCCATCTCTGAGCAGACGGGGAAGGAGTTCTTGTACAAGTATATCTGCACATCCTCTGCCATCCAGAACCGTTTCAAGTATGCCCGGGTCACCCCAGACACCGACTGGGCACGACTCACCCAGGATCACCCTTGGCTTCTGAGCGAGGTAAGGAGAGGGACGTGTGGATGGGGTCAGGGAGATCTCTGCACCCCCAGCTGCCCCTGCCAGACCTGGCACATTGTGCTGCAGCAGGCTGTGAGCAGAACTGTGGTGAAGATCGTTCCTGAAGGACTGGTTGCTGCTGCTCTGCAACATTCATTTGCAACACTGATGAAGGAGCAAGCCTTGCTTCAAGGCTGCTGTATCGCCTTCCAGGGGGCCTGATTATAAAATCCCTTTAAGGACTGTGAAATACGTGAGCAGAGATGTGCAAACAAGAAGCTTCTAATAACCAGGCAGTGTAAATGTTAATTCAGACAGAGCAAGTGTCTGATATGTCAGTCCCTGTTCTCAAACCCTTGCTTTCTGAAGCCACGGAGTTCTTTCCCCATGATGAGCTCAGTTATGATGATGCTTGGATTTCCTGCATCCAAGCAGAATGTCAGGGACAACTTCCTTGCTTTTTCTGTGCAAGATCTTTTAAATCTCTTTGTTTCATAGCCATGGGCTTTCTGTAGAGAAAACGTATCCAGAGCTGTCAGTTGTCCAAGCTGGCTCCTTTCCAGTGGTTAATTATATTAAGTCATTGGTTGGTAGAACATGAATGTTTCAGTCCTTCCCTGACTGATGGAGTGAAGCCCTACACTAAGTAATTAAATGTTCCATGCTCAAATGCCTGAGTGAATTACTGGAAGATATCAGAACTGCTTCATAAAACACTCACAGGCAGCCAGTTGGGAGCAAGGATGGTATTTGTCCTCTGGGACAAAGTTGTGCCATGCTAGAAAGGGCTACAGGGTCCAGCAGAAACACAATGATCAGTGTTTCTGCACTGCGTATGCTGTCAGCTGAGGAAGTCCAGGGCAGATCAGCTGTACAGGCGAACGGCACCCATTTCTTTTTTAAAAAGACTTGCAAGCTCTAGAGATAAGTGTGTTACTTAGGAACAGCTTTCCATAGGTATCTTAGGGTCACAGGTGACTAAAACACACAGGACCCCTGGCCCTAGCCAGCCTTGTTTGCCATGGCAGCAGGAGCTTGCTTCGGGAGCAGCTGACTGTGCTGGCCGTGTCTCTGTTAGCTTCTCCTTATGAGCCTCTGTTCACAGAGAAATGTTAATTTCATGATGCATCTTACAGAGACAGTTTGCAAAACTGACAGGATGCTGTGTGCTTTCAGTGTGGTAACTTGTTCCTTTTACACAAAGGGAGTACCCATGCCCCATCCTAACGGCTGCTTTGGGAGTGATCCATGTTCATTGAACAAAGCCAAAGCAAACTGACCTTGCTCTGATGTACCCCTGTGTCTGAGTAGAAATAAGGCAGCTCTTGTCAAAATACAGCATAAAAAACCTGCAGGTGTGTTGTGGCAAGAGATGGGTTTGTCAGGAGAGTAAAGAATCCTGCAAGGACATTCACTGGACAGAATTCACAGAAGTTGTTTCGCTGTCTGCAGAGTCGCTGGACCTAAGTCACTTTCTAACCCTTCTCTTTCAATCCCTCTTGCACGATGCTGTAGCGTTTAGTGGTGAAGCCAGATCAGCTGATAAAGCGTCGTGGGAAGCTTGGACTGGTTGGAATTAACCTCACTCTGGATCAGGTGAAGGTTTGGCTCAAACAGCGTCTGGGCCAAGAAACCATGGTGAGTGCCACCTTAGCAACAAAAACACGACTACTTTTTTTTGTTCTGTCTTTTCTGCCTACCTGCAGTGCCAGGCACTGGTGTGCAGGTATTTCTCTTGCTTATGGTGGCTTAAAATGCATATTTGCATATTATGCTGATGCCAAAGCAAGT
Source organism: Aegotheles bennettii (assembly GCA_013398125.1). Taxonomy (NCBI): domain Eukaryota; kingdom Metazoa; phylum Chordata; class Aves; order Caprimulgiformes; family Aegothelidae; genus Aegotheles; species Aegotheles bennettii. The sequence goes on from VZRW01005269.1 coordinate 104,797, forward strand.
GGGAAGCTGACCCATGGGTGAACTTCCTGCTGATACTGATAAATGGATAGGGAGCACTGAGCTGTGTGACTGAGACCAAGTCTGCTTTGCAGGGCCTGAGTGGTGAGAGCTCAGCAGGAATTGGTACCACTTTGAGCATCCCTTCCACTTGGGAATCAGCAGTTGGTAGCTCAGGTGCTGGGCTGGTTGGCACTGCTGCCTTGCTTCAACACCCATGGCAGATTTAACAAGTATAAAAGCTGCCATAAAATGGGTCTTTTACTGTAGCCAGGCAGTGTGTTTTGGCTGATGACTGAGTGTTGCTTCAAGTCCCTGTTTGAACTCAGTGCAGGTTTGTAGTGTTTATTCTCGTGGGAACGATACTGCAATGCTAATAATAAAGAAACTCCTGCCATCCTGGCTGCTGTGTTTCAGGAGCTGGTAGAGTTCTGCTGCCTCCAGGAAGCCAATGCCTTGGCCCTGCTGTGATTGATTTGCTGCTGCCTCCAGCACCAAGCTGTGCAGCCAAGCCAGTAAGGTTTGCCCAAAGGCCATTATGAAACACCGGTCAACTGCATCTTCTGCACTCGCCTGTCAGGAAAACTGGGTGTTGAAATGGCTTCTTTAGCACAATGCATCAACCACATCTAAGGCAGGACTGTGCCAAGGGCTTGTGCCCAATAGTGTGTTCTCTCCTGCAGCAGTGTCCTCAGGAGCAGGGGGTATCTCCCATGGCCTGAGTGGGAGTGTCCCTTGAGCCAGGTGATTTGGTTTGGGTGCAGGACACTTCCTGGGACCTGGGTGTAGCTGCCTGTCCCTGTAGGAAGAGGCCAAGGGGTGCTCTTACTGCTCCATGCCCACTGACACCCCTGCCAGGGTGAGTGCTGAGTAGAGGCCTCTGTTCCTGCCATTCTCTGTCTAGCTCAGGAGTTCCCTCACTTCTGATTTTTTCAGAGCTCTGAGGAGCAGCTCGAGCTGCTCTGAGAAGGTGCTGTCTCTGGGGCAGGAGATGAGGAAGAGCCACCCTGGTGTAATTTGGGTAGCAGTCTCTCCTGTCAGGGAAGGGCAAGGTGACAGGCTCCTGTAACGTGGGAAGTTCAAATGTCCTGGGGTGGTACAGCACTGTGTCTAGCAGTGACAGTGCTGGGTGCTGTGCTGGAGAGGGAGGAGGATGGTTCCCTGGGAAACACAGTGGAGAAGTGCTTGGGAGGAAATAATTCCAGAAGAGTGTTGGTTAATTCTCAAAGCTCACCTTATGCTGTCATAAATGTGGGTATTGGACAAGCATTTATTGGTGTTTGTCTTGTGTTCTGCCTACAGATTGCTAATGCTAAAGGGATCCTAAAGAATTTTCTGATTGAACCCTTCGTCCCTCACAAGCAGGTCAGTATACTGAATAAAACATTGAAAAGTGCTTTTCTGTCTCTTTTAACTTGCATGTGGCTTTGGATTGATGCAGTGGAGAAAGCAGCATTCTTCCCTGTGAAGAGTTGTTAATAATCACATTGGTGGCTGGGGGTTACAGATCACTGGAGAGCAATGAAGCTGGAGAAGGCTCCCTCAATCTGGTACCCCCAAGCGTGGGTAACAAACTGTTGATCTGAGAGATCTCCATTTGTGCTGGTGAAATATCCATGCTCCACTATGGTTTGCAGGAAGGGTATAATTACCTAAGACAGAGGAGCTTTCAGTGCATGCAAGAAAGACCCTGCGTTGTGCTTCAGTTGCGTAAGACAGGAGCAGTTTTCTCTGGATGTGGGAAGTGTTGTCCCTGGCATGTTTCCCCAGGTCCTCTGGGTCCTGCTGCTCTCCCTCCCAGAGCCTGTTCAACCCTGGGGGTGTCTGGGTTGCTCCAATGCTGCTTTTCCTTGCAAAGTTTAGCTGTGGGCTCAGTTGCCTCTTCCCCAGCATCGACAGAGGGACTCTTCACAGTCTTCTCTGGGTGTGACTTGCTAATGTTTGTGCCTGGGTCCGTGCAGGAGGAAGAGTTCTATGTGTGCATATACGCTGCCCGTGAGGGAGACTACGTTCTCTTCCACCATGAAGGGGGTGTGGATGTGGGAGATGTTGATGCCAAAGCTCAGAAGTTGCTCGTGGCCGTGGATGAAAAGCTCAATGAATTGGATGTAAAGAAACATCTCCTGCAGCACGCACCAGCAAATAAAAAGGAGTAAGTTCAGTGCCCAGTTCTGGGCATGGCCACCCACGAGCTCCTCTCCTTTATTTTGGTGCAACATCCCTTTGTTCTGTTTCACCCTGCAGCTTGCTCTTCTACCCTTCTTGCTGCTCTCAAGAACACACTGTGTGTCCTAAACCCAAGTTCTTTGACCTGAGCCCCTTGTAAAACTCAAAATAAGCATTCCTAGAGCTTTGAGCCTTCATTTGACAGGAGCACTTCTCAGTCTACTGAAGTCCTGACCTCAGACGCTGGGAGACACATTGATTTTTGATCTTTTGTGCCAGCATAAAAGAGCTTCTTTTATTCAGTAGAAATAGTGATAAGATACGGATCTGATTGCTGATTCAGAAGTGCACTCTCCCTTACTCCAGCCTAGTGTAAGAAGGTTTTCTCTTGCTATTCCTATGCTCGCTGCAAGCTTATCTGTAGATCTCAAAGCTTCTTCTATATCACTTTTAATGAGATGCCTCTAGCTAGTTATCTTATGAGTCATGATTTTTCCAAACGTAACATACACTGATGGCATTGTTCAGGCTGAAGCAGCCTGTCACTAATATAGTTTACTGCAGCCTCTTCCCCATCCCAGCTAACAAAGCTTAGATCTGACAAAGATGTATATCTGACAGTGAGAGAATGATGCATTTCTGTCTCTTGGGGAGATTAAACAGACTGAGCATCCGTGTGACTGTTGTGAGCAACTCTGTTCTCAGCAGAGTTTGCTGGAGTGTAATTGAGATGAGTCACCAAGGTCTTCCTTTCCTTGAGTCATCACCTAGGCTCCTTCCAGAGGACGTGAATGAGAATGGAAGAAATTGATATAGAGCAGATTTGAGATTTGCCACTAATATAAATGAGGCAGGCAGAGCAGGCTGTGCATTGTATTTGGCTGCTTCAATTAATTTGTGCTGCATCATTTTTATTTCTTACAGTATCTTGGCTAGCTTCATCTGTGGTCTGTTCAACCTTTATGAAGATCTGTATTTCACATACCTGGAGATCAATCCATTAGGTAACAGACGTTTTTGGGAGCAGGACTTTCTGTTCTAAAACACTGAGATGTGTACTTCATCCTCTGTTTTATGTAGCTTGCAACAATACCAGGTGGCATATGCAAAAGAAGTGCAGAAGTGGCTGTAATGTGTTTGGAGCCATTAGTTGAATGAATCCCAAATGAACACTCCTGGCAGTGTTCTGTTATCTCATTTCCTGGTGGAAATGAAAAACTTCATTGAATGAGGTGTTAAGTTGGAACTGAAGAATGTAAAAGTTGCTCCATCAGAAAAAAAAGCACCTGAGCTAAGGCCTGGCCATGGCCATGATCACTAGTTCATTCTTAAGGGTTTGGTAAATACAACTGACAGTGGGGAGGGAGGGGAACAAAGGTGACCTGGTCTTTGTAATAATCCCTGTCTGGTATCCAGTCATATGAGTAAATCTAACATGTCTTTGTACAAAACAGAGCTAATTCTGGCTTGGTTTTTTGTTCTCTTCCAAATGCAGTGGTGACTAATGATGGTGTCTACATCCTTGATTTGGCTGCAAAGATTGATGCGACTGCTGACTACATCTGCAAAGTGAAATGGGGGGATGTGGAGTTCCCCCCTCCCTTTGGCAGGGAAGCTTACCCAGAGGCAAGTAACAACCCACTCTAGCCCAGATCCCTCTGTTGTGGACTACAAGATCAATCCCTCATGGCTTATGTGCCCGTGACATTGAGGTTTTCCCATGGGCTTTGTTGCTGTGGCATTGCTATCCATGAGAGCTTGTGCAGGCTGCTGTAGTGGTGGGACTTGTGCTAATCACACTCCAAACTGAAGTTGCTTTCCATCTCTGATTGGATGCTTCAGTTCTTTAATTCAGAGTGGACTTTTATTTAAGTAGAGGCTTCTATTTAACTTCATTCAGCTGTGTGCCAGACCTCTGTACTTGTGGGTTTTGCCTGTGTTGCTGCCCTGTCAGCATTGTTATTTTTTTGGGGGGCAGTGGCTACCACTTTTTTTCTCCTGAAAAGCAGTGACCAAGAGGAGGCCTGCAGGCAAATTTCTTGTTTTAGAGATGTCTGTTCACTCTGAGTTCCCTGGGTCTGTGCTGCATGAACACTGCTCCATACATAGCCTCCCAGCAGCTTCTAAAACTGTTGGAAGTAGAGCTCTCTGTTCTGTTACTTATCTCAGGTGACTGTCCTGCTGTGTCCAAAAGAATTTCTGTCCTGACTTTTTAATAATTGTAATTATGCTTCAGTTGGGGAAGGTTTTTTGTAATGTGGCCAGGAAATCCATTTAGCTGTTTCTCTCAGTGTGTCTTGCTGGGTGCCAACACTTAACTCAATTTGTTCTTAAAAGGATTAGTTCAGTTTTTGTCTCTGAATCATCCCTCTGCAGGTCACTGGGAAGGTTATTATGGCAGTGTCTTTGATAATTTCAATGAACCCCCAGTGAAGTGCCTCTCAACAGGCAGGCACACCGTGGTGCAGGAACACAGTGTTGAGCCAAATTGCAGCTCTTGGTGATTACACTCCTGGCTGAGGTAGAGCCAGAGTGCAGCCATGGATGTGTTGATTTGAAAATTTCCTCTGATCTAAGTCTCCAGCCAAGGTCAGAACAAGACTTCTCAGTTCAGAGGTGTTTTATGTAACTGTCCTCTGCAGAGCTGTGAAACCTGGGAGCTTCCCAGGGCCAGTTGGGCAGTGGAGAAGATGGGTGTAATGCAGCTTAGTGAAACACAACTAAGTCAACTCTGTTTCCAAAGATTATGTGCAAACAGGGAAAACCTATTTCTGGATCTGCACTCTACAAATGAAACAATATAGAATTTATTTATAGCAATCCCTGTGACTTCACCTGGGACAATCAAGAGACAAGCCAGCAGGCCTTGTGGAGACAACGCTCTTTGGAGGGTCTGATCTTGTTTCCAAGCAAGAATCAAAAGCTGAGCACGTGCTTGGGTTGATCCCCTTTGAAATTGTTAGAGAGAGCAGGGCACAAGCTGCCTATATCCAGTCTGAATTCAGTGTTCTGTCTTGGAGAGCACCCGACACAAATCAGTCCTGGCCCCTGAGAGATGAAGCTCAATCCCTTACAAAAAAGGTGTTTGTAGTTCTCTTCTCTCAGCCGTAGCCGGGGGGGAGATGTGGGAGCTCTGAGTGTCCAGGTGGGCCCAGCACTATAGCCCCTCTGGTTTGGAAAAGGAAGATGCAGAAGGAAGTGTAAACTGTGCTGCTCTCTCTGCAGGAAGCCTACATTGCTGATCTGGATGCAAAGAGTGGAGCCAGCTTGAAACTCACTATTCTCAACCCCAAAGGCAGGATCTGGACCATGGTAGCTGGTGGTGGTGCCTCTGTGGTTTACAGGTAACAGGAACAAGGTTTCCAGAGGGAAGGGGGGATTTACAGTGCTGGAAGAAAATAATTGATGTGGCCTCTGGAAAGGAGACTCTTCCAAAGTGATCCTTCCTGTGCCATGACTGCTTGGGACCTATTCAGAATGTAGATGTGCAGATTTCTTACCAAGATACAGAACATGGTGTCCTCTAGAGATCATTATTTTAATTCTAGGAGGTTCAGACTTGGTTTCTTTTTGACTTGGAAAGAAACAAGTTGGCTGAAAGCTGGTGATGGTAATACCATTGTCATGGTAGTCACTGACTTCCCATCATATCTAGGAGGTATAACAGGATTAATCATGACTGGCAACAAGAGGAGAGTAGCTTTGTGTTAAGCAGACAACATGATCTCTTACAATTCCCACTTTACCAGGAATTTTGAATGCTTTATTAAGATCTTTATAGTGCCTCAAATTGTAACTCATTTCTTAAATACCTTTTTTTTACAGTGACACCATTTGTGACCTGGGGGGTGTGAATGAACTGGCCAACTATGGGGAATACTCAGGAGCCCCAAGTGAGCAACAGACCTATGACTATGCTAAGACTATTCTCTCCCTCATGACACGAGAGAAGCACCCTGAAGGTAAGGGAGTTGCTGCAATTTCAGAGCTGCTAATGTGCTGCTGCCTTCTGAGTGAAATCATGATGGATCTTTGTCAGCTCTTGCTTCAGAGACAGGACTTGGGGTTTTCTGTGTAGCAAAGTGCAAATGTGTCAGATTCTAATCAGAAACTTTTGTGTGATACAAAGCTCTTCTCTTCCAGGCTCTGCTAAACGCAGCTCAGTGCAAGCTGTCAGCTGGTCTGAGCTGCAGCATTGCTTCACTCTGTCCTATGCTGCTTCACAATCTTGCTGCACACTGTTCTTAAAACAGTTTTATTTATGCATGTTTCTTCCCTCAGGTAAAATCCTGATCATTGGCGGCAGCATTGCAAACTTCACCAATGTAGCAGCCACTTTCAAAGTAAGTGACTGTTCAAACACCCAGAGCCACCAACCCCGAGCCACTTTCCTCAGTCTGGTGCTGTGCTGGGGCTAACAGTGCCTCTCTTCCAGGAGTTCCAGAGATGATGGGACATGGTAACCATGGGGCTGCCCATCTCACCTGTCCTGTATGTTTCTTCTAGGGCATTGTGAGAGCAATTAAGGATTACCAAGGTCCTCTGAAGGAGCATGAGGTGAGGATCTTTGTGCGAAGAGGAGGCCCGAACTACCAGGAAGGATTACGTGTCATGGGAGAAGTTGGTAAGGACCAACCATTTCCTTAAGTCTTGATCTCGCATCTCTTCTTCCACTGCTTTCTGCTGAGCCTTTTCAAGGTTAAATGCTTCGTTTGGTCAGAAGCTCATCTTGTTCCTTGCCCACCCCCCAGCTGACTGTTCTTCTTCACCTACACAGGGAAGACCACTGGGATCCCCATCCATGTCTTTGGCACAGAGACTCACATGACAGCAATTGTGGGCATGGCCCTTGGCCATCGGCCCATCCCCAACCAACCTCCTGCTGCAGCCCACACTGCCAACTTCCTCCTCAACGCCAGTGGCAGCCCTTCGGTGAGTTCCTTGCCCTCCAGGAAAGGGAATGCTTGTGAGGAGTCTCCTGAAGGCAGCTTCCCCTGCCTGAACAGGTCACAAACAAATCTTGGCCACCATTGTATTTGTGCAAAGCTCTGGGAAAACTGAAGTGACTCTGCTTGCGTGGTTTGCTAGGAGGGGCCCTGCCAAGGTTCACCTGCTTGTGCAGAAGATGTGACCCCTCAAACCAACAATGTAACTCTTGCATCTACTGGGAACTTGGTAATTTTGGAGTTTTCTTGCTTGACTGAAATGGTCCCATCTCAAAATCAACTTTTGTTGGGTTTCTTTGTAGCCTAGTGTAGCCACAGTGGCCATCTCCTGCATGCTCCAGCCCTTGTCTGGCATTTCTGACTTGGCTTCTGAATCTTTCAGACTCCAGCACCGAGCAGGACAGCTTCCTTCTCAGAGTCCAAACCAGATGATATTGCTCCAGCCAAGAAGGCAAAGCCAACAGCACCTCTTGGTAAGTCCTGGAGTCCAGCATTGGCAATGATTGCTAGGAGTTCTGTTCCAGAAGAGGATGTGGACTAGGCTGATGCTTTCACTGGGCATAAAGGGAAGCAGGTTTGTGGTACCTGTCTCTTTGTTTTGAGTTTAATTAAATGTTTTAGGATGTTGTCACTTGAGCTATTAGCTCATTCAACAAGGTGAGTCAGAGTTGCCTTGGTCTGGGATGTTTCTTTTAAGGGAACGGGATGGTTTGAGAGCTCCAGCTTTCCATGTCCCCTTGTGTGAGCCCTGCAGCCAGGCTGACTGCAGCCAGCTCCGACGTTCTGTTGCATGAGTGATTCTCTCTTTAACAGATTCAATCCCAGCCTCAAGACCTGGTTCAGGTAGGACACGTGTGACTAGCTGAGTGTGCCTGGCCTTGCTAGCAGCTGACTCTTAGTTCTTGGGTTTGTTGCTGTTTTTTTCTCTCCAGAAGTTTGCAGTGTTGTCTGGCCCTTCCCTCTTGCCCAGCAGATTTTGCTATCACCACGTGAACTTTTAATCTGTTTTTTCAGGTGCAGATAGAACACTTTTTTGCATAAAAACTTATTATTTCTGAGAGAGAGGAGGACAGGTCTCAAACTTTAACTTTTCTACTCTTCCACTGCCCCAATCATGATGGAGAAAAACTGCCCTAGGCATATTGTGAAAAGCTCTCTTCTCTTTGCTTTCACAAGGAAGGAATTGCTAACCATGCCCAATAACTGGCATTTTGTTTCAAAGGGAAATACAATACTGCAGGTGCCCTGCTCGTGGACCTTGAAGGGCACAGAAAAGTCACTCAATTAACTAAAATGTTCTTGTTGCCTTATCAGTTCAGCAAACCATTAAAGCTTGTGCTTGGTGAAGCCATGGGGACTTTAAGCACTCTCTTGAGCTCTGTGTTAGATGAGAATAAACTGCTGAATTGGGGTGAAAGGAGAGTTTCAAGCCACCTCCCCATCATTAGAGGAGGGATGCTGCAATGGGACTCTCAGATTCTTCTTAGTGTGGTCTCAGACAAATAGCAACACCTTCCTGGGCCTGCATTTTCCTGTTTCTATGAATACTAATTTTTACCTCCTTGCAGGCACCTGCAAGATAAAGATTTTTTTCAGGGTAGGCAGCTTCCTAAGAACAAGTCGTGTGGCACTGCATCTAAACTGAATGTGTATGGCTGGAGAGCAGCTATTTATCCTTATAGCCAGAACCACAGTATCCTGCTTAATCCCTAATGCTGTTTACCTTGGATTCAAAGCCAAGCAGAAATTATCTGTTGGCTGAGTAGGGATCAGCAGTTGATCAGCTCAGAGTTCTTAAGAGTTTTAAAATTAACTGTGCCTGGAGTCAGAGGGAGGAGCTCAGTGTTTTGCTGTGACAAGTGGTGTAAATAGGGGTTAAGCAAACAGTCCATCCTCATGAGCTGAGTTGTTGCCTCTCCTGTGACTGTCCCCTAAAGCCAAGTTTTGGGCTATATATAAATTATTGGAGCCATCAGGTTTGTATTGGATTCTGACCATAAAAACACCCCTGAAAACAAAAGCCGAGTGTGTAGAGCTTCTTTGCCTTCTTTGTCCCTTCCATTTCCTGCTTTTCTTCTTATTTCCTATCATGCCACTGTGGTGCCCTGACAAACCCAGGAGGCAAACCTCCTGTGGCTCTCCCAGGCTGTACACCATACACAAATAAAATTCAAAGTTCCCTTCCTCTTCAGCTTTGCAGAATGAAACTATCTGGGAGGAACATGAATGGCCCATGTGAGGAGAGGAAGAGGCAGTTCTCACTCCTCTCTTTCCTGCACCAGTTCCCCCCTGTGATTAAGCACTTGCCCACTTTTTGGAACCCAAAGCCTGGCTATTGTGTTCAGAATCCTGGCAAGGGGGATGCTGCTTCATCTGCAGTTTCTTCCTTCATTTGGACAGTGTGGCTCCTGCACCCTGCAGGTCACCTGTTGGGTTCAGTTTGGAGGGAGGAGAATGTCTGGGTGACTTTGAGCAGACCTTTGGCGAAGCTGCAGCTTCTGTCTTGTACAGATGCACCTTTCAAATGTGTTTTTTTCTCCCCTCTCTCTGAGCAGGTAAAGCTACAACGCTGTTCAGCCGTCACACCAAAGCTATCATTTGGGGGATGCAGACACGGGCTGTGCAAGGAATGCTGGACTTTGATTATATTTGCTCTCGAGATGAACCTTCAGTAGCTGCCATGGTTTATCCATTCACGTAAGTAGCCTGTGTTGACTCCATTATTTTCCTGTTTCACTCCAATTCTTATTAGTTTCTTTCTCTACCAGTCCCTGCTGTTCTTTAGTGTAGCTCTGCCCTAGCCTCCATCTCTGCTTTAATGCCTTCTCCTCTGCTCCCTTCCACCATCAGGTTGGCTTTGCAGACTGCTTCCTATTTCCCTCAACCACTGATTCTGGGCTGCTCTGAAACAGCTTAACGTTGGCCACATCATTTAAGTCTCACTTCGTGCTCCTTCAAAGGGTGTCCAAATTCTGTTCCTTCACTCAGCAAGCGAGGCATGTGTGGCTGGCTGGGCTTTCTTTAACAGCCCTCTGGCTTAGCAGGGGCAGTAAGGCTGGGTAAGGTTTCTTCTACTCATCTACTGCTTGCTGTGTGCTTATCTGAGACACTCTGATTTGTGCCTGCAGCAGCTGGAATTTTTCCTTCCAAATATGAGCCAGAATTGGAGCAGCTCTGCTAAAGGACTAAAGCAGTCTGTCATGTAGCCAAATAAAATTTAAAGTTAAAATCCTGTTCATCTTGTTCATATTCTTTCCTCTAGTGGCAGTAGTTTCTCAGCAGGCAGGGAGTGTGCAGATCCTTCAGTGGGACACAGCTCTCATGTTCATCCTCTCTTGCCTCATCACCACAGCTAATGGGGATGAGACTGTTGGGGATTGCAGGCTGCCCTCAGGGGGGAAACCTCCAGAGCAGAGCTGGGCATGAGCTGGTTTGTTATTGTACCACACAATGTGGGGGCCTCCCTGTCAAACAGAGCAGGAGTGGTTCCTGCTGAGACAGTGAGATGGGAGCACATACACAGGTAGGAGGCTTGTTTCATTCCTGTGGTTTTTGGACATCAAGGATAGCTGTCTAATCAACCTGCAGAGAATTTTACCTCTTGACAGTTAAGTACCTTGTGCTGTTAGTCTGCAGCTCTGATGATGATTGCAGCTCTAATACCTTCTCAGCAAGTGGAAACCTCAGAACCCTAAAACTGAGTGCAGGCAGAGTCACCTCTGGAGAGGAGTGGCAACCCCTTGCAGTGCTGCAGTTTAGTGGAGAAAAAGCCATAAGGATTAAAAGCTGAAGGCTGCCTGTAATTACCTGATTCTACTCAACCTTTTGGAGAAATCCAGACTGGCAAAACCTGGAAAGTTCTGTTACGGGTGGGCAGTATAGGAACACAGCCAATAGCTCTGGATTCTGAAACAACAGTAGAGTTGAAGTTCCAGTCACAGCATCTGCTGTGTATTAAAGCCACCAGCTACAGTGGAACTTCCCTTCAGCAAGTGTGGGGTGGGTGGGCACAGTCTCACTGTAGCAGAACTGGAAAGCAGATTGGCCCTGGCATTGCTGTCCTGGCTGTCCACTGCAGATACTGGTTTCCTGTTCCCCCAGTCCAGTATTTGTTCCTGCCCAGTAATGCAGCTTTGCATTCTCATTCATTACTCTTTCTGTGCCTCATTCTGTCTTCCAGCTTGGAGTAGAATTGAGGCTCTGGTAACTTCACTGTGGGAGAGCTTATTCATCTTGCTGGATGCCTCTGTCCCCATTAGCCCGTCTCCTTCCATATGCTGCTCTGTTCTATCCTCTGAAGAACCTTCTGCTGTTAGTATGGTCCCTCCCCATGTACACTCACTTGCTAGTGAGTCTCACAGTCAGTCTTGGTGTCTGAGAACTGGGGTTTGTAAACTCCTCTATCTGCATGCACTGTATCCCTTGGTCTTTCCAATAGCCTTAAGAGTCAGGGCTCTGTCATCTTCTCCACTGCAGTGGTGACCACAGGCAGAAGTTCTACTGGGGCCACAAAGAAATCCTGATCCCAGTCTACAAGAACATGTCAGATGCCATGAGGAAGCACCCAGAGGTGGATGTTCTCATCAACTTTGCATCTCTGCGCTCTGCTTATGACAGCACTGTTGAAACCATGAATTATCCACAGGTGAGTGAGGGAACCAGAAGCAGCCCAGGAAAATGAAGATCTTGTCAGCAGGGTACCGGTGTTTCTTAAACTGTGGTGACATTAGCAAATTGGCATCATCTTCCAACTTAGCAAATAAATACCATGGTTCTAACTCCTTGTACCCTCCCGAAGGAGGGTACTGGAGTTGCATAGCAAATTCTAATGCTGGACTTGCAATTTGCATAAGAGGAACTTGGCACCTCTTGGTTAGGAGTGACTGCTCTGGGGTGGTTAAAATACAGTGCTGCTCATGTGCAAGGGGGAGGAAAAACATCCTGCACGGTGCACCGAGACTGCTGTGAAGGTCACAGGAGATAGATCCATGCACTGGGCCTTCCTGTATGAGAGTTCCCAGCACGGCCTCCCAGGTCTGTGCTGCAGAGCTCGTCAGGGTGGTGACACTGGGGGGTACTAGTGTTTGGTTTTTTATCTCAATGCAGATCCGCACCATTGCCATTATTGCTGAGGGTATTCCAGAGGTCCTGACACGCAAGCTGATCAAGGCAGCTGATAAAAAAGGAGTCACCATCATTGGGCCTGCAACTGTAAGAACTGGTGACCTTTTTCATCCTCTTATCCATCTGTCTTAATCTTCAAATTGGCTTCCTCTGAAGGATAAAGTATATCCTCCAATCCTTTGTCTCTAGTCATATAAAATGCATGTTAATTTCTCACTTCAAGGTCAGGTTACTGACTTCTGTTGTCTGTACAGACACTGACCAGGCTGCCTTGCAGCAATGTTCCTCAGTTTCCTGAATATTTTTAGGAGCTTTACACATTTCTCTAATTTTCTTGTAGGTTGGTGGGATCAAACCAGGTTGCTTTAAAATAGGCAATACAGGAGGCATGCTGGATAATATCTTGGCATCAAAACTGTACCGTCCTGGCAGCGTGGCTTATGTTTCACGATCTGGAGGAATGTCCAACGAGCTCAACAACATCATTTCCCGAACCACAGATGGAGTCTATGAAGGGGTGGCCATTGGAGGAGACAGGTAGGAGTCTGCATCTTCAACAGCCACCTTTGATTTTAAAGTCAGTCAACAGAAGAGCTGTCAGTAATTTGGAGGAAGAAGGGCAGGTTGGGCAGGTTATTAAATGCAACTTCTGTTTTCCCTGTGTTCTACCCAGATATCCTGGTTCAACTTTTATGGATCACGTCTTGCGTTATCAGGATACTCCAGGAGTGAAAATGATCGTAGTGCTTGGAGAGGTGAGTGAGGCTAGTTCACCCCTATCAGAGAAATATCCAAATGTTTTATTTTGGGAGCATCTGACCTGGCTGCCAGGATGCTGAATAACAACTGCTGCTGTTCTGGAATCTCTGAATTTGTATTTCATGCTTCTTTATTCAAAAGAAACTGAGTGTATTCCACAGGCAAGCATCAGTCTCCCCTACCTTAAAATCAAATAAGGAGGCTTTGTTCTGGGGCTTCAGCTGTTACTCAGTGACAAAGAAGAATATCCAAGTGATGTTTCCATGTGCATCTCAGAGCTGGTTTCTACAAAAGCGCAAAGTTTGAACCAACTCAGCTCTTTCTTTCTGCAGATTGGAGGCACAGAAGAGTACAAGATCTGCAGGGGCATTAAAGAAGGTCGTATCACCAAGCCAGTGGTGTGCTGGTGCATTGGTACTTGTGCCACTATGTTCTCCTCAGAGGTATGTGCAAAAATGGGGGCAAATGCATGAAATAAGTATGTATATCCACAACAGGAAGGAAAAAGCCAACTTCTCTCACTGTGCCTAAACCTTCTAGAATTGCCAGTAGCAACTGGAAGTGCAGAAGTTAATAAATATAAATGGCAAAAGCTTTTTGTGCTTCTGCAGTCTGCCACTGGAGATTCCCATGGGATCCTGCATACTTGTAAAGGGAGCCCAAAGATCCCAGGTAATGCAACAGATTCTAATAGCCACCTGCTACTGGAGTGGGAATGGGAAAGGTGCATGTTGAGCAGCTCTGGAGAGTGGGAGAATTTAGGGAGGCAGAATATCAATGGAAGAACCTAGAGTGATTGCAGGTCAGAAAATGTCCTGTGTGTTGCAGTCAAGAGTTCTGTTAGCCCAAAACTGGCAGATGTGCAGTCACTGGTATTCCTGCCACCAGTTTCAAATCAGCCCTTCATTCTGTTTTACTCTCTGCAGGTAAACAACTTGCATTCCTCACTGCTGTCCCTTGTTTGTAGGTGCAGTTTGGCCATGCAGGAGCTTGTGCCAACCAGGCTTCTGAAACTGCTGTTGCAAAGAATCAAGCCTTGAAGGAAGCTGGTGTGTTTGTTCCCCGGAGTTTTGATGAGCTGGGAGAGGTCATTCAGTAAGTCCCATTAGCAGGACACCTTCAGCAGGGAACAAACTGCTAAGGCACTGATTCTAGCCTGATAAAGGAACATTTCTTGCTTAAGGAAAGCAACTTCTGTTCATTCTGGGTTTTTAAGGTCTAGATCAAGACCACCTCACTTGTATGTCTTCAAAGGACCTAGGTTAATAAATGGATTCTCTCTCCCTAGGTCTGTCTACCAGGATCTTGTGGCCAAGAGAGTGATCGAACCAGCTGAGGAAGTGCCTCCTCCAACTGTGCCAATGGATTACTCCTGGGCAAGGGTGAGCTGTGTGGTTTTACCTGCTTTTTGGTTCTTTAGAAGCCAGGCAGATGTTTGCTGTGATTCTGAATATTTATGCTGATAATAGTGTTGCCTTGAGGTTTATCTTGCACTTCAATGTTATCTGTGAGCTCCCTGGCTACGCTGGTTCCAGGCTGTGGAAGCCACTCTGAGCTTAGGGCATTGTTGTGTCACCACTTGGCCTCCTACTGCCCCTTGCTTCCAACACGGAATGTTTAAAATCACATCTCTCTGCTGCAATTTCAGGAGCTGGGTCTGATCCGCAAACCAGCTTCTTTTATGACCAGCATCTGTGATGAGAGAGGTCAGGAACTCATCTATGCCGGGATGCCAATCACTGAGGTCTTCAAAGAAGAGATGGGAATTGGAGGGGTTCTGGGCCTGCTCTGGTTTCAAAGGAGGTGAGGCAGCCTTTTGTGAAAGCTCCCAAATTATTTGCCTTGCAGTTTGGCTTGTTTGTAACAGACTTCTAAGCACAAAAGTAACTCCATGGTTTCTTTGTGAACATAGATTCATTGGAAATGCCATCTCTAGCCCCTTCTCTGACTCCCCATCAGTGTTTCAAGGCTTTGTACAGTATGTCTTAGTCTTGGGATGAAGTTTTCCACAAGTTTTGTGGTACATTGAGGAAACTTCACATTCTGCTTATTAGAATTGTCACCTTGACTCTGGAGAGACTGGGGAGGTTACAAACATTTGCTAACCAGCCTACAGGGAATCTTCTGAATGGCAGAAGCTTGCTGCCTTAATCTGGGCATACTTCCCTTAGAGGCACTCTTGGCACTAGCTGGAGTCTTTGGCTCATTCAGTTCTCTTTACAATAACTCCAGCCTCTTCCCTGCCCAGGTTACCCAGGTATGCCTGCCAGTTCATCGAGATGTGTTTGATGGTAACAGCAGATCATGGGCCTGCTGTCTCTGGAGCCCACAACACCATTGTCTGTGCAAGAGCTGGAAAAGATCTTGTCTCGAGTCTCACTTCAGGCCTTCTTACTATTGTAAGTGCTTCATCTCAAGAAGATTTAGTTTTGCTGCTAACTACTCTGTCCAGGTTTTATTACTATTAATTAAAGATTGGCTGTCCTGTACAGGTTGTGTCTGTTTACTCACCCTTTCAATTTCTGTTGAATTCAACTCTTAACAGCTTGATGCTCTAGGTTTAAAACCTAATCCATCTTACTAGAAAGCAAGGCTATTTTGATGTCTCTCATCTGAGTCTAGAGACATTTTGCAGAAGCCAAATTGCTGTCAACATTGTCCCTGTATGGCTGCCTTGTCTCTTCCAACACTGACAACTGAATGTGAATAAAACAGACTTCAGATTGCATTTCCCCCACACCCTGTCTCTAGTGGAGATGTGTTGGCTACACATTGACACTTGAGTTATACGTGTAACTCGTTTGCTTGCCTGATTTTAATTTCATGAATGCCACATTGACAGGCAGGGTGGATGGGGAGGATAATCTTGTGCTTGTCTTGTACCTGAACTTTGGAGTCCTTTGCTATAATTCCGTTTGTGTGTTGCACCCAGGGTGACAGGTTTGGTGGAGCACTGGATGCTGCAGCTAAAATGTTCAGCAAAGCCTTCGACAGTGGGATCATCCCTATGGAGTTTGTGAATAAGATGAAGAAAGAAGGGAAACTGATTATGGGCATTGGACACAGAGTGAAATCGGTAAGAAAAGGGCATTAGTATAAACTGGAGG
The DNA here is from genome assembly GCA_013398125.1 of Aegotheles bennettii. NCBI lineage: Eukaryota > Metazoa > Chordata > Aves > Caprimulgiformes > Aegothelidae > Aegotheles > Aegotheles bennettii. Next base: position 120,896 of record VZRW01005269.1, read on the forward strand.
TTTGTTTGGGTTTTTAGAGGGGTGAGGGAGAGGGGAAGAAAAAACAAAGGAAAGGAAATTGGCAACTTTCAGAGGCAGCTATTGACCAAATTCTCAGGATTTTACAAATCCTAAGCATACAAATAGTAAAGCTTTTGGCAAGTACCTGTGTAAGGCAACATCTGTGACCATAACGTGTTCTCAACTTGCAGATAAATAACCCAGACATGAGAGTTCAGATTCTCAAAGACTACGTGAAGCAGCATTTCCCTGCCACCCCACTTTTGGACTATGCACTTGAAGTAGAAAAAATTACAACTTCTAAGGTGAAATGCGCTAGGATTTGTCTCCTCTTGAGCACTTTTTCTTATAGGGGACAAGTGAATGGGGTTAATACTGTATTTCAATTGCAATTGTTGCTGGGGTTTTGTTTTTCTATGGTAGACTTTGGACCAAGTACAACTACAGTTTGTTGAGGCTGAAGACATTTTTTGGACACTGGGAAAATGCTGAACAACCCAAAACCCAGCCTGTGTTGTTCAGAGTTTCTGGAACTGCTGTGTTCTTTAAATCTGAGGCAGAGCTGGCATGTGTGATGGGCTGTGGCAGATAACAGACGTGTTTGTTTCAAATCAGAGTTATCTGGGGCTGTTTTTCCATCATTCACATGGTGTGGCTCTTCCTCAAGTTGCTGAACAGGCTCTATCGCTAGGCTTGTGTGCCCACAATTATGGGTGATCCTCAAGTTGCCTTGGAGGATGGAAGCTGTCAGGTGAACATCACTTGCCACTGTTAGCATCTTTATTGGGGTGTGTTTTCATTTCCTGCAGAAACCAAACCTTATCCTGAATGTAGATGGCTTTATTGGAGTTGCCTTTGTTGATGTACTCAGGAATTGTGGCTCTTTCACACGGTGAGTAGGTAGTGGGGTGTTTCTCTTAGGACATGGTCCTATAAAAATGATGGGAGCTGTACTGCCAGTGTATGTGGGGCCAGGATTTCAAAAGGATGTTGTGAAGGAAATGTAGCCTGGACCTGGGGGAAGTTTCACGTGAATTTGGTGGTGTTGCTGGCACTAGAACAGACTCAGCCTTTCTAAGATTGATTCCTTAAACAGATATCACTGCGAGGAACTATTTAATTTCTTTTCTCTTGCAGGGAAGAAGCAGATGAATATATTGATATAGGAGCTCTTAATGGCATCTTTGTGCTAGGCAGGAGTATGGGATTCATTGGTAAGTTTGCCACGTTCCTGCCCCTTCCCTCTTCCTGGGGGATGCCCGACCACCACGAACGCATGAACCTCTGGAGCCTCAGTCTAAAACACCAGGTGTAGGGATCCAGAAAGGTCTTTTGAGGCGAAGACTAGGAGGAGCAGAAATCCTATAACATAAACCACTTTTGTTTTAGGACACTACCTGGATCAGAAGAGACTGAAGCAAGGCCTGTACCGTCACCCGTGGGATGACATATCCTATGTTCTACCAGAGCACATGACCATGTGAGAAGCTGCAGTGTCACCTGGGTGTCACTTTGAGGAGACAGAAGCCTGCACAGAGGACAGCCACAAATGGGACTTTATACAAAGGCCATGGGTACACAGACACTGAGCTGTCTGGTCCAACTGTGCAAAGTGATGGTCTATAAGAATAGAAACTTACTCTAATCAAAACCAAAACTGGTGATATTCCGTATGTTACCTGCTGTATTTAATACTGTCTTTCACCCTTTTATTTTTTTCTACTTGTTTCATTTTGTTTCCAGAAGAGATTTTAACAGTTTGAGGGGGGGTGGTGTAGTTTTGCTCATAGGTGCAGTCTTGCTGAACTTGCAGAAGATCCATTAGCCTAGTAACAAGCTGTAACTTTTCCTGAGAGAAGAGGGGAAAGGACCCATTATTCCCACAAGCCATGACTTGGGCTTTTTTTTTTCTGGTTGTTGGTTGTTTTTCAACTTGTTACTGTGTTCTCATCTTCAGTATGATTATATCCTGAATAGTGGGACCACTGATGTATAACCAATGTTACTCAAACTCTGGTGTAGTAATTTAAAGTGTAAAGTTGTAACATACTGCTGTTAAAACTGTGAAACTACATGTATTCTGGTGTCTGTATTTATGCAAACAACTCATTTACTATTGAACTGCTGGGGTATGAAATGTCACTCAATACCTGCAGATACAAAGATGCTCTCAGTAATAACTTCAGTGTCCTACTTGTCTGTGTATTGTAACCTAACTCAAATAAATAATACACTACTCATTTATTCTTTTTTCTGCTTCTGACTTCTAAAAACTGGTCCCAAACTGTGTCTAAGGGATTGTGTGGCAAAATCCCAACCCTCAGAGCAGCTCTTCCTCATGGGCTGTGTTCTGGTTAAGAGAAGTTAACCTGTTAAGTGTGTATGGTTTTGGGGTTTTTTTTGAGGTGACATTTAGCAAATTGCAGAAGAAACATGAGGAAAGTAATTATCTGTAATTATACAGCATTATAAAAGAGCTAGAGATCTGTACCATGTTGTAAACACTGAAATCATCAAGTACAGCCCACTTATACTTAACAATACCACAAATGTACCTTAGTTGGGATGAGGGGATTCCTTGTACCTTAGTTGGAGTGAGGGGAGTCCTGGTGTCGTGTCCCTTTCCTGCAGGCCTGCCTGGGGGTGATATTAAGGAGAAAAACAGTCAAATTGGGTGGCTTAAGGCTCTGAGGGGAACCATGCAGGTGTTTCTGCTCGGGTACCTGCACGGTGTCACCAGGAGGGTCCTCAGGGGCCAGCCCAGGCCCCGGAGGGGGCAGCTCGGGATGCGAAACCCCGGGGGGGCCGTGAGGGGAACGGTACCGCCCGCCCTGTCCCGCCCTTCACCTGAGGCGGGCAGCCGGGCCGGTGCTGGGCCACGGGGCCCCTCTGCTCGCAGGGCAGCGGGGGGGCACTTGCTCCGCTCACGGGGCCCCGGGGAGCGGCGGCCCGGGCTGAGGGGACGGGGAGACCCAGGCTGAGGGGATGGGACGGGACGCCCTGGGCTGAGGGGATGGGGAGACCCGGACTGAGGGGATGGGACGCTCTGGGCTG
>VZRW01005269.1:124390-135168 GCA_013398125.1 Aegotheles bennettii
GGAGGCGGAGGAGTTCGGGTGCCCGGCTCACTGCTCCGACCTGGCGTGGCGGCAGAACGAGCAGCGCCGGCACGGCCTCTACTGCGACATCACCCTGGCGTTCGGCGGCGGGCGGCCCGGCGCGGCCCGCGAGTACCGGGCTCACCGCTCCGTCCTGGCCGCCGCCACCGAGTACTTCACGCCGCTGCTCTCGGGTGGCTTCGCGGAGTCGCGCTCGGGTCGCGTGGAGCTGCAGAAATGGAGCTCGGAGGGCGGCCCCGACCCCGACACGGTGGAGGCCGTCATCGGCTTCATGTACACGGGCACCATCCGTGTGAGCCCCGGCAACGTCCACGAGGTGCTGGAGATGGCGGACAGGTGAGCGGGGCCTGGGGCTGGGGGTGGCCGGGTGGTGGCAGCCGGGCCCCAGGGTCACCCCGGTGGGTTTTTCCACAGGTTCCTGCTGACCCGGCTGAAGGAGTTCTGTGGGGAGTTCCTGAAGAAGAAGCTGAACCTCTCCAACTGCGTGGCGGTTCACAGCTTGGCCCACATGTACTCCCTGAACCAGCTGGCCCTCAAAGCTCAGGATATGATCAGGAGGAACTTCCACAGAGTTATCCAGGATGAGGAGTTCTACACCTTGCCCTTTCACCTCATCAGGGACTGGCTTTCAGACTCTGAGATCACCGTGGACTCTGAGGAGATCCTCTTTGAGACGGTTTTGAAGTGGGTCCAGAAAAATCCAGAGGAAAGAGAAAGGTACTTTGAAGATCTCTTTAAACTGCTTAGATTGTCTCAGATGAAACCCACTTACCTTACTCGCCACGTCAAATCTGAAAAGCTGGTGTCGAGCAACGAAGCCTGCGTTAAGTTGGTGTCTGAAGCAGTGGAGAGTCATGCCCTGCGGTCTGAGAACTTACAGTCTGGTAACCTCCAGCATTCAGCTTGTCCCGTGGCGTTGTTGCCACGTTTTGGACAAAACATGGACGTCATTATGGTGATCGGGGGGGTGTCGGAGGGAGGAGATTACCTGAGCGAGTGCGTGGGGTATTTCATTGATGAAGATCGGTGGGTAAACCTACCACACATACACAACCACCTCGACGGGCACGCCGTGGCTGTGACAGAGTCCTATGTCTACGTGGCTGGCTCCATGGAACCGGGCTTTGCCAAGACCGTGGAAAGGTACAACCCCAACAGAAACATCTGGGAGCAAGTCTCAAACCTGATAACCAGAAAGCATTCTTTTGGCCTTACTGAAGTGAAAGGAAACTTGTACAGCATCGGTGGGCACGGCAATTTCAGTCCTGGCTTTAAAGATGTGGCCATTTATAATCCTGAGCAAGACAAGTGGCTGAACCTGGAGTCGGCACCGAAGATCCTCCGCGATGTCAAGGCTGTGTCTGTAGAAGACCGGTTCATTTATGTTGCTGCTCGGACCCCGGTTGACAGCGACAGTGAGGATGGGTTGAGGGCAGTGATCATCAGATACGATGCTGAAACAAGGCAGTGGCAGGACGTGGAGTCGCTGCCACTCGTTGATAATTACTGCTCGTTCCAGATGTCTGTTGCTAACACAAACTTTTACCACACGGCATCGTGCTGCCCCAAGAGTTACCCCATAGATAACGAGGAAGCCAAGATAAAGATCTCCAGCAGGGCCTCAGATGAGATACTGGAAAGCTTACCCCCAGAGGTTCTTAGCATTGAAGGAGCTGCTATTTGCTATTATAAAGATGATGTTTTTATCATTGGGGGGTGGAAAAACAGCGATGATATTGACAAGCAGTACAGAAAGGAGGCTTATCGATACTGTGCCGAGAGGAAGCGCTGGATGCTTCTGCCTCCTATGCCTCAGCCTCGCTGCAGAGCGACAGCCTGTCACGTGAGGATTCCCTTCAGGTGCTTGCAGGGAACGCAGAGATACCCTATGCCACAAAATCTGATGTGGCAGAAAGATAGGATAAGGCAGATGCAGGAAAGGCAGATGCAGGAAATCCACCGACACTCACTGAGCTTGCGGAGGATGCCACGCTCGCAGATTGAGTGCTAGCTCCTGGAATATCACTGGTGTGTCTAGGAAATGCTGTGCTAAACCAGTTTGTTAGGCTTGGTGTGTCTTTATAAGACATAAGGGTGTTGGTTGGATTTGGTGCAGAAAAACAGCATCTTTAATGTATTGAAAAGGAAGAAGCTCGGAAGTTGAGGATGGATGGGAATTGAGGAACGGTGTGAATCCAACAGTATTACTTGGCAGTGCCCAGGGAAAAACTGTAGCCTGTAGCGGACTGTGAAATATCTCCGGGATCATTCAGTCTGTTATTTCTCTCTTCAGGTCTTTTTCTTCAAGGATTTCTGTAGAGTTAGTCTCTAACAGTTCTATTTTGAAAATCAAAGATCTCTATCTTAATAATTTAGTGGTTACATTTGTGTGTGCTTCAAAGCACCTGTTTTATTTGCACTTATCTATTGACATTCCTTTGATCCTCTCCTCAGTGACTAAACTTCACATGTAATTGCTGTTAGTGTACTTAGCATTCCCAAGTCGGAGGCAGGTGCAATAGTCACACCTATATATGAAAACAAAAGCACAATCTTACTTTATAAAATTACTTCAGGATGTTTCTATGTGTATTAAGTATTTTGTATCTGTGTGCTGTTGAGAGGCTGCAGAGTTTGTTTATAAATGGATGATTGGTGGTAGGACACAAGACACTAAAACAGGGAACTTGAGGCAGTAGGTTTATTTTTTTTCAGGTGTATCTGAAGATGCTTTGAGTTTGTCTTTGACAGCTTCATTAGGTCAACGATCAGCTTGATAAAAGGAGTGGAACCTGGTGAAGGAGCTGCCCACCAACACTGACTGTTCACTTTGATCAGTGTGTGTACAGTAATAGGCTGAAACCTGAGTTACAGATCCTTTCTGAAATGTTGCACACTTTCTAATTCTAGTGAAAAAGTGACCAGAAGGACCCCCATGAGCCTGTTCCAGCCTGTCTCTGACAATCAGTACCCTTTGCCTTCCATGTACTCTCCCGAGGTAACCACAGTAGCCGTGCTGCAGTGCTCTGTAACGAGAAGGAGCACGTGGTGTTCCTTCTGGAGCAAGACAGTTGAGTTTTCATAGTCCCTAAATACCTGAACTTCCCCACTTACTGTGACTTCCCCACTTAAGCTGATTTAAGTACCTTTTGGCGTTTTGAGGTGGTTTTACATAAGCTGGTGCCCTGGTGGCTCTGGTTTGCTTGCTGCTACACTCCCAAGGGACAGAGCATGGGATATTCCCTCGAGTACCACTGCCTCTCGGCTGAACACTCCCTCTCCCTGACCCAAGGAGCTCCAGCGAAGTGTAGGCTACTAAGGGATTCAGTGCATCCTTCGTACCTCCTTCTCTTCCCCCTCCTTTCCTTTGTTTGAATGTTCCAAGTTTTCACATGCAGCCTGACTCAGGATCGAAGGGAAGGGAGAGGGAGGATAACCGGGGAGTTCCAGATTTGAACCAGGGTGTTCCAGAATTGGTGTAGACAAACACTGGAGAATCTGTTCACCATCTGGTTCACGTGATGATTTGCTGGTGGTTTTGATGTGGGCAACTTCTCTGCTAAAGAACTTCTAAACTGTTTGGTTTTTTTGTTTTGTTTTTTAATTGTTTAGCTTTCCAAGCTGATACTTCTCATTTTCCCATTCAGCAGGCAGCCTAGATCATATCTGAAACACGGGGTAAGTCTTTCAACCACATAGTGTGTGAAGGTTTATCTGCTGTGTCCATCCCTGAATGCTCCACTCCACGGTTCACTTGGCACTTTGATATCAATAACTTGTGTTTCTGTAACAGAATGATCTAACCTTGTTTAAAAAAACACAAACCTTGAAAATCTTAACGGTTTAGTCTCAGTTTACTCACCTGTGGTAACCGTGTTGTATTTTATTTGCCTGTTGGGTTGTTATGCAAGGGCAGATGGAGTTGCACGATGCTGGCCCGGCGCGAGAAGAACCAGCTGCACATGTCCAGGTTTGAGGCTGATGTTCAGAAGTGACCGTTACCAAAGCAGCTCGTGCAGCCCTGTAAGCAAGGGGTTAATCAGTGGGGTTTGGGCAGATTTGGCTGGTGTAGTTAAAGAATTACTGCCCCGACAGCAGGGGTTGTGAATAGAAGTGTGAAAATGCTTCGCAGCTTTAGTACTAAATCCATTGATTAATGGGAGCCAATTTTGAGATACTTCACCAGACCAACTGAGAGCAGTTTACGTCCTCCGTCCCACTGACTTTGCTGTAGGGATTTTTAACAAGCAGTTGAAGGGTGGTAGTATGTCAGACCACCACAGCTCTGTCAGAGCACTCTTGTCAGCAGATCTGGACAATTTGTAGGGTGAAATACCAAGATTATTATTTCAGTTGGAACACGAACTAAACAGTTTAACCTGGGGCAGCATGCAACAGAGTTAGATGCCAGAACAAACTTCTTGTAGTCTTTCTTTTTCTAAGCAAAACTGATACTGCACTTACATGAGAACTTTTGGCTGACATACAAGCTGTGTAGTTTACTAAAGACATTCCACTCAGTGAGTATCAAAGCAGTTTCATGTCCAGCCAGCTTCACTGCGAGTGCCAGCCCTGAGTCCGTACGTGATGCACTGTCTCTGTGTGCTCCGTGTGCATGGTGAGTGATGGGCACTGTGAACAGCTCTGGTTTGCTCTGACTTCTGCTATGCCAATTCTGTGGAATTTTTAAGTAGTTTGGTTGGTTTTTTGGGTTTTTTAGCCTTGACTTTAAGCGGACCAATTGCATTGCACATGGTTTTTAACTGACAAGTCTTAACTATCCATGGCATCACAGTAGGTGTTTGCAAGAGTTGTGTTACTGACTCTGGCTGTAACTTAGCCCACTAACCTGTGAATTGTGTAACAAATTCCTCATGGCCCTTGACTGCTGTAGCTTGCTGGGTGTTCATAAAATGATCCTATAAACAAAAGCCTTGGAATTCTTTCAGTGTGTTTATAGTGGCTAGTTAAATGTCGGTGAGATCCCACTGTGTATTCAGTTAAGTATTAGAAGGCTGGCTTGGGCCTTCCTAATGTAAAAGAACATCAGGTGGTGTCTTTTCTCCTCCTTAAGACAATCATACCTCTGTTCCTGTACTCAGTACGTGCCACAAAGTGCATGCTTCACAGCCTGTCTTTCTGCTCAAAGTATTAGCGGAGTAGGACGCGTCCTGCCGAGCACTCAGCTCTCCCTGTAGTGATTTCTAGGTGCCATACGTGTACATAATGTTTTACAACTACCTGAATACTCTGTTACTATGCTGGGTTTGTATGTATTCTTAATAAGACTTTCTCTTGCACATAGTAGGATACCACTCCAGAAATGAAGAAAACACGCCAGCTTTTTAGCATGCGTTGTGAATAACTGCGCCAAGCATTCTGCTGTATTGCTTCAGTATATTTTTTTCTCCACTACAGTAAATGTTAAAAGCAGAATTGTTGGCTCAACTTGCCTGCCACGGGATAGGCTGACTGCTGCTGACAAACCAAGTCACAAAAAACGGCAACTTTTTAGGTTGTTTTTAACATAACCTTGTAATAGTAGCATTCAATGGGCTTAAAAAAAGCAAGCTGAAAATAAGCGGTTTGTGGCTTAGATTTGCTTTCAGCTGCATCCACGTTATGCTGGGGTATAAATCATATCTCTAACTCGACAGTCCTGAGTGGAAGTCTGATAAAACAGATGCTCCTGAGGACCTAATCCTATTAATACGAATGTAGAGTGCGGAACTAACGAGATGTTTGAAGGCCATTAATAGTCAGATACTCCTCATAGGTCCATGTCACTGTGGATCATGGCAGCTGTACTCTCCTCTCGATATTATGTACACTTCAGCAGATTGCTTGGGGAAGCAGCACTCCTGTATTTACTTCCAGTAAGGTAAAGTAGTGCGTGTGTGTAGGCTGTTGGAAACAAATCCCACTGTAACTTTCTTTACCTTACATACACTGTACTAAAGTGTAAGAAGTGAACTAATGAAAATAAACCGTTTATTTCTCTAGCATTCTGTTGTGCTTTTTGTCTTTTACATTGCTGTGTAGGCTGTGGCTGATACATTCTGGGGTGCCACAGAATGAGCGTTTTAAATACTAATTATTCTTTTGGCCTGTATCATTTTAGAGTAAGTGGAAACAGTCACTCGCTGCTCGGAAGACTTTATTAGCTAAGTGGAGCTGTTTCTACAGGCGAGCTCCTTATTGAAGGCTTTAACCTGACTTCCTTTGAGAGTTTCCCACGTAGCAGTCTCATCTGCCAACGTAGTCCCTGATGTTGGGTAGAGCTGGTACCACGCAGCAGCTGAGCGCGCTGCGGTTTATGGCCATGTCTTGGATATTGTACCACTTGTCAGTCTTCTCGTTGTAGCACTCCACGTTGAAGGTCGTAGCAAAACCGTTGAAGCCACCGACTGCAAACAGAAGATCATCCACCACTTCGATGCCGAAGTTGCTGCGGGGGTTGAACATGGTGCTGATGGTGCGCCAGGTGTTTGTAGCTGGTTGGTAGGCTTCTGCGCTCTGAAGTCGGTTGATTCCATCAAATCCTCCAACCTGCAAGTGCCAGAGGTGCAGAGTTGAAATGGGCCTCCCCTCACCCACCCATCAGCCCCATCGTTTCGCCCACCAGTGAGACAGTGACTGGTCCCCCCTCTTGGACCTCAGTCTGAGCATTGTTGAAGCACGTGGTGTCAAAACATGGTGCTTATTGCAGGCTGCTCCCTCGTTATTTCTGGGCCTTCCCAAAGTTACTTTGTGCAGCTGTCAGGTTTTACACTTCCACAGAGTCTAAATGCAGCACATGGGTGGGATACAGAGGGCCGAGCAAACGTCCTGTGCTGCCAATGCTGTTAGCAGCAGCAGAAATAATTTCTTTGCTGCAGCTGCTTAAAAATTGTCCACATTTTTAATAACAAAAGCGTGCAGGTGATAATATTCTCGGGAGGCTCATCACCTTTCTGGCTCTGACTCCCCTCCCGAAATTTCACAGGCAAACGGCCAGCCTGAAAATCTAGGAAATGCAGCAAATCTAGGAAATCAGCAAAAGTGAGCACGGTGAGTGCCGGGTGGTGTTATGGCAGAGGAACTGCTTCCCCCCCTTACCGCATACACCGCGTTGCCGTACGCGATCACCCCCACTCCGCTCCTGCTGCTGCTCATGGGGGCGATGAAAGTCCACTGGTTGGTCGTGGCGTTGTACATCTCTGCCGTGATCAAGCACTCGACCCCGTTGAACCCACCGCAGATGTACACCTGGGTGTAGGAGAGAGGTGTGAGCAGGGCAGTCACATGCGTGGTGGGCGGACACACGAAGGGTGGGGCTGTGTTTTAGTGGCAATGATCCCACCATCCTGGGTTTGAAGGAATAAACGTGCAGGGGTTACTCGGACCAGGGGGGATTCAACCCTTTATTTCCTGAACTGCCTGGAGCAATGGATGTGGTGTTTCACTGGTGGCCAGGAAAAGTCCTGTCTGGCAGCACGTGGGCTGTTGCTGATACCAGCTTCGGTCTGCATCTCCACCGTGCCAGTCACTGCCTCACAGAGAGCTTTGTAGCTGCAACTCCAGGATTTAATGAATAAGGTTTATGTGAACTTTCCTCCTTTTTATTTTGAATGATTCATCCCATTAAAGGGAGCATTTGTTCCCCTTCCTTCTCCCACAACTCCCCTATTAAAGGTGACAAACTCAGCGTGGTGGCTGTGTTTGTCACCAGCTGAGCTCCGTGGAGGTCCCTACGAGCACTCACTGTGTAATGCTGCTCACTGGTCTTTGTTTGGCTCCTTGTCCTGCTCACCACACTGCACCCTAAACTGCTCTCTGTAATCTCCTGGTCCCTTTACCTTATCCTGCAGCGTGGTCGCATTGGCATCACTTCTCTGCTCATGCATGGGGGCAATCAGTGTCCACTGGTTGGACTCTGGCTCGTAGCGTTCTACTGTGCTGAGGCGCGAGTGCCCGTCAAACCCCCCCATGGCGTAGATGAAGTCGTGGAGGACGGCGACGCTGACGTAGCAGCGCTGAGAGTGCATGGGGGCCACCTGCTGCCACATTTTTTGGAGCGGGTCAAACCTCTTGACACTGTTGAAATAATCCACGCTGTCAAAGCCCCCGATGACGTAGATGAAGCCTTTCAGATAGGCAGTGCCGTGGTAGGCGAGGGGGCTTTCCTGCTCACAGGTGACATTAACCCAGTTGTCTGCACGGCTGTCGTAGGTCTCGATGGCACTGGTTGGGCTCCCCCCGCTCCAGCCTCCGATGGCAAACAGGATGTCGGAGGGCAGGCGAGGCCGACTGAGTGGGTTGGCAAAACCAGAGTAGCTTGGGCCGTACATGTTGAGGACGTACATTTCCGTCAGCGTGTTTATGAAGAGATCTTTGCATTCCGCGTTGTCCCGCGCGTAGTCGTGCTTTTTGACGTGGTGGATGAAGTACTGTATGTCCATCAGTGCCAGCCGAACCTGGAAAACGCAAAAAAGGAGGTGGGAATACTGGTGTGGATGCTCTACACCTTGGTGTCCTTGCTGTCAGCACAGCAGCAGCTGGAGGTACTAAAGCTCACGTTGTGAGCGGCGTTAAGAGGCTGCCATGTCCTCCCTCGGGCCTTGCAAGGACAACCAAGTGGCTCTGGCTGAGCCACCATGAGAGCACTGACCTTGCTCAGCAGGACTGCAACGTGCTGCCTCCTGTTCTGGGGGTCATGAGCGATCCATTTCACGATCACATCGAACACGGCGTCTTCTTCTCTCACATTGAGCTCATCCCTCTCAATGATGTTCACGAGGCTGTTGAGGGAGAGGTCCAGGAACTCTCTAGACTCCCTGCTTATCTCCTCAAAGTGGTAGAGGATGAACGCATAGGCTGCTTCTCGCAGGTCAGGACAGTAGTAGTAATCTGTGAATCTCCAGATGCTGATGCAATTTTCTGAGCACAGGTGGGATTTCAAGAACTCGCAGCACAGCCTGATGATGCCCATGACGTTGAACTTGTCTGCTGCGATGAGCAAACTCTCCACATTGTCAGCTGTGACCGGTACACTCCTGGTGTAGGCGTACTCAATAATGAGTCTCATCATTTCTGGGGAGATGCCCTCGATATTATACACCCTCTCCTCTGTATTGGTGCAGCTGCTGTCAAACAAAGCCCTGGAAAAAAACCACAAAGCAGTTCTGGGGGAAAAAACATCTTTGCTGGGTTAAATCCTTTGTCTTCTTCCCCGGGCACTGATGTGGGCACTCGGAGTAGCTGTGCTGGGAGGCCAGGTGGTTTATTAGTTAATGTTTTACTAGCTGGGTGTTTTGAAAAGGAGTCACGGGCAGAGAGCAACAGGGCGAGTGGCCACCGTGCTTCAAGGAGAACACCAGAGAATAATGGTGCATGGGGAAGGAAACCTCCTGCCTGATGGCAGATAAGCTGAGCTGGCCGTGATCCCAGCCCTGCACTGCAGCCAGAGCCTCTGTGAGGTATGAGGCTGTGGAATAGTTCTAGTGCCTGGGCAGGTACCAGGGCTGTGGGCAACTGCTGGAGGAGACTTCAGTGCCAAGGTGAGCACTGGAGCTACACTAAGGCAGCGTGACACAGGCCAGGGGCTGCTGTTTGTCCCTGTCACCTCCTGTTTCAAGCACTGACCTGAAATAGTGGCTGCAGGAGCAGAGGATGATCCTGTGAGCATTGAATTCAACACCATCCACGCTGATGGTCACATCACAGAATTTCCCTTCCAAGCGAAGCTCATTGAGGATGGTGCAAGTCATGGGACTGATCTTCCTCTCCAGGATTGAGGATGGAGCTGTGTTGGGCATCGTGCTATCGCACACATCAAAGGCTGAGCCAGAGGAAAGTGCTTTCCCTCTGAGGTGCTGCAGGGCTTTGTCCTCATCCTCCTACATCATCTCCAACAACCACTATGTGTCTGGTTGTTCTGGAATGTGCCCCACTGTGATCTGATAGGCACAGGGGGGACCCGGGACTGGCTGTGAGCCCCTTCCTGGGTGATGGGGTCCTGCTCCCCTCCTGACCTCCTCACCCCATGGCTGCCTTCAGCCCCCACTGAACCACAGCCTGGATACCACCAGGCCCTGTCCCTACACCCTGCTCTGAGCCAAACCAGCCTTGAGATTCCCACAGCTTTTTAATATGATTTAGCTTGGGTACCCCCAGATGTGGGCACCGACTGCCCTTGTGCCAGCTCCCACAGGAGACACAGGCTGGCTGATGTCAGTGATGAAGCCACAAACACTCCATCACCGTGGGATCTGCTGATGGTTTGGAGGGGTGGAAGGTGCCACCCGGGGGGCACAGGGAGCCCTGTCCTGACTCCTCACCGCTGTGCTCATGGCCACCGCGTGTCCTCGGTGCTGTGGCACATCTCTAGGTGCCACGGGTGCCACGGGGCACCTCTGCAGGGCCTCGGCATAGCCTGCCATGCAGTTTGGGCTTTTCCACGTTACCGTCCGTGTGGGTTTTGTTAAATAAATGAGTTTTGTGGCAACGCCGGGACAGGCGGGACGACAAAAAGACCCCCCCTTTGCCATGTGCTTTTATTTTTTTTAATCTTTATCTCTCCTTCCTCTTTCGCTTCCCGGGCTGGGAGCCCGGTACAGAGGAAAAGCGACGGCAAACGCCGGTACCGGGAGCGGCTGCGGGACGGAGGAGCAGCCCCAGCCCCAGCCCCAGCTGGAGCGCAGCGGGCGGCCCCGGGCACCCCCCGGGAACCCCGATCCGGCCCCCGGCACCCCTCGGAACCCCCCGGGAACCGCGCT
>VZRW01005270.1:0-35930 GCA_013398125.1 Aegotheles bennettii
ACTGATATATCTATAAAAGCTCTGACTGATGTGCCTGATGTCCTTGGCCAGCTTTAATTCTACCAGGGCTTTAGCTTTCCTGACCTGATATCTGGTTGCTCAGACAATTTCTCTATATTCCTCCCAGGCTACCTGTCCTTGCTTCCACCCTCTATAGGCCTCCTTTTTGTGTCTGAGGTTGTCCAGGACCTCCTTGTTCATGATTTGGTGATAGAATGCAGTTTAGTTAGCAACTGAGAGGACCCACTGACTACTACTGTAAGAGATGAAATGCTGTTGATTGTGATCATCCCCAGGTTCTAGATTGCTGACAGTCTCTGAAGTGTTTATAAGTCTCCTTACAAGTGTGCTACTGTTCTTTCAAATGCTGAAGAATGCAGCTGTCCAGAGTTTATGCGTTGTTCATGAGGACAGAAACTGAGAAATTTCTGGAAGAAGTTCAGAGAGCCAGTTCTGTAGTGAAATACAGAAACATGAAAGTTGCCATTGAAATCTCACACTTACATAGCATGGGAAATTTCTGCAAGGCCCAGTAGACCAATGGCTATTCTTTAAGAATTACTTGTAAGTATTTCAAATGCTGTTTATATAGGTGTTTTTTTGTAGATTTTTCAGTTTGTTTTTGTTTTGCTGTTTTCACCAGCTTTTCTTTATTTTTTTTTCCTGTGGAAGTGACGTGTAAAGGAGACACTACACAGGACTTAAATTTACAAGATATTAAAAATGTGACATCACAGAAAAGTAGATGTCAATGTAGTTCACTTTCCTGTCTGAGGACTCTGGTAATGTGTTCAGGCATTGTAATGATAAACACAAATTAAAATCCAATAGATTCCAAAGCACTTAACACAAATAATAAAAAAACGTATCTTCTGTGCAACAGAGAATTTCTTCTTGATGTTCTCAGTTCTCCACTGAACTTGAAGGAAAGTGCTGCACAGAGGTACAGTTCCCAGTATGAAAATTAACTCTATTTAGATACAGACAACTACTGACTTTTAATGAAAAACAATATGATCATAAGAAATGGTTAGCAAGAGAGAAAAAATAAAATTAGTTTTATTTGTGCATTTTATTTGTAAATAATTGCTGGAAAATGTGTATTTACAAGAGGTCACCTGGCTAAATGGACAACACTTTTGATCCAATAAGATTTACATTATTTTTTTCTCAGTAGTTGTCTAAATGAATAAGTATTTCTTGCATAGTAATAGCCTAAAATGATGGAATGATTACAACTTCTCTGATTATAAACAGTTCCTACACAGGGCAAAAGAAACACCATAATACCAGAAAGTAACTTCACTAACATAAATATTTCTGGCAAGAAAATGTTGTCTGTGTTATCTGTGTTGACAACATTATCTGTGATTTCATGACTCATTTGGGACTTCAAGAATTTCAAGAAGAAAGCTTAAAATGTTACTGGAAATGGAATTGCGTGATACCTTTCTGGTGAAGAAAAACACATGATCTTTAAAATTCCTTTTTTTCATACAAGGACACTTTTTTTAAAATACAAAAACTTAAAACACAGCCAGAGGAAGAAATCTATGAAAATAAGTTAAGACATTTCCTAAACTTTTTACAAACATAAACTTAACAATGTACAAAGAGCACAAATAAATGTAACCAAAATACTTGATGAAATTTTACTGTAATGAATTAAAGCTATTTAAGGCATTTTCACTAGGTTACTTTTCACTATGGATTAAGTACCTTGCTGTAATGTGACCTTTAAGGCTAATAAGAGGACTTGGGGAAAATTCCTAAATTCACCTTATTCCTCTCTGATTTCATAATAGTTTTTAAAAATAAACTGTACTAATCATGAAGTAAATATTCTGCTGCTCAGCTGTTTTGTGATCAAATTTCCTGTGTGGTGACTTTGCTGTATTAAGTAATTCATTTATTTACTGAGCAGACACATTTAACTTAAATACTTACCAGCTGATTTTTCCTCCGAGTTATCCTCTCACTTTGCTACCTTCTAGCTTCACCATAACAAACTAGATCTAACTTCATTCTGGTTTTAATAGGAAAATTGTATCTTGTACCATAAAGATTGATATAGTTCAGTGGTAAGTGCGAAGATAAATGATTAAGTAGTGACAAAACCATGTTTTTATAGCTTGCTAAATTTGTTTCTACTACACTAAATTGTCAGTATTTTGAGATACAAGCAAGTATCATCTACATCATGAATTCTTGTGCTTAACATCTAGCTATAGAATCAATCAGACTTCAAAAGAAAAAGTAATTTTAACCAAATTTGACCTGATTGACAATTGGAATCTGTTAAATGAAGATCTTTTTTCAAAGGGTGTAAAATCTAAGTCAATTCCAAGCACCAATCAGGAATCTGTTTGTTGAAAAGAAGAGCTTGTGTCCCATTGCCCCACTTCTTCAACAATGAGAAAGTTGTAAAATCTAGTTGTAAAAACAACACCTGATATACTGGAGAACCTTTAAGCTATAAAAGGTCTTTTGGTTTTAGCTATTTTTCTTGCAGTTTATGTTGAATCACTGGAAATATTCTTGTGGTGGCTGAGAAACAATCTGGTTTTCATCAAGTCTGTTGACTATGTAACTTACTTCCTGAATGCAGTTGTCTTACCATTACCTCAGAAATAATTGCTCCAGAAGTAGCTTGGTTTGGAAGACACCTTTTTTGCCCAAAAATGCAAAATAATACTGTGGTAGCATTGTTACTACAGTAGAGTTTGAGAAACTAGTGCTCGGTTTTAACTCCCACAATAATTCCTAGATGCGATGTGCTCGACCTCCAGATTACACAGGTAAAGTTTTATGAACCTATGTCTCACTAAGTTTTATCCAATGCATCTAAGTATTTTTAGCAACTGATGAAGAAATTTGAAGAATATTTCATATGTTTCCTCCTTGGGAGTATGTTTTGGCCTGTTGGGAGAAATCTATCTGAACATCACTCTGGAGTTTAATAAATACGGGATGCCTTCAGTAAATGAACTATGCAGATCGTCTGAAAGATGTGGGCTGATTTTTGTGTAATCATGTTACTGACTTACTTTAAATGAATGAAAATATTTGACCTTTTTGAATGTTTACAAGTAGAAATACTTTCTTTAAAAGAAAAATTTCTATACTGTTAAAAAAGGCTTACCCACAGGGTGAATAAGTTTCTTTTCCCAGTTTCTTTTTCTCAGCTGGTAATAAATTTCATAATACATGATGTGTGTCTGCAGGAAATTGCCAGTGAAGAATCAGATGCAGAGTGGTTCAGTAACAACTTAAAAAGGTAAAATACTTGGGCATAGCCACAGTGAACTTTTTCAAGAAGACATTAATTACATAATAATTGGGACTTAAGAATATCTCATTATCTCCTACTTGTATTTTGAAAAAGTTTCTTTTTTTTGTTGTTTTTTTTTGGTCTTAAACATAGGATGATCTGCCTCATATTAACTTGATGGAGGCTTTGTAAATAAAAATTTGGCTGTCAGAAAAGCAATGGAATGTAAAAATGTGCTTGTTTAGGTTTATTTATTTCTTACTGTTGGTTTTGTTACTGTTGTACTTCCTGCTTCAGTTGAATTTTCTCCACAGTGATTTAAAGTGAAAATGAAGGACAACTTAAAACCTCATATTTATGTCAAACCTAAAAAAGCAAACATACTTATTTAAAAAGGAAAAAAATAAACCTTTAGAAGTTTTGGGTTTTGTCAGTGTTAAGTTGCATGATATTTTTGCTAGAAAACATTGTCTTGCTTTTAAAGCTTTCCCCTAATTGAAGTTGTCATCTAGTATTTTTTGCCACATTCTGAGCATTTCCTCATTACTTGCTCCTGTAGTTTCTTATTATGTGATAAAACAAGATTGGTACCTCTTGTATAAATATAGCTTAGAAAATATCAAAGAGTTCTTCCAGCACTGAGGCAGGTAACTAACCAAAGCACACATTATTCACAGATACTGATTAAAGTCATCAACAAATAAGAACTCAGCACCTATCCACTGCCAATTACCACCATTTTACTTCATCACATATTTAATTTCCATGACTTAACAGAGTAATTTTAGATTATTTCTCCAGATGTTGGTGTACCTTGGGAAAAGAGAAAGAAGGTCTTAGCTTTTGAGGTAGGGGTTCTACAGATCATAATACATACACTCTTGAAAGAAGGAAGGAAGAGAAGCTTAGGTTTCCTCTTCTTCTCCTTTCACCAAGGAGGCAAGGTTCTCAAAATTTGAATTGAGGGAACCACTGATGAAAAGACCTTGTTAGAATTTAGCTAACAGGTTAACCTGTACACGTTGAAACAATCTTATCACTTTACCAGTGTAGCAGGGCCCTCTCACAGAGACATTCCCTATGATACAAGGACTTGAAATCAGTTCTCCATTCCCAGTTTTGTGTGACATGCATCTGTTCTATACCAGCCATTCCTTGTGGCTGTGAAGAAGTGGAGCCTGCCTATGACATGAGAAGAGCGGAAATTGAAAGGAAGGGCACCAGTTGATTACAGTAGTAGGATTGAAAGTAGAGCTGCCAAGCACTTTTCTCCATTCATTCCATTTACCGCATCCCTTAATGTCCTCACTCCTACTGCCTCATAGTGTTTTAACCATCCATCAGTATGTTTTCCCAGAGCTGCCACCAGGTTGGCTGATGGGCTCAGCTGTGTCCTGCAGCTGTTGTGAAGCTGCTTGGAACCAGCTGTGTCCAGCACAGGGCAGTCCTTCTCAGAGGGCCTGCAGCCCCCCTGCTACCAAAACCTTGCTACCTACTTGCAATACATTCTTCCCCTTGACTTTGTGAAACACATTTTTGTCATTAAAATATACATTCATCACACATTCTCCATAAACTTCACTTACAACATCAACAAAAAAATCACCACATCAAAATCAAAGTAACACCATCACAACACTGACAACGGTGAACAATATACACACTACGCACACGATAAAACACCCTTCACCTTCACCACAATAAAAATTCCCACCACCAGTATCAAAGCTCCCCCAAATTATTCTACTCCCTAGAAACGTCCAGTCCAAGTTTTGCCCATTACTTCTCCCAATTATTATCATTATCTCAAATTCCTTGAGCCCCATGTTGGACACCAAATAGGTCTGTGGTGGCTTAGCCTTGCCTAGCAGCAAGACGCCCACCCAGCCGCTCTCTCACTCCCTCTTTTCAACAGGACAGGTGATAAAAATAGGATGGACAAGGACAGTCAAGATAAAGACAGTGAAATCGCTTACCAGCTACTGCCACTGGCAAAACAGACTCGACTTGGGGAACATTAATTGAATGTATTGCCAATTAAAATAGATTTGGGTAGTGAGAAATAAAAACAAAAACTAAAACAACACCTTCCCCCTCCCCTATCTCAAACCAAAAAGAGCCCAAGGTTCCTATTCTGTAATAAGTCATATATTTTCCTTTAGTCTTTGCTTTTTGATAAAAATGCTGAAACATTAGTTCCTTTTATCACAAGTTGCTACTAGTTCTTGCTTTGTTGGTGTTTATTTCACTGTAGTCTTAAAAGTTGAAGCTTTAATGTTTTCTTGATGTAGCTCACTGTATAATTATTATTAACAAAACCATATTTTCAAATGTACCTCAGTTGTTTCAGAAGGAAGCGAACAACTTTTAAAAAATCAGCACAAAACATCTCATCATATCTGGTTTCTTCATTAGGATGGGGTAGGGACAGGTTTCTAAAGATGATCTTTCTGTGGCAAAAATACCCCTCTTGGACCAGGAGGAAGAGAAATAGATCATGCAGAAAATCCATAGTTATGTGGAAGAAGTTATGTTGTCACTCAACAGCATGTTCGGAATGCGTATTACATCTTCAAGTAAATTCAAGATTTTGCATTTCCCCATTAGCCCAACTTTCAGGTATCAATAACTCTTTAGGATTTAATCTGAAAGAAGAACATGTTTTATATTAAGTCATATTATAGTAATAATGCTGCTTAAAGAAACGTCAAAATGACTAAAAATATATTTGATTGAAAATTCAGACATTTTAAATTTATAAAAACTCATTGTGTGACCTCAGTTCATCCTGGTCTTGTGTGTCTAAAGGAAAAACAGAGGGAGATCTCTAGAACTTAAAATACTAATCAGAGTTATATAGTCCACCCTCATGATGTTAGTGCTGAGTTGCCTGATATAAGGGGAATGCATCACTTTTAGTGTACCTGATGGTGACACTGTCAGCTACCAAAATATAACCTTTTGTGTGATGAATGATAGAGAAGTAAATATTTCACAACACTTAAGTAACACACTTTCCACATGATATTTGATTAACAACAGACCTGGCCAACAACAGAAATAATTGTCAGAAATACCACTTGAATGTTTGTTACATTTTGGAAGAACATATCCATTAAAACCTGCTTAACTTTTAACCAAGTATTTTTTCTCACTTTACATCCTCCTCTGGACAATCACTCTTCTATTCTTGTCCCCAGAACTTGACCCACAAAAATGTGTTTTGGAATTGCATTGAAATCTGGTTAGGAGTCTGTCTAGGAACAAAGCTCTGAACCAGACATGAAACCCTCAGGTGAACAATCAATTTCTTTTCAATTACTGAGGTTTTTAGGTGCATTTCTCTACAGCCTATCCTGTAGTCCTGCCTTTTGTACTAGTCTCATGCTAATGTCCAGCCCATTCACTACTGGAGATATGTCCACAGTGCACGTGCTATTTCTGTCTCGCCTGTTCCAGGCTCTGGTATCTCTTTTGGTTTACCCTTTCCTAGCCTGTCTGTGGCTTTCACTTGTCCCTGAGACCTGGAACTGTTCAGGCCTTCTCCAATCAGTTGAGAAAAGAGCAGGTTCACTCACATTTTTGGTCACCCAACAGCAAAACCAATGAGGAACTACATAGTGACCAACTGGCAAGCCTGCAAGGTACAGCATTGGAGCAAGAGCAGAAAATCAACATTGTTTTACATATATCCATCATAATGATGAGAATTGGAATTACTGTATAATAATACTCAAGAGGAGGCGATGCTGTTTATCCAGGGAAGCCACCTGTTGCAAAGGGGTAAAAGTTTGTCTTGTTTCAGGTTTTGCTTGGATGAGTAGTTTTCTTCCGCTTTGCAGTTTTCCCTCCTTTTAGTGGCCTTGCTCCATCTCATTTTAAAGGGGATCCTTCCAGTTACTCCAAAGTAACATCTCATTTGCTAGAAGGGTTTTGGTTCTTTCACTTCACCATTCTGCTTCTTGCGAAGGATTAGCACCACGGTTTTACTTACTAGTTCACCAGGAAAGTGATAAGTGTGGTTCCCTAGGAGAGGAAACTGAACAGTTTAAGGGTTTTATTTCCCAGATGATCCCCTCATGATGGCTCCGCTCTGGCTGTGCACACACAAACCGCTTCCACCAACACGTGGCGTGTATGCAAGTAAATGAAAATATGCCTGCCCGTTAGCTGAACCGTGTCTGTGGTGACGCCCATGAAGGGTCGCTGCACAGCCAGCCTGAATTCCATCTCTGCTTTTAGCAACAACATTTTTTTGTATTTTCTTGCAGAGTTGCGGAGCAGCCATCGGGCCTGGCACTGAGGAAAGCAGGGCTGGGAGTGCTGCCTGGGCTTGGCACCTCTGCCCAGAGGGCTGAGGGGAGGGCGGCCTGGGGCACCGGGCGGCTGAGGGCCAGGCCAGACACTGTGGGGGTCCCAAGCACGGCCGCGGGGCCTCCCGGAGCCCCCCGGAGTGGGGCTGCCATGGTGGCCGCAGCCGGGCCCGGGCCGCGGGGCAGTGGCCGTCTCCGTGGCAACGCGCGTGATGTAAGCAGCGTTGCCTGGCAACCGGGGCTCCGGGCACGAGGAGCCTCTGGAGAGTTCTGAGCGCGGCCGTTGGCGGGGAGGGGAAGGAGCCGCCGTGGGGGAGGGGAGGCACCAGGAACCGGCCTTGAGAACGGGCCCAAAACCGGCCGAACGGAGAGTGGAAGCATGGGCTGAGGCGGCTGAGGAGCGATGGGTGCCTGTAGGAAGGTGCCGGGTGTGCTGGGCCGGCGTTGGCCTGGCGCCATGGGGCCTGGCCGCGGTCCTCCCTGGGGAGGGCTCCCCTGAGACCTCTGTGTGCTCCCCTCATCATTCCTACGGGCACTGGGCCAGGGCCAGCTGAGGAGCGTGCGTGATGTGGAAGGACATTATGGATTGTCCCTGCCCCAGTTTTGGTTTGCTTGGTAAAGACCGAGATCAGAAAGAGCTCGTTGAGGCCATCACTCTCACGCAGCAGAGCTGCCTTCTAAAGTCATGTCACCAGGCAGAACTTCTCTGTCTTCGGTAGCATCAGGAATGCCGAGAGGTGAAACACAGTTCCTTAAGATAGAATGTGTTTGCAGAGACATGCCAAGATCTGGTCTTTGCATCCCAACGAAAGAGGTCACGAGTGAGAGAGGTCCAGAGGAAGCCGATGGAGACAACCAGGTGTCTGTACAATGGCAGTTCATTTTCTTTGCTCTTCTGTGCTAGGTGTTAAGAAAATTCGCAATTGGCTCCTGCCGACCAAGGAGAGAGGCTAGGACACAAAGTATGAAATCACAAGGGTAAATATTTATTCATGCATGTGAGGTCTGCCAGCCAAATTAGGGCACCCCAAATGTGGTTTTACACAACGTTCTTGTACACTTCAAGTGGTCAGCTACAACACGATTTGATGAATCACAAACACAACACTACTGATTACTAATCCTAGTAAAACTTTGCAAAGCAACTATAGTTCTGCAGCATTATGGCCATCTCTCTATTGATCCAGAGGTCAGTCTTGCTATATTTACTTATCTATGATGCCAGACGATGCTGGGAGGGTTTCAAGGATGTGTTAGAGAGGCCAGGATGCTGGCGTTATCTTGGTTGTCCAGAGGTATCTTTTATGCTTCGTGGACAGCTCTAAGCTTGTAAGCAGCAAAGTCCCCATTTCCAGGGCCAGGCTGTCCTCCCGGTTCTTGCAATAAGCTGGTGTCTGTTAGTTTGTTTTTCTTAAGCATGAACAATCTCAAAGTCTCCAGTAAAATTCCACTGCCTTACTACATTGCAGTGTATAATGTGAATATATATTAACAAAGTTAATATACTTCCGTACTATAAAGACTGCTTGATATAATAGGGAAGGGAATTTCCATAACATAGACAACAGATCAGAATGAGAAGGTGTAATAGAGAGACCTAATGATGGCTTCTACATTGACTGATTCCTAAGGAAAGACATCTGGCGGTTATGATAGACACGTAAATCTTCACTGAATTAAAAGTAAAATAGAAAAATGAGAAGACATACAAAATTGGAAGAAAAATTACGTCAACAGTAGTAGAATATTAGCCTGTCTATCTGTGTATTATATTCTCTCATATGAAATATTTTTCAGGTGTGATACTTCCATGTCACGTACAGGTACAGTTACACCATTAGAGGAGTTTGAGTTCAGAGATGTCTAAAAACACTGAATAGAGCAAAAATGAAAAGTTGAGAGTCTTTCGTTTAGAAAGTCATATGTGACAACAGCTGTAAAAGCTATGAAAAATACTGAGTGGCTGTTAAAGAAGAATCTGGGAGGATGTTCCTATCAAATCATGAGGTTCGGACTGGACCCCTTTGCTTTCTAAACTTCTTCTCAAAGAGGAGTCTGGGTGTGGCTGGATCCAATCTTAGCCCCTTCACTGTAAAGAAGAGTTCAGACTCTAGGTTCTGTCACAGAGTCGGTTTATTCCAGCTCAGGCTGGGTACCTCCAAAGACGACTCTGCCTGTATTTTACCTGTGCCTTTTAAAACCTCACAATCTAACCATCCACTTGGTCACACGACATGCACGTGACTGCTCATCCTATTACCTTCCATGATTATTACCTCTTCCCTTTCTGATTGGTTCTGTCTTCTTCTATCTGGAGGTGAATCTTTGTTCACCTTCATTTGCTTCTTGTCACGATAATTTTTCTTCGTTCTCCTTCAGTTACTTCTCATCATGATAACTTTTCACCAGTTCAATTTCTCAAACCTAAATTTTGATTAATCCATCTTGCCATTGTATAAAATAATTTTGAGTAATTATCTCCATGTCTGCATCTGGTTTCAATGTTATTCCAGGTGATAGGGTAAAAGTTTAACTAAGATCTAATTATAAGAGTTCAACTAAAGTTTAGTTAGTTTGTGGCCAAAGGCTTTATCACTCAAGCTACTTATGCTAAGTCAAGTCAAGCAGTTTCCAGTTTGCCCAAATCTTAGGCATGTATACAATCAATTCTAATATTCCTTTAATCAGTCTATTTATACTCCTTTCATTAATCTATTAATTATACTACTTCTATAATCAATCTATTTTTACTTTCAACAGTGGCACAGAGATTTCACGTTGACTTCACATTTGTCCTTTCAAAAAACATGTCAAGGGCACATTGTGAAAACTGAATTACATGCACTGTAGATGTACTAAATTACAGCAGTCAGGAAGCCTAGCAGGGCTGTAGTCCCTGGGTCATTTCCTAGGGACACATAACTAGAGTAACTACCTTTCTTTCACATGAAAAGCAACAGTCCTCTCTGTTTATATTAATTGATGTTTTCATTATATTTTTCGGAAGTGTAAAGGTTTTCGGCCCAGTTTTGTGACCAGACATGAGTGTAGAGATCTTCCTTATTTTCTCCTTCAGTTTCAGGTTCAAGATGGAATGTGACTTGCACGCATCTTCAGTAAAGTGACAGATGGAAATAATAAATACTAGAATTATACTGATTAAAAGTTAGATCCAAAGGGAAAAATATCCTGTTATAGTATCTTATAAAGATGTGTTACAGCAAGTGTTGGATTTACTATAAATCTCTCCAGAAAAAATACAGAGTTAGGATTTAATAATTCTCAACTCTGCAATTGAAGGAAAAGGCTAATTTTCCATACTTTTTTTCTGCCAAGCATATTTCATATATATGGTTTTTAAGTTGCCCACAGGTTCTTCTTTTTAATTGCTAAAAAACCAAGAAAGGCGCTAGCGTGGGAGAGAAAAGAGGAAAACTTTCAGAAAGTAAAATAAGTTTCAAGGTTTTTTATGCAATGGTTACACTTAAATGTTCTGTTTTGAAAGAATACAGACTCGATATTTCGTTAAAAATCATAATACAATGACTGTAATTACACTGAAATTATAGCATAGTTACACCAGTAATTTTTTATCCTACAATTACCACTAATTTGTGAAACTACAAAGAGCATGGCTGGGAATAATTATAGTGGGAACACAATGGTTCATGTGAACACAATGTAAATCTGAGATACATATACATACATATATATATATGTGATTGTATGTCTACACATGTATGTATAATTCAGATGCAGAATACACACAGGTGTGTTGTGTAGAGTGAGAGTAACTGGAATACCTGTATAGTTAGTTCATATTTGTATTGGCATCAATTAATCATTAAAAAGCACATCCTTACTGTGACTTGGTATCAACTGGACTGAAACGGCACTAATTAATTGCTGTGTGATTATTTTTATATCCCATATGCTTAAAACACAAAACATTTTAACTCCCTATTGCACATCATTATAAAAATTGACACAGCTACTTCATTCGATAGGACAAGAGGGAATGCCCTCAAGTTGCATCAGGGGAAGTTCAGGCTGGATATGAGGAAAAATTTTTTTACGGAAAGGGTCATCAGGCATTGGCGACAGGCTCCCCAGGGAAGTGGTGGAGTCACTGTCCCTGGAGGTATTCAAAAAACATTTGGATGTGGCCCCTGGGGATATGGTTTAGTGATGGAGTTGGCAGTCCTGGGTTGATGGTTGGGCTCAAATGATCTTGAAGGTATTTTCCAATCAGAGTAATTCTATGATTCTAATATCAGTTACTTGCAATTATTTATGAATGGTCATGTGTTGAAATGACACTTTCAAAAAAATAAATTAATCATTGAATTGTTTGAGTGTGATGAAATGTTTCCAAACTTGGTTTTGATGCTTTTATAATTAAAAAATAGGTAATAAGTAGAATTTTAGGTTTGTAATACTTGTTTTCTATAAGAAATACTGAGAAGTCACCGCAGTTTGAAGCTATTAGAAAGACTAAGGTATTAAATGTTCCACATTATTACTGGCACATTTCACATTAGTTTTCACAAGAAATTGTTGAAAATATTTACATTTTTACAGTGCATTAACACTTTCACTGTAGAGACTAAGGAATGCTTATAATCTAAAGAGTAAGACAGATCTGAATGAGAAAAAAAGACAAAGCAAAACAGTATCGGTAAACTTTTTGGTTCCATGATTTCTGTCTTGATTTTCTGTTTCAGGGTGTGGCTTTGTCTCTCTGCTTTATATGGCAGAAAAATGGAAGGGATTGGTTGCAAGAAACACAAAGGGAATGAGAGGCTGTGAGAGATCATTGGAGGCAGGAAGTGCAATGTTGATGAAAGAAGGAAGTGCGATCCATACGGAAGCAGCCAGTCAGACAGTCAGGACACTTAAGAACAAAGAGTACTGTGCAATGACATCATCAATGAGTCCACTGAAATTACTTCTGTGACTATGTCTGCCCAAACCAACCTGGTGGAATCCTTACAGGAAAATGTTTATCCTTTGCCTTAGCTCACATAAACACTGAGTGATGGTGGAGTGGGAAATGACTGCATGAAAACTATGTGACTGAATGATGAGGTGTGAAATAATGATTTTTGTCCTACGGGAAGGCTAAACTACAGCTGAAAATAGAATGCAGATGAAAACTACTTATTTGCCAATGTCCCTTCAAGTCTACTTCCGCTTGTTTGATAATTAATGTAGAAATGTGTGACGAGGTAAGTCAAGAGACACATTTACCACTTGGGATGTCTTCACGACATCATTTCTGTTGTGAAATCCCACCGGTTGAGACAGTTCCGTTTTAACCTGTTCCTCTAACTTCCTCTTTTCACAGGCAAGAAAGCTAACGCAATCTTGCACACTATATACTCTACTGCATGATATTATTGCATCTGTAAGTGGAGGGTTTTACATTCAAATCCCTTCCACAGCTGTAAGCCTGTGCAGTAGTATGGCAAGGTAATATTAAATACTTGGAATGAGGCTCTTATTAGTTACAATGTACTGACTCAAGAAGACTCATTTTGCAAACTACCAAGCTTAGTAAGTCAATTAACTTCTAAGCCTATGTACTATTGTGCTCACCTTACCTGCACACAATAAAGTCAGGCTAATATACCTATTAAAACATTTATCTTTGAAGTATGTGAACCAAGCAAGACTTAGCAATACTTCTGACCATTATGCCACCATATATATTCATCCATTTACAGACTTGTATATTCTTAAGTAGCCCTTCAGTAAGTGTCTCACATTCATGTGGTAATAATTATTGCATGGGCGGGTCTGTTTTATGATGGCATACATAACTATGTCATGCTATTGGTATCTTTATAAAGAAAACCAAAGGAAAACTAATGAGTCAATATGACTCACATAGTTTCAGGAAATGGCCATATACCCATTGCCAGATTATATCAAGAGGAGAAGAAATTACCCCATTACATCTGAAGGCCAACACAGAAAACACCTGTGTAACCTTCCTGCTGGTTTCTTGCTTCCCACAGCAGCTCTGACAAATATATCCAAGAAGCTGGCACTGAGTCATCCCACCTGTTTCGGTGCTGCACATATGACAGCCCTGCAGGAAACAGGGTCATATTGAATCCATATATGTTTCAGCCATTCTGCTGGCTATTGCTCTTCACCTGGCATTCCTTTGCACTTGGATCAGCTTCTCCATTTACTTGCGTACAGCTTTCTCATGTCCTTGTATCTTCTTGACCTGATGTGTTTTCTCTGTTCTAAATGCAAGTGCACCATTCAGCACAAGTGTTTGCAGTTACAATTTGTTTACAACTATATGGAAAAAAGACCTCCTTAGACTGTCCACGCTTCTCTCGTTCTGTGCTTCAATATAGTCCTATCAGGATCCCTTGGATAGATCCCTGTTCTCTTGAGAGGATCACATCCAATCCTAGCTGAGCAGCTTCTGAAATACCAAGATCTGCAAGCAGCTGGCAGTGTCAACACTGGAGGAAGGGTATTTATGGGACATGGACTGGGGCCACTACAAAGCAAAGGGTCACTGGCAGGACTGCAATAAGGGACTGGCAGGACTGCAATAAGGGCAAGGGCAACACCAGCACTTCTATTAGTGCTGTTAACACAATCACCCATACAACAAATTCAATGCTTTCACCCAGACAGCCTGCAGGTCTGAGCATGCAATTACAATCATGACTCTAGATTCCTCAGATGCTTTCCAAGTGAATACCAACTCTGTATAGGGTTGAAGGTCCCACAGAAATAAGCTGTGAGTAAAAAAAGTGTGCTTTTCAAGTATGTTTCAAACTGTGAATAAGAATCATCAAAAAGTGATAAAGAAAAGCAAATTTCATCCTTGCTGACACTTGGACTAGTATTTGGATAATAAAGATTTGTATGGTTTTTAATTCATTATTTCCACCTACATACTGTGCTCCTAAAAGAGGCTGTCATCTGCTGAGTACCTGATAAAGCTCCAAGGAAGAGAGAGGGATGAAGGACAAACTTGCTGAGCTCATATCTGCATCTCAGCAAAATGGCCATAAAGCTGACAAGTGAAGAAGACACAGCCTTCCAATTGCAATTCAGTCAGTACATATCTAGTCTAACATTTAGAAAAGTTTTTCTAAAACTGTTAAATATTCTTAATATGAAACCACCTTCTCTTTCCACTTTGTTAGTTCTCATCCAGTGGACATGAAATAAAATAATTCTTCTGCTTTTTTTTTTTGCAGCAACTTTAGTAATATTTGAATTGTAACCACATTTCCCCTCATTCCTCACTTAACTAAAATGTCCAGTTATTCCAACCCTGGGTTAAGTTTTCTAGATTTCTTATAACTTGTATTACTCATCTTTGAATTTTCTCCAGCTGACATTTATACTTGCGTGGAGTGTAGTGCCCATATCTGGACATACTATTTTATAGCTAAGATTTTAGCAAGCTTTCCACTTGTTGTAAAGTGAAAGGAAATGGTGTCATTGTTCCCCATTCACTTTAAATGATCATTATGTTGAACAAACAATATTTTTATTATGTAAAATTCTTATGAATTTTATTGTGAGTTCACTGATGAGTGAGTTTCCCCCAATTACATACATTTATATAGTATTTTTAAATAATTTATTCAGTTTCCTTTGTAGAAGTACATTCTTTTACTATTGCTCAAACTTCATCTCTGATCAAGACCAGTAACCACCTATCTGAACAGGCAGAAATTGTGCATATCTGTTCTCACTGGTGCGGTCGGTTAACCTCGGCTGGGCACCAGGTGCCCACCAAAGCCTCTCTGTCACTCCCCCTCCTCAACTGGACAGCAGGGAGAAAACATGGCCAAAGGCTTATGGGTCGAGATAAGGACAGTGAGATCACTCACCAGTTACCATCACAAGCAAAACAGAGTTGACTTGGGGAAAGTAATTTATTGCCGATCAAAAGTCAGAGTAGAATAATGAGAAATAAAAACAAATCTTAAAACACCTTCCCCCCACCCCTCCCTTCTTCCTGGGGGCAACTTCACTCCCAGCTTCTCTACCTCCGCTTCCCAAGCAGCACAGGGGGACGGGGAATGGGGGTTGCAGTCAGTTCATCACACGTCTTTGCTGCTCCTTCCTCCTCACACTCTTCCCCTGGCCCAATGTGGGGTCCCTCCCATGGAAGACCGTCCTCCGCTTACTTCTCCAATGTGAGTTCTTCCTGTGGGCTGTAGTTCTTCATGAACTGTTCCAGTGTCGTTTCTTTCCACCAGATGCAGTCCTTCAGGAACAGACTGTTCCAGTGTGGGTCTCCCACAGGGGTCACAGGTCCTGTCAGCAAACCTGCTCCAGCGTGGGCTCCTCTCACGTGGTCACAGGTCCTCCCAGGAGCCTGCTCCAGCGTGGGCTCTCCATAGGGTCAAAGCCTCCTTTGGGCATCCACCTGCTCCGATGTGGGGTCCTCCATGGGCTGCAGGTGGATATCTGCTCCACTGTGGACCTCCATGGGCTGCAACGGGACAGCCTGCCTCACCATGGTCTTCACCATGGGCTGCAGGAGAATCTCTGCTTCTGGTGTCTGGAGCACCTCCTTCCCCTCCTTCTTCACTGACCTTGCTGCCTGCAGAGCTGTTTCTTTCTCATATTCTCACTCCCCTCTTCAGCTGCAGTTGTGCAGTTGGGTTTTTTTCCCCCTTTCTTACATATGTTACCACGGAGGCACTACTGCCATCGCTGATGGGCTTGGCCTTGGCCAGCAGCAGGTCTGTTGTGGAGCTGGCTGGCATTTGCTCTGTTGGACATAAGGGAAGCTTCTAGCAGATTCTCACAGAAGCCAGCCCTGTACCCCTCCCACTACCAAAACCTTGCCATGCAAAGCCGATACAGAACTGTTAAAAAAAGCTGAAACTTTCATCCATAGAAGTGGACAATATGCTGAAATCTATGTTGCCATATGTTGTTTCTCTGTATTTGTACACTAAACAACTATTAGTACTGCAAACTCTCAGTTTCTGACAACAGGAAAGAGTTTAAGCCTTTTGATTCTTGGTTTCAATTCAGTCATCTAAAAACTAGCAATGCTCGTAATGCTTTGGACTAGATGATCCTTCGAGGTCCCTTCCAACCCTAGAATTCTGTAACTGCACTAGTGGTTAGTGAGAGGCAGTCACCTAACTATAAGAAACTACAGTCCCTAACCTGTTTGTACAGGATAAGAAAAAACTCTCTGATAATAATTACTTCTGGTCACAACTGGCCACAGTTCCAAAGTCACTCACTGTCCAGCATCATGAAAACTTGATGTTCTGGCCATTTATTTAGGTGCTTTGCATAGCTTTAGTTATTTTGAAAATCTGCCTTTAATAACTAAGTGCTATTTAAACTTATTATGGACAAGTTGAAAATCAGACTGTTTTGTGATATTAAATATGAGAAAAACCACCCCAGTATCTGGAACACTGGTTGGCAGATTTACAGATTAAATAATTTGTTTTATTAATTTCTCTGATAGAAATGGTGTTATAATGAGCTTCTCCTAAATATGAATAAAATAAAATTATATCCATTCCTGAACATCCAGGGTCCAAACCTCCTGCCTTTTGATTCACTAAATTGTTTTTTCTGTGCTGTCAGCAGAGACCTGAAGGGGAGAAATTTGTGTTATCGCAGCTGAATACTGGGGGACATATTTGTTCCTGAATTGTTAACAGCATCTGAAGACAGAAGACTCACCAATGGAGATTACCTATCAGGATGAGGAAGAAATTGTCAAAACCAAAACCTACACAATTTCCTAGAGTGCTCAGGTCCTCAGCAGGCAATGACAAATCTGAACAGCTCGTGTTCACACAGCACTAGAGCATGACAAGTAAACATCATACTACAATTTCAAGATGTCCTTGGCTGAGATACCCTGCTAATGCAAATTCAGTGGCTAACTAACAGCATGGGAGAAATGGTGCTTAGCAGTTGAAAGCTATATGGATCTATTTTAAAGTAATTACATAGAGTTCAGAATTTACAGTATAAAAAACAGATGGAAGCCCTTTCCATCACACAATGCAATGAAATCTGTTCCCCATCCAGTGCAAGCACCACCCACAGAGGCTAAGGCTGGGGTAAGAAAAAGACACAGCTGAAATGAATTCACTGATCTGATGCCTCTTCTTGACAGGGCTGTTGAACAAGAAGCCACCTAACTGGGTGAAGCCAAAAGAGGTGAGATGGGTGATTTTCTCCAAGGACCCCAGCTGAAACCTTTTCTTTGCAATACAGAGCTCATTTCAGCCTCTGCATAGTTCATTTGACCCTCTTCAGACCCCTCTCTGTGTGACTTCTCTCCAGTCCAAAGCAAACAGTCCTGTCCCCTCAGATGAGACAGGTTAAATCTGCAGCCTGAATAGATGTCTCCTGACCTTTGGATGTGACTTACGTTTCCTAGGCACATTGTGTGCATTTGATAACTGGCATTTTCTAACAAAGACACATTTTCAATGCTGCTATGAGGGAAATACACTGAATATATCAAACAAGAACCTACATCATTATTTTTATCTGGACCTTTCTCTCCCTGTGACTGACTTATATAAAAGAGTGAAGTTAAATCAGACTTCATCTCTTCCTAGTGTTTCCAACTTTACTTCCTTTACTCCTGTAGACTGAAGCATAACACCTACAAAACTGTTGATTTTTGTGGGGTAAACAAGAAGCACCACTCCCTGCTCTCTGTTCAGTCTCATACTCATGTGCCATGCATGCATACGCACGCATACACTCCCATTGTGGCAATGCAGGCCCTCCAGTTGCAGGATGGCCTTCCATCTTGTCTCACTGTGGAAAAATTCCAGGTCCAAAATTTACCAAGCTATGTTTTGTAGTTTTGTTTGCAAGAGAAATGGTGGATAAGATTTTGTTTCCTTGCAGTGTAAAGATTGTTTAAAAATGTATTTTCTTATTATAAATTATTTCTGACAACTAGTGTTCACGGTGCCAGGGTAGCTAAATTTGCTGGAACTGCAGGGCTGAATACATAGTAGAACAGGTAGAATTCTTCCTAAATGGCCTCAGGAAAGTTTAAAGAGCTGTGAGGGTGAAGCATAAGATCACCATAATTAAGTGGTATTATATTTATTCCTAACTCAACTGAAAGAGATTAGTAGCAGGGAAATCTCTACATTCTAAACTTACCATTTTATGCACAGTCAGAATCACAGCTTCCCTAATTTCTATTTTCCTACTGTTGTACTGACAGAAAGACAATTTGAGAAACAGGAAAATTTGATTGTAAAAAGCTGCAGTAACTGACCTAGTAGAATCATATGTAGGAGCAGTACTTGGAAAAAACATGTTCAAGATTGGCTGCATAGATGTCAATTATTCTGTATTGTTTTAAAGTAGTAACCAGATTTACATTAGCCCAGTGTCAGCTATCTGTAAAGTTCTCAGAAGGCTATTTAAGATCCCCATTCATGGCTTGTAGCATGAAGTGGATGTTGGGGCTTTTTGGAAGTGAATACAATCTGGTAAAGCAGATTATATTGTTGGGGCTCTACAGAACTGAACAATTCTTAAGCCTTTTTTCATCCTCATGGTTAGGCTCTATGTTCTTTTCCATGTGAATCATGGCTGATACTGTTGGAAGATGCCTCTGACTAGTGTCTGGACAGAGCCTCTCAACACATGCAGGTTGTAACTCTCTATGAATAAGATTATTTATCATACAGTGAAGGTATACAAGGCAACAGAAGGAGCTGAAGAGTAGAAAAAGTTATTTGGGTCACCACTCAGTTTTAACATTTATTTATTTTTAATCAGTATTTGCACAACACCTAAACTTGATGGTGTTCTCTAGCTTTTGCACCTCTAGACAACTTAGCAAACAGTAGTCAGAAACTAGATAGCTTACTTCTCAAAAATGATGGCTCTAGATCTTTCCTAGCAGATGCCATTCTTTACCACTGGATTACCCTTTTCTTTTTTTTTCAGAACACAGTGTTTCACCAGTACCTTCAGCAGGGATGAATGCTTCTGAATGTAAACACTTACAGTGTGGGGTGCATTGCATTCAAGTTTGCAGGACATTCTGTTCATGCTCTGTTGACTTACATACGCCTTCTGGCTCAAGGACACAAGGCAGCTCTGTTTCCTGCCATGAGTCATCATTCAAGAATGGCATTTAAATAGGAGAAAAACCCAGAAAAAAAACCTGAACAGATTCCAGGGAAAAGCAAGTAGCAGCCTGCAGTTTGTACAGATAGAATTACAGGTTTTTTCCTTGCTCGTAACCATCTTGCTAGGAAATCCCAAGAAAGTCAGAGCCTTGTAGTTTTTATTATGCTACAACTAGCCTCAGTGGAAAGAAAGACTGTATTACAGCATAATGTTGACCTTGGCCTGCTGTTGTTAAGTAGATATTGTCAATGTGTTTGTCTCCACTGGAGTTTCACAGTGAGAAAATTTATGAATACACACATGTACAACCCCTTTTTATCAATGAAGGTAGAGTCTTAGGTTAAAGAATAAATGTTTAGAACCCAGATCAGTTGTGTGAGTGTGCACATTAACCTTGACAAATACCAGGAACCTCAAGTTAAATGGCCATTAGTTGGCCATGAGGTAAAGTCAAATGAAGATAAGCTCTGTTGGGAGGATGGGAAGTGCTGCATCTTGTACCTTCCCCTGACACAAATAACAGTGATTACTATGGGAGACAGAATATTAGATTAAACCACTCTAATCTACCAAAGTATCATAGAATCATAGAATCACAGAACATGTCGAGTTGGAAGGGACCCTCCAGGATTGTCAAGTCCAACTCCTATACCTTTGCAGGGATCCCCAGGAGTCACACCATGTGCCTTAGAGCATCATCCAAACGCCTCTTGAACTCAGGCAGGCTTGGTGCTGTGACCACTGTCCTGGGGAACCTGTTCCAGTGCTCAATCATGCTCTGGTTAAAAAACCTTTTCCTGATAGCTAACCTAAACCTCCCCTGATTCAGCCTCCTACTGTTGGACTCCGAGTCCTGTCATTGGTCACAGGAGTGAAGAGATTGGTACCTGTCCCTTCTTTTCCCCTTGTAAGGAAGCCATAGACTGCAATGAGGTCTCCCCTCAGCCTCCTCTTCTCCAGGCTGAATAATCCAAGTGACCTCAGCCGCTTCTCATAGGTCATCCCTTCTAGGCCCTTCACTGTCCTTGTGGCCCTCCTCTGGACCTGCTCCAGTAGTTTGATGTCTTTGCTTTCCTTGCTGTAGAATGGCCAGAGAAACATCTTGCTAGACCCAAACTTTTCCTGATTCTTTCTGTTTTGTTTCTGTCACAGTGTTATTTCTGTCTTACAGGCAAGAACATTTCCTCTCTGAGGACTATGGGTTGGCAAATGAAATTACATACTTTTCTAAATGTTGTAAAAATTTGGGGTTTTGTGGTTGGGTTTTTTGCTATAATTTTTGATAGGAACAGAAAAAAAACAAAAACAAAACAGAGAGAAATCTATGGTAATTAAGATGTGGGGGAAGGGAGGAAAGAAGATGAAGAACAGCACAGGGACTCAGCTGGCTAAGAAAAACAACTGGAGCATGGAGGATGAACAGCAAGAGGTAAAAAGAGCTGTGAAGGGACTTTCTCATGCTCTTACTGTGAAAAGGCAGGATAGCTTTTCGCAGGTGTTAAAAAACGAAACTAAAAGCATCAATACAACAGAATCTGTCACCCAGATTTTCCCAACTGTTCTCAGGCTAGGAGTGTCAAAGTGATTCATTTGCTTGGTGGCTCTCAGCAGCCTGTACAAAATGAGTTAACAGTTGTTTTTTGAGTATGTAGTGTTCATATTCTCTTACTTCACAGGGCACTAATCAGTCCTTGTGTTGGCAGTCTCTGCTAGGAGTCCTATTACAGCAAGAACATGGAAACTAAACTGCTTTTTGCTTTAGTAGTGGTCTCGTGGGCTCAGAAAAGAACCACGAGGGGAAGGAAAAAGTAGAATGGATATGAAAGTTCATATGCACCTACCCACACCTCACCTCTTCTGAGAACAGACAAAGACTTTGACTGTCAGTGATCTATCCAAGGCAGGAGGTTCTCTTTCAAAACACCTGCAGGAAAAACTAATTTATTCTAATATTAACACTCAAACAGAAGACGAGGATAACACCAGCCGTACCATCACACCACAGGCTGGTATTGGGGCTGAAGTCAGCTGAACAGGGTTGCAAAGGTCAGCTGCTTTAGAATAGAATAGAATAGAATAGAATAGAATAGAATAGAATAGAATAGAATATTCCAGTTGGAAGGGACCTACTGGTTCACCTGGTTCAACTGCCTGACCACTTCAGGGCTGACCAAAAGCTAAAGCATGTTATTAAGGGTATTGTGCAAGTGGCTTTTAAACACCGACAGGCTTGAGGCATCGAATACCTCTAGGAAGCCTGTTCCATTGTTTGACCACCTTCTCAGTAAAGAAATGCTTCCCAATGTCCAGACTAAACTTCCCCTCGTGCAGCTTTGAACCATTCCCATGCATCCTATCAGTGGGTCCCAGGGAGAAGAGATGAGCACCTCCCTTTCTACTTCCCCTCCTCAGGAAGCTGTAGGGAGCAATAAGGTAACCCCTCAGTCTCCTTTGCTCCAAACTAGACAAGCCCAAAGTCTTCACCTGCTCCTCACAGGACATGCCTTCCAGCCCTGTCACCAGCTTTGTTGTCCTCCTCTGGACGAATTCAAGGACCTTCATGTCCTTCTGAAATTGTGAGGCCCAGAACTGCACACAGTACTCAAGGTGATGCTGCACCAATGTTGAATACAGCAGGATAATCACCTGTTCTGATCAGCTGGTGATGCTGTGTTTGATACACTCCAGGATGCAGTTTGCCCTCTGGGCTGCCAGGGCACACTGCTTAACACATATTGAGCTTAATGTCAACAGCACCCACAGACCCCTTTCTGCAGGCCCCTTCTCCAGCCACTCCTCTCCCTATTTATACTTGTGTCTGGTGTTACTCCATCCTAGGTGCAGAATCTGGCATTCTGACTTAAGTTTCATCCCATTAATCATAGCCCAGTGCTCCAATCTATCTAGATCCCTCTGCAAGGTCTCCTGTCCCTCAAGAGAGTAAACATCAGCTCCCAGTTTGGTATCATCAGCAAACTTGATGATCATCAGCAAACATCATCTTGCTCCTACTCCCAGCTGTCTGCCACTCCTTTCATTGTGCTATTAACCCCTTTATGAAGATGTACTTTATCCCAGATCATAGAAGTTACCAGTTTGAAATGTAACTTTACAAGGGGGGTAAATAGGTGGTGGTTTCCCCCCCCCACACACCTCTTCAGTGACCTAATTAACAGTGCAGATCCACGTACCATTTCACTGATTCACTGAGGAGCGATAAATTGCGTTAGCAAGGGAGAAGCAGTAGGAGGAATAAACATCTTGAGGGTCAGGATCTGAATCTGAGAAAAAAGTATTTGGAAGGACTGCTTTGGGTCATCTGCTGAAGGGCTGGCTGCTTGTGGGAGCACTGAGAGAAGCTGCATCAGATGAGGCTTCAAGGTCCCGAAGAGCTCTGTGCCTGGCCGACCACAACACCCCAACGTGTAAGTCTGGTCACCAGCACCTTTCTTGTAATCTTAACAACTGTTTCCACGGCACAATCATGCAGACAATACCACTCATCCTGGCAGGAAAAGGTGGTGTCAAAGGTTCACATTCCAGTGCCGGGTTACCTCTGGTGAGGGAGAGCTGCAGCTGGTCTCAGAAGGCATCTAGGCAGGACTGGTTTGATGAGGGTGGAGCCTCTTTCAAGAGCTTGTAAGCACAAGGTCCATGCTGAGCTGAACTGGCTGCTGGTACCAGGGAATGAAGTTTTATGCATTAAACCCATTCCTTCATTGGTAGCTGTAATAATAATGTGGTTTCATTTAAAATGTGATGGCAAGAGTTTAAGCCACAAGGAGTTACAGGCATTTCTGTTGATGAGGAGCCATTTCCCCAATCCTTTGGCATTAATACCTGAAATCAGAAACAAAATTTAATGATTCCTGCCATGTGCTTTTAGAGGGACAGGGCACAAGCAGCAGTATACAGAGACATTCCTTCAGAGCAAAGATAGGAGGCCTCCTGAGCAGCTCTGGAGCATGGTAATATTCTGGAGTTGCTACACTTGTTTAACAGGTTTAGCTGGCTCAGACACAATACCCCTGGAGTTGTCAGCATTTCTGGCACATTAGCCATCACCTCCTGACAACTGTGAAATGACAATGTTTTCTTCTCCACCTGGAAAAAAGACCATAGGATCATAGAATGGTTTGGGTTGGAAGGGACCTTAAAGATCATCTAGTTCCAACCGCCCTGCCATGAGCAGGGACACCTTCCACTAGACCAGGTTGCTCCAAGCCCCATCAAGTCTGACCTTGAAGACTGCAAGGGAGGGGGCAGCCACAGCTTCTCTGGGCAACCTGTGCCAGTGTCTCACCACCCTCACAGTAAATAATCTCTTCCTAATATTCAATCTAAATCTACACTCTTGCCATTTGAAACTGTTTCCCCTTGTCCTACTGCTACATGCCCTTGTCAAAAGTCCCTCTCCAGCTTTCCTGTAGGCCCTTTTCAGGTGCTGGAATCATGAGACACATGGGAATTAGAAGGCTCCTCTGTATGCCTTCCTATACAACAATCTGTGCATGGGATTATCCCTCCCCATGTGCTGGGGAGAGTGTCTCTTTCTAATGATAAAGAGCAAAAAAGATAAAGGCAATGGGAAAGCTGTACATAGAAACCCAGACTTGTGTCCTCTCTAAAACTGATTTGATCTGAGGCTGGGAGGCAGCACTGACACTGAATATTCTTGAGTACATCAAGCCAAAAACATCTGATGCTCAGTACTTCTGGACCCAGGCATCTTCAACATGTATGTCCAGGATCTCTAGCTATTTGGTGCCTAGAAGATCACTCCTCCATGGTTAACTGCACCCTCAGACCTCTTTCAGTTACAAAATGGATGGCTCTGGCTTTAAGCTGGGTCCAGAGATGGGAAAAAAGAAAGATGGCTTGCAGACCTCCTCCCAGACACATTGGCCACCTCATGCTCTAACTGAGCAGAGGGACAGTCTGGTTCAGTTTCTCTTCCAAAAGCCTTGCTTAGATTCAGCTTTACAGCTTCTAAGTGGAATGAGTAAACAACCACCCTTTGACAGTCAAATTTTATCACTCAGACTCTGAGTAAATACTTTATTAAGAGTTGTTTACACATGAAGCTTTTCCTGATTAAGTTCATGTGTGGATACTTTTATTCTGAATAAGAAACATCCATGGGCAGTCACTTCAGAGCAGCCATTGCACTTTTAAATTCATTGCCTCCCAACTCACACTAACTTTTAAGTACTGTTAAAAAATGCATTTTTGAGAGCTTGCCTACCTGCCAATATAACATACAAAACTGAAGACAGAATGAGTGCTCTTCTTAAGAAGGGGTGAGAATAGCTGTTGTGCTCCTAAATTCACACCCCAGATTGTTTCACAATATTTCATTTATACAGACCTTGACTGGTTTTTTTTTATTGCTGTCACCCTAAATATCCTAGCGTTAGTACAGAAAACTCTCTCTGTTCCACACTTTCCCTGAGGACATGACATTAGGAATGTTTATTGGACAAATATGAAATATTTCAGGGCAAAACACATATTTGCATGGTTATTTGAATAAAAATTCCTGTATAGGAGCCAATGCCATTTAGCTTAATTACTTCATCTATTTATGAATGTTTAATGTTTAGTTTGTTATATTGCCATCATCTCACTATGTCCAGCTATTTTTCAATGTAATTTCCCTCGTCTCATCACACCTAATTCCATGGAAAGGTCCTCCCGCAGTTTAAAATTAACACCTATCTGGAAACCAAAATATATTCCAAGCACAGTGTGCACACACTGACACAGATGCTGTAATTATGGTTGATTAGTGGTGAGTGAATATTTATTGCCAAAAAAAAGATAGAGAAGAAAAGCAAAAATATTCTTGGCTTTTATAAAACATTTATAAAATTGAAGCATTTTTTAAAAAGATTTTTACACCATTCCTCTTAATTTCTTGATGTTTGACTGACAAAGCTAAAGAAAATTCAGCCTTCTCAGTCTCTATGACCAACAGAGCCACAGAGCCACAAAGTCTGAGAGCGGATGCAACTATAGTGCAAGGGGCACTGCTGCCAATTTGTTTTTGTTCAGAGGATGGGTAAAAGAGACTCAGCTACTGATGCATGTCCACTAGCAAAGTCAAACATGTAACTGTATTAATAAACTTTTCTTAGTAGAGGCAAGATCTGCTATTAAATGTCCTGTGCCCAAGGGAAACGGCGTAATCTTGATGTCCTTTTATATAATCTTTGTTTTTATTGATCCATGTATTCTTTGCCTACAAGTTGTGAGCAGACTGCCTAAATCACATGAGAACTACAATCTGGATTTGGCTCTAGGACTCGATCACATGAGAACACAGAGACAGGTCAGCTGCCATGACCTACTTAGCTTTCTGGGAAGAGATGCCGCCTCTTGATTACGATAAAGCTCTTGTGTAGGTGAGCACATGTGATGAGTTTTATGAGATCTGCTGTACATATGAGGGATAGCAAGTTCATCTCATGTAGAAATATGTCTAGTCCTGTAGGGAGTGGGGCATGGGGGGCAGCTAATGGTTGCACCTCTGCCTTTCTTTTCAGCAAATAACGCTTTCCTCCTAGCAGCTTACAGTCTGCTGGCGACCAGCTCAGCTCTGAAATATGAGCTATAGTAGATGGGGGAGGGAAGATCAGCCTGGAAGGGTGAGGGAGAGGATTTCCATTTTAGACACAGGCTTTTGGTTAGAGCACTATTGTTCAAATGTGAGTTATTAGAATGATCAATGAGAAAAATTCTCTCTCCTCCCCCCTCTCCCCTTTTTTAGCAATCCTAATGTAAGCATAAAGGAAGATAAACACTTTTTGTTATATTTCACTGTTTTCCGAGTCCTGATTGCTTTGCGCAATTCACGGTAGACTTCAAAGTGCTCCTGCCTTTTCATTTTACATATGGATTTATAGTTTGCTTGAAAATATGTGTCCTGCTCAAATTACATTAATAAAACATTGAAACTATGATATACACCCATCAGCTGGACATAAATTACCACTATTTCAAATTCTGCTGCAGTGTCTCATCAGTTTTCAGCATTCTTTCTCTCATCCTATGAAACAGGTTTTTACACACCTCTGCTAGCATTTGGAGAGTTTAGCCTCTATGCTGTCAAACACCAAGCACTTTATGAAACCCCAGCATTAAAGAACTAACAATGAGAGAAAACCAAGAAAGAACTTGTTTTAACAAAGGAATTGCTGTGATAAGAGGCACTATTAAAAGCTATGCATGTGAAGCCCATGGCATTTAAGCACATATATTCCTTATTTCTAGTCAAGTGATATACAACACAAGTATGGGGCAATGTGTGATCCAGAACTGGTAGGACATCTTACATAATTACCCAAGTTATTGCTCAAACTAGGGGAATCACAGAATCATAGAATGTGCTGAGTTGGAAGAGACCCATCAGGATCATCAAGTCCAACTCCTGTCCCCGTGTAGGGCACTCCAAGAGTCACACCATGTGCCTGAGAGCATCGTCCAAATGCCTCTTGAACTCAGGCAGGCTTGGTGCTGTGACCACTGCCCTGGGGAGCCTGTGCCAGTGCTCAATCACACTCTGGGTGAAAAACCTTTTCCTGATAGCTAACCTAAACCTCCCCTGATTCAGCTTCCTGCCATTTCCCCGAGGCCTGTCATTGGTCATAAGAGTGAAGAGATTGGTACCTGTCCCTTCTCTGCCCCTCACGAGGAAGCTGTAGACTGCAATGAGGTGACCCCTCAGCCTCCTCTTCTCCAAGCTGAACAAACCAAGTGACCTCAGCTGCTCCTCATAAGGCATCTCCTCCAGACCCTTCACCATCCTTGTGGCCCTCCTCCTTTGGACACTCTCTAGTAGTCTGATGTCTTTTTTATTTTGTGGTGCCCAAAACTGCACACAGTACTCAAGGTGAGGCCACACCTGTGCAGAGTAGAGCGGGACAATCACCTCCCTCGATCGGCTGGCAACGCCACGCTTAATGCACCCCAGGACACGGTTGGCCCTCCTGGCTGCCAGGGCACACTATTGGCTCATATTCAGTTTGCCATCAACCAAGACTCTCAGGTCCCTCTCTGCTGCTCTACTCTCCAGCCACTCCTTCCCTAGTCTGTACATACCACCAGGGTTCCCCTGTCCCAGGTGCAGAACCTGGCAATTGCCCTTGTTAAACTTCATGTGGTAATTGCCCATCTCTCTAATTTGTCAAGGTCCCTCTGCAGGGCCTGCCTGCCCTCGAGGGAGTCAACAGCTCCTCCCAATTTAGTATCATCTGCAAGCTTACTTAGTATTCCTTCAAGTCCCTCATCCAAGTTCTTGATGAAGATGTTGAAGAGGACTGGACCTAGGATGGAGCCCTGGGAGACCCCACTAGTGACCGGTTGCCAGCCTGATGTTACCCCATTTACCATCACTCTTTGTGCTCGACCTGTGAGCCAGTTGCTCACCCATCGTGTAACCTGGTTGTCCAGCCGTATGCTGGACATTCTGTCTAGATGGATACTGTGAGAGACAGCATCAAAAGCTTTTCTGAAGTCCAAAAAGATTACATCCACTGGCTTTCCTTGATCAACTAGGTGGGTTGCCTTGTCATAAAAGGGAACTGCAAATTTGTCAAAAATGACAGCAGAAACAGGACACTCCTTGATCAATTCCACTTCTTCAGAAAGACTGTACACAATATTGCCTGAAATCAGCAGGAACCTAATAGCAGGAAACACTT
Organism: Aegotheles bennettii; assembly: GCA_013398125.1. Classification (NCBI taxonomy): domain Eukaryota; kingdom Metazoa; phylum Chordata; class Aves; order Caprimulgiformes; family Aegothelidae; genus Aegotheles; species Aegotheles bennettii. The sequence goes on from VZRW01005270.1 coordinate 28,434, forward strand.
TCTTAGAAAACTGCCAGCAAAATATATTTCTGTCTTGCAGGTCTGATATTTGCCTGTTTTGTTTGCCAATATGTACATATGTTTGGTGGTGGAAACCACTCTCTGGCACTATAAAGGAGCACAAGCTTTTCTCATCTTAGTTGAAATGAGGCAGTTGTTGCTTAATTGAAGCAACACTTCCACCCTAATGGAAAATTAATTCTTAAAGTTTCTTGGTCCAGTTCAGGAAAAGAAGTATTACAGAGCACATTCATCAAAACACTCACCACCACCACCCATGGGTAAACTACAAAAATCAGAAAATTGCATTTATAAAACCTGTAATTCAGACAAATGCTATTGTCCAATCAATGAATGTAATTAAAAAAATTCCTCCAGGAATATCACATTAATAACTTCATCCCTGCTCTGAGGCAAAGCCCAATAACTTCTAAAGACTAGATGAATCACAATTACTTGGTCACCTCATAGCTCAAAGAACTGTAAACATAGATGTTTATAAGCCATAGTCTGCACTGCTGTACCAAGGCACATAATTTTTTGTGTCACATATGGACTCCTAAGCTACACTATACCAACCAAGACTTTGTATCATTTAGATCTATCATCTAAAGAGAAAAAAATAGACCTTTTACTGAGATTCATGGAGATATTTTCACCTCCAGAGTATTTCTGGAAGAAAGGATACAAGATACTTGTTCATTAATTCCTATTTTCATGTGTGTTGGTTTTACTCTTTATTTGCTCTCCTTCATGTTTTATTCCTTTCCTCTGGCAACCTCCCTTCATTCCTGTTTGTCTTTCTTCAACCTACAATGTTTTCCTCTTTCTCCCTACGCATTGTGCAACTTTTCCAACCTGTTCCCTCTTTCCATTCTCTTCACCCTACTTGATTCTCTTCTGTGCTCTCCCATGAGACCTGTCCTTGACTCTTCTATTTTGACGTTTACACTCTGCAAGAAAAGAGACTGGCGATAGTTTCACTTTCTTGTTCTCTTTCTTTTTCTCTCTTCTCATCAAGTTCTGAGTCACCAAAATATGTGGGACTGTAAAAAGCTTGCATTCATGACTGCTTCCATTTAAAATCATGGAGATGCATAATACTTTGCTAATGTAAACTCTTCATCAGGAGATCTACAGAGAAGGTGTTCTTGATTCTTCTCTCATCTTCTTCAAGCAGTTCTTCAGAGGTGCTCAAGGCTGGACATGGCTATAATGTGAATGAATTAGGTGCTTGTTCAGCAGCTCAGGTTCCTCCCTCTCAGGTAACTAAGAGAGACCACCAGGCAATATCAGCTGCGGGTTAGACAGTTAAAGAGGAGACTACTGATCCCCTGAGTCTCTCAAATAACTCTATCCTGTTGTCAATAATCACAACTCAGATAACATTAATGGGAGTTTTAGAGCATGGGACCCCTAGAGAAAAAAACGAAACCCTTACCTTTAAAATTTGTTTCTTGTGAATGTCCATTATTCATTAGTTATGATTCCTTGTATTATAGCAGACACTTCATAGTATGTCATAATTGAGGGTTCAAAATAATTCTAAATATAACTTTTTATACCTGGGACTTTTTGAAGTATTTATGTGTTTAAGCTTTCCACATTAAGTCTTGAGGAGAATGTTCCATGTTTAATCTCAGCGGGCAAGTGTTTTGAAATGCTCTAAGCAAAATTAATTTATCTGGTGGTTAGTTTTTTTTGTTTGCTTTTCTTGTTTGACTTAGGAAATGATAATAAAGCATTTTATTCTCTAAATATATTATTTGCCAAGTTTCTCATTGCTGTGGTCAAGAACGCAAAGTGGAGAGCAATCTCTCTTCCTCTCTAAGATTTGCAGAATTTTAGAGCAGCAGTAAACTTGCTCTGAAGCCAGACTACTTATCTCCCCTATCCTGAAGGACATTACACTCCCTTTCCAGTGAGAGGTAATTAAAATTCCCTAAAGCAAGTGAATAAGTGAAAAGGTTTCCACTCTAGCTGTTAATGAAAGCTAAACTAGAATCAAGAAATTACATATAAAGTTTTAACATAGGTTTTTATCTACAAATTGCAATAGAAAATGAAGAAAACAATAACAGATAAGCAATTACTAGAAATATATCCTATTGCTTGTATTTTATTTCTCAACACTAACAAGATACAAAGCATTTTCTAAATGCTACAGCAACAAAGAATTTTATTTGTTTTGTATGCATAACAAAAATGACGAAACCTTGATGAATTCTTTAGAAGATGGAGGAAGCAAAGAAAATGTCAAACAAGTGGTGACCAGCCAGGATCAATATGTCTGCAAAGAAAGGGAACCAACATACTGTTCAGATATAAAGAAGCATCAAAGAGACTACATTTCTTTGTATTGGCAGTAAGTTAAAAGCTGAGATCAAATACCAAGAGCATTAATCAGGCTTGTTTACAATTAATAACAACAAAGTTCTAGCCTGTACTTTCTTGCCTAACTCATGCAAATTTCTACCATTTTCTTCCCATGACAGTTCCAGTCTCCTCCAACATCCAAGACAGATGATTTAATGTCCCTTTTACTCTTCAGGGCCTAGGCCAAAGAGCTTGACAACTCCCAGACTCCACTTTTTACTCAATTCTCCACCCAATTTTCTTGAGCAGCCAGTCTACTGTACTTCCCTATTCAACCACAGTCCCTGCTTCTGTTTTCTCCATTTCCTTCTGCTGCACCAGTTGTATTCCTGGGATACCCATGCCTCATATAACTTTCTACCTCCCATATGTAGTTCCTGGCCTTTTCCCATTTAAATCAGGTTCCCTCTTCCCATTTCTTGAGCATCGATGGGGTAGACAGTAACTGAGATAGGCATTTTGGTTTTAGTCCTGTTGTTTGGCCATTGTTCAGACCACAAGCACATCAGAGCTACAGCCAAAGACCATGCTCAGTCCTCAGCTGTAGCATGCTCGATGTGGATGCAAGAAATCTGACAGTAGCTAATATATTGGTGTGCTGAGACCACTATTTATCACACTGGTCAGAAGCAGTTCATTAACTCCCTACTCCTTAACTTCTTTACCAGCATCCTGCATCCTGATCAGCACATTTCTGGGACAAGGACTGACTTGGAGCTGTGTCTGCACAGAGTGTAGCACAGTAGGATCTTGGTTCAGAGTGACAGCTAGATGGGATTATGATGTTCATGATGATAAAAAAATTAGGATGCCTGCTGAAAGCATGAACATCCTGTGTTTTTTAAAAGGCCTTTAACTTGCCAAATGCAGATCTTCACAGGAACAGCAAAAAGCACATCCCCAGCATAAGGGCCATTTCTCTCCAAAAGGTCAAGTTAGTCTGGAGCTTCCTAGAGTAAATGACATCAGAATTTCTTAATGGAGGAAAACAGTCTCTTCTTTTTCCTTGAGCTCATTTTTGAAAATAGAGGAATATTTTTGACTGCAATTTTCCAAATACACTGAAATGTAACCAAATTAAATACAAACACCAGACATATGGTCAGAAAGTTTTAGCCTGAATGGTTAGTATTTTGTGAAAGTTTTTGCAATTGGAAATGGGTTTACCACAGGAAGTGCAGTCAATATAGGTGGTGCTCTTAAGCCCTTCTTATAAGGTAGAATCATCCATACAAATAAAACTGTTATTTTCTAGAAAAAAAAAGTTTGTTATTCATTGCTTCCCATAATATACATACAGATGGCAGACACATCTAATCTTCGGCTTTCAGTTCAGTGGATTCCTTAAAGAGACATTTTTAACTTCCATCCTTTCATCCCTGCTATTAGTTCTGAAGAATTTTTTTGAGAGTAACTTGAATCCACAGCCTTCCACATAAAATCCTGACCTAATAATTTCTTTCAACCCAATGCAGTATTACACCCAACATTCACATCTGTGTTTTTATCTTGGGGAGGGCACTGGCGGAGAAGCTGCATGCATATGCATGGCTGTGTAGAGAAGAATGACCACAAATTACCTTTTAAAGTCAAAATTTGCATTAGCTGAAACTATGGTAAGGTATATAAATCTACAATGTTTGGTGGCTTTACTTCTTCATTTCTTTCTTTCAATATTTGTGTCCAGGTATCCTCAGATATAAAGGGTAGGTACCAAACTTCCTTGCCTTAACTCTATTTTATTTATGGCTTCCTCAAAATCTTAGTTCCCTCACTGTTACTAAAGCTTAACTATGCACTTTTGTTTCTACCTTGCTATTGTGTATTTTGAGCTTATTTTCTACTAATAAGGTGCATTTTGAGGCATAAGACCAGAAGATGTTTCTACCCTAAAGTACAAGAGAAGTACAGCCCTTATAATAAGATGTTTGAGGAAAAGCAACTCATGTTAGGTAGGTTAGCCTTGGGCGGGATTAAATTTAAAAGGGCTTCACACATCTTAACATCCTGCTATCAACATATATACTACCTTTATGTGGCTAAGTATCTCTTCAGTTTTCACATAATCTGTCTTGACAGTCAGCAGAGAGGGAAAATGGGAGACCGAAGGAGGCAGACCTTCTGAGATGATAAACACAGGCACTTTGATTTTTTTCCTGGCTATAAAATGGAGAAAACGGGTGTGGGGATAGTCACACCTGGTTATCCCAAAGAGGTCTGTCTGTCTGATTAAAATTCAGAACAAAGTTATGTCTGTAATTCTGCACGCACATGGTGTATAACAACAGAACAGTTTGGGGTAGGCAAGAGGAATCTTGAGCTGACCACAGATAATTACACAAATGGGAATTTGGTCAAGACATTAAGTTCAAACACCCATTCCAGTGAGAAGAAAGAAGATGCTCCAAGATCTTCTGGAAGAACACCCTATTAGTGCTCCAGTTTTATAGACCAAGAAAGACATCAGGCAAAACTAAAAAATTCCATTCAGTGTTCAATTATACTAAAGAACTGCATACAGTATGCTTGTACATGTAGTATTTACACTAAAAAGACTGTATTTCTCTTTCATTTATCTGCCAGGACCCATGTTCAAAGTTTGTCATTGCCTAGGAAACAGTGGATAAAATCAATGAAAGCAAAATACTTCACTGAACATCCTCCATGGCTTTAGATGCCTCTAGTATTCGCAATTGTTCCTACAGAGAAGGAATCCTCAAGTCTAGTCTTTGCAGATAGGTGAAAGATGACTGGCAATTCAATTTTATTAAAAAAAGTAAACTCCAGTAATCTGAGAAAAGTAGTATGGTCTGGTGGTTGGCTGTCCGATGATCTGTGTCCTGTACATGACTCGACTTGAAGTGACCTTTAGCAGCTCCCTTAACCTCGTTCTCATGCTTGTGTATACAAAGTTTTTTCATGCCCAGCCTATAAAAGGATCTGTGACATAGGTGATATGATGTAGTTTCTTAAAAGTGCAAGGACATAAACTTACTGTGCAATGTGTTAACCAAGACATCTGAAATAAGCAAATGACTAAAATAATCTGCTTAATGTTTGACTCACTTTTAATATCTCAAACAAACTCTGATGGTTACGCCAGAATGATGTATCAAATAAACACACTGGGGAAGACATTTGGGATAAAAGAGGAGAGAAAAATGCTGCTTTATAATTTAGAAACTTATTTTTTTCTTATAAAAATGCAAGTGTGACAAAATTAACACAGCAGCTGACTGAAGGAACACCTATTTGTCAATATTTAAGAGACACATGCATGAAACTGCTTGCTCATTGAGTCACACTTCTCAAGTAAGTATGGGTGAAAAAATCTGGCTGCAACAAGAGCTTACAGTTCTTGTGTTGCTGTCGTAGATAATCAGGTCTGACTTTCTCAGGTGCAGAAATATTTCAAGACACAATCTCCACAGAACTGAAGGAACAGAAACGTTGGATTTTTTTTGTCTTTTTCTTCCTCTGATGGGACATGCGTACATGTTTTATTATTATAACAACAAAAAGCAAATATAAGAGGTAGTACCAGGAGTATAAACTGTCCTATGCATTTCAGTATAGTTATAACTCCACAGTACAGGATGACACCCATGCCCATCCTTTGACAACACAGAGTATCAGAACAATGCAGCACAACTGGCTTGCCCAAACCACCACAGCTGACTGCACTGTAGTAACCAATATAAACAGTAAGTAGCTCTCTTGCTTCGTTATATTTCATGTCAAGGAGAAAGGCCTGCTGCTAGCCACATTTACTTGCATAGTTTCTTGGAAGGAAATAAGAATGTGAGCAACTCTTTTACCCCGAGTACTCAGCATGTTGAGCTTAAACGTGAACACCTCTGGTTCAGTGACTCTGTTCATATTTAGTACTTACAAAAATACAATTTGTCCATATTGACCTATGCTGACTTCTTCGGGCTTTTGAAGAACAAAATACAGCTCCTATCTCTTTCTACACCTTCAGGCTCTGCCTGAGCTAGATTATCTCCTGTGACTGCTTTGGAGTTACCAAAGCAGCTCTACTTCTGATAAGGCCTATAAGAAAAGTAGTGTAGGAAAAAACATGTGTGGCCAAAGGCATTTTTATCAATAGCCTCTCTAAATGGATTTACATAGACTCTAAACAGGTCAGCTAACTGAACAAGGGAACACCTTGTCTGTACCACCATTCCCACCTCCCCCAAAGATGTGCAAATGGTGAAAAAGTGACATAAGGTTACACCTCAAGGGACAAGGGGAAAATAAAAGTAAAAACAGTGTTGATGACAGACTGGGAACATCTTCCATTTATCAGGGTTATCTGGAGAACAATATAACCCGCTGAGAGAGGCAGAGATGAAAGACTGAAACTAGATGCAGATCAAATGCTTGTGAGGAGATCAAAGGCACATGGAGAGAGCTGATCCAATATAAAGAGAGGGGACAGAGCTGTTCTTTTGCTGTTCAGTATTATGACAAGATGATTGATTGGGCTGAATGGAACACCACGGGCCAGTTTACACTGCTGTTGTCAGCCCAGTGTGGCAAAAAGAACAAAAGCCCGTGAAGACCAGGAATTGCATCTGTTGCAATTGCAGCTCTGCACTCAAATAATGGGTACGGGTGAAAAATACACCATCAGTTAAAAGCTGATTGACTGACTATGCTGTAGGTGGCCGTTGAAAATTGATCCAGAAAGTGCAATGTAATAAAACGGTACTTTAGGCTGAGGGAGGGTAAGGAAGCGCCTTCTCCTCGGTGAAGTATGAGAGTGTGCGAGCATTTCCCAAGGGGAGTCAGGAGCCCGTGGCTCTGTGCTCCGGGGATGGACACTGTAATGAGGAGACTGCATCAGCCGTGGGAGGGAAAACAGCAGATGTGCTTCGGGGGAGGCTGTGGCTTCCCGTGCAAAGGGTTCGGGCGCCTTTTTGCGCCTCAAGCGCGGAGCACAGCGTTTGTGTTTGTGTATTCAGAGCACAGGAGTGAGGGCACGGGCGCGGTTCGATGGGCACGGCAGGGCATAGCCCGAGCAACTCCAGAACTGTGCTCAACATGGCCCAGGAAAGCCAAGCTCCCTGCCCCACGCGTGGCCAGCGAGCCAAAGGCTTCCCGCCTCACCGGCAC
>VZRW01005270.1:36258-53201 GCA_013398125.1 Aegotheles bennettii
CGCCCGCCCGCATGCAGGCGGCGTCCTCAGTGGCAGCTGTCTCCTTCCAGCGCCCCAACCGGCCCCGAACGGCTGGAACCGGCCTAGGCCGGATCTGCTGGCCCCAGAGCGGCGCCTCCTCCCCCTCTGCTCCCCTTCCCCCTCCTCCTCCGCCCTGGATTCTCTCCCAGGAGCGCCGTGAACTGCGCTCCCGTGAACAGCCGCGGCCCGTGCTCTGCCTCGGGGGGCAGAGGAGCCCTGCCGAGCCCCGCGGCCTCCCCACAGCCAGGGCGCAGGCCGGGCGCAGCCCGCTGCCACTGCCCCGCGCCGCCGGGCGCGGCTGCACTCGACTCTGATGGGTGTGCTGCCGCTTTGCCCGGGCTTCCTGCCCACACTTCCCGCTCCTCCACAATCGAGGAAGTACTGCGTGTTTTGGAGGCGTTTTTTATTCCCACTTGGGAAAGAAGTGGGCAGAGCACAAGCTTCACCCTTTCAGTCAAAGCCACTTCTGCAGTGGACATGGCTGCACCTGGGGCCTCCACAGTCCCCTGCCCCCCCTCGCAGCTCTGTGCAGCTTGGAGATACTGCTCCCCTTCCCTGCCTGTCCCACGCTCAGACTTAGCTTCTTGCTGCCCCCGGCCCAGGTACACCTCCCTGAGGAGGTGGGGCTGCAGCTGCTTTGTCCCCTCCTGCCACAGCCCTGCGAGGAGCAGCACAGCTCTGTTGCCTGCCACCACCATGGCAGAGTACGGTCCCCCTGCACCCGCCCGTGCCCCTCCAGTCACGGAGAGGCCAGTCACCCCCTGTCAGTACAGGACACAAACGTGGGTGTCACCCTCTCCCTTCTCCCATGCAGTCACCAGGATGATAAGCACACCCTGGCTTTGTCACGCCATAACCACAGAAGATGCTGTACTTTTTTTTTAACCCATCCCCCATTCGTACAGCTGAAAGGAAACCAGCCTGACTCCATTTTGGAGAGGATTTTGCCTGGAGGTTTGACTTCCCCCTGTGGAGCAATTTCCTTCAGCAGCATCTGGAGCAGAAGGGAGACAGCACGTCTTGTCCTGCAGGCACTGCAGGATGCCTCTCTGCTGTTTGAAGCCAGTGGCTGGCACTTCCCTGTGTCAGAGTGGTTTGGTCGGGCACCATTTTGTGCCAAACTGAAATTGGTTACGTGTGCCTGGGCTTCAGCCAGCTCTGTGGCATTTTTTGTAGTTTTGGTGAAAACTTTGTTTTCAGCCCTCCATGCTTCTGAAGGCATTGAGGTAGCAAGCCTACACACCTCAGGAGGACGTTTCCCACAGCCTTGAGGGAGAGGGATAGGTATATGTTTGCCATTTTCTTCCCTGGCTTTGGTTTGATGATTCAGCTGAGCAGACCTAGCAGCTGGCTGCTGCTGAAGGCGTTCCCCCCTTTCATCCGTGCTAGCTCTGGCATTTGTCAGACACCTCACTGAGCCAAATTAATTCACTAACATGGTAGATGCTATTCTCATCCTCCAAGAGAAATGTTCTGCCGGATCCATGACTTGAGTTGGCTCACCGAAGAGTCCAGCAAATGCTGCACCCAACTCTGCAGTAGGTCTGCTACACAAATGGGGTGTGGCAAAGGAGTAAACAACCCCCTCTGTGGCAGCAAGCTGCTCATTTGTCACATTGATACTGTCAAGCTGTTCTGGAACAGTTCCTTCTGAACAATTCCTTCCTCCTCCTCTCCAGCAAGGAGAGGCACCACATACGATAATGTGTACCTCCACCTGAATCTCTGGAAGTCAATCATTCATCATCCTTAGGAGTATAAACACTATAGGTGTAAAGACTTCTCCCATAGGTGCATGCCAGTCGCATCCACATCTGGATATAAAAAATATGTGTACTGCAACTTGATTTTGAGGATGGCACAGGCAACGGGCACAAGTCATCTGGTTGGTCTGTTGTGACAAATGTTTGCAAAATGTAGATTCCCCAAGGAAAGTAGGAAGAAAAGTTTATACACATGCTACTTGTTAGGCATCCTCATGTTAAAAGGAGTTGTGGTGGGTTGGCCACGGCTGGCAGTCAAGCTCTCACCCAGCTGCTTGCTCACGCCCCATCCACAGCAAGATGGTGGGGAGGATCGGAAGAACAGGAATGAGGAAGCTCCTGGGTCAGAAAGTTGGGGAAGTCACTTATCAATTACCATTGCAGGCAAAACAGACTCACCTTGGGGAAATTAATTTATTGCCAATTCTTATATATATATAATTACTGATTTTGGTATTGGGAAACAAACCAAAACAGATTAAAACACATGGGAAAAATTAATTTCCTCCTCCATTTCCCAGGCTCTCTTCACTCTTGCTCTCCAGACACCTGTCTTATCAGGTTCTTATCGCCACAGGTCACACTCAATCCCTTCAGGGAGGAAGAGTGAAGCAAGGAGGGGTGTCATGGTCAGCACATAGCAGTTTCTGGGTACATCTACAGGCAACTTCTCCAGACATGAAAGACTGTCAGTAGATCCTGATGACTCACAGAGATGGGAAGGTGGAGAGACTTAATTAATGTCAGCTCCTAAAAGCTACCAAAACCCCTCCGCCAGCCATACCCAAAACCAAAGAAACATCTACCAGAACATCTCAACACAAAGCTATGAACACAGGAAAGCTGAGGAGCACTTGGTATCCGGCATCACTTGTCTTGAGTGAAATTCCAAGGAAGCCTAGCAAGACCTCTGGGACTGAGTGTAAGTAAATCAAACCAGTTTTCTCTAAAATGAAATCACCTTCTACCTCCTATGTGGTGTTCTGTTGTTGCTACAATACTGCAACATTTTTTCCCCTGTCTTCTATCTTTTTTCCCACCTTACCTGATGCAGGCCCAATACCATCTTGGTGGCCCTCCAGTGAGCTTGCTCTAGCTTGCAAATACCTTTCTAGCACTGGGTAGCCCAGAACAGGACACAGTATTTCGGAGTGGTGCAATTTTGCAGATGTTGAATAGTTGAAAATAGCTCCTTTGAGCCTGCTGGCTGCACTTCTGGCTAACACAGCTGAGTAGCTGGCCTTGATTTCTGCGAAAGTGCACTGCTGAGCCGTGTTTAACTTCTTGCCTACCAGGAGTCACAGATCCTTTTTTGGAAAGCTGCTTTCTAGTTGATCCCTAAGCTGTACAGATTCGTGGGGTTGTTCTGTTCCCAGTTTTGCATTTGTTTTTGTTGAACTTTATGAGGTTTCTGTTGACCTTTTTTTCCAGTTTATTTGGACTGTTTGTTGGGCTGAGTGGCCACCCAGCCATTGAGCATGTTGACCTCTCCCCTTCCAGTGTTCAGTTCACAGCATGCCCACTCCCTTCACCAGCTGCAGTGTTTTACAGAAGGCTGTTGACATACCATCCTCACTGCCTACTGAAGGAAACACATCTGATCACTGCTTTCTTCTAACATAAGAGCAGCAATGACCTTGGACAAAATTTATGTACGGGTACAAACATGTACATGCACACACAGGCACACATTACCAAGTAAAGTCCGAACAAAGTGGATTTAGTGGAATTCATTACAATGTGGCACTTTGCAGTTATGCTGCATTTTAGATATCCATTTCAAGGACCTCTGCTTCAGGAGTAGAAGAATACTGCTTTTCAAAACAGGTAGTTCCTGCCTACCCTTAAAACAGAGAAGATTTAAGAGAATGAGGAAAAAAACGTCTTGTTCATCTCACAGGAGGCTGCCTGTGAACCACTGCCTCTTCTAAAGGGAATAGCCCCTTTATATGAAGTGCAGCTTCCCCTTCCCCCACCCCAACCATAGCCTCCAGCCCTCATGCCAACAGAAAACACTTGCGTTCCCACATTTTTCAGTAGAGTTGAAGGTACCCCCTCATTTTCACGCTGTATTTATACCTTTCAAATCTTGGCAGACCTGGCTCTGGGAGGCCACTCTGACAAAGGGAAAGTGTCTGTTCTACCTGCCTGCCTTGCTCCCTTGGTCTGTCTCCCTGATTTCCTTAGAAAAGGCAGGTCAGACCGTCTCTGAAATACAGGGTTTATCAAAAAGATGGACCCAATTTTAATTGAAGGTCCATTTCAAATGGATCCATCTTTTTATGACACCTTGTATTCAAAAGAAAGAGTTTGGATTTTTGTCTGTAACTGCAAGGATGAGGGAAAAACAAACAAACAAGAAACCCCAAAAATGGAACTAGAAATCTTCAGGAATTTAGGCAATCAGAAAACCATTTTACATTGCAATTGAATACAGATAATTTTGTAATGGGAATGTCACACCTGCCCTCTTTGAAATGGGACTTGAAAAAAATCTGTATAATACGTTATGCCTCATTTAGGATGAGGACCAACAGTCCCTATTTTGGCAGTTCTCATTTGTCTCCCTCTCCTGGTCAATGGCGGTTATTTTTTTCCAGATTTTGTGGGGTTTTGTATAGGGAAGTCTTTGTTTGACTTTTGTCCATTCACAAAGAAGTCAAAGTGAATACATGGTTGAGAAAAATTGATTTTATGTGTACATACTTGTTCCACTGTATCAAGGTTAAATAAATATTTACCTATTTAAAAATGCACCTCTGCAGTCTTGAAATGAAAACATAAGTCTTGCCATATCTCTGAAAATAAGCCAGGGGAAATCTGCTAAGGGGGAGTGTTCACTTTCAGTCAAGTTCAACATGCTGGAAAGTTGCCAGAAATAGTGGAGTCGAGAGGTGGCTGTGTTTCTGAAGAGGTGGTGACAGGGGGAAGAGCTGGAGTCAGTCAGTTTAAGGGAATTTGATGGTTTTGGTATAGTAAATTGAATTATTCTGGCTTCTAAAGGCTTAGTATTGACATAATACACTGCAGGCTGCCAATTTTTACCTTTTGCTTTAATGAGTCATATAAATGTATGTAAAAAAAGAAAGAGACAGAAATAATTTATTGCGGTGTATAGTGAAGAGCCTGGGAACAGACTGAGGGGTACTTATATAATACATAATCTTCCTGTTCTGGTTCTGACAGTACTCATTATTGCTCTTCTAAGTGATGTCCAGTGACAGGACAAGGGAGAACGGGTGCAAGTTGGAACATAGGAGGTTCCGGGTGAACATAAGGAAGAACTTTTTCACTGTGAGTGTGACAGAGCACTGGGACAGGCTGCCCAGAGAGGTTGTGGAGTCTTCTCTGGAGACGTTCAAAACCCGCCTGGATGCATTCCTGTGTGACCTGCTCTAGGTTGTCCTGCTCTGTCAGGGGGGTTGGACTAGATGATCTTTTGAGGTCCCTTCCAACCCCTAACGTTCTGTGATTATTCCCTGAATGCAGTATCTATTCCAGGGCTACCCAACAATCCCAGTTTAGTAACTCACCTCAGTTGTGTTCCTGACCTACCACACAGTGCGAACCCCATTTCTTCTGTGTCCTTATAGCTTCCTATCAGAAGCTTTACCTACAGTTTCGTTCCCTTGCATTTCTGGCTTTGAAATCCAACTCAGCCACTATTCATGGAAACTGCTATTTAAGTCTAGACTTCCACAGACCTCTCTCTGGACCCTGGAGGTTTCATCCTCAGCAGCCCGAGAGTCTAGTCAGGGATTTTGCATGGACAGGACAGCTAGTTGTGTCTAGTTATGTAGTTTTTGTAGATAAAATGTGTTACTTAGTCTAAGACAAACAGACAATCCAATTTCATTTCATTTATGATCTACAGAAGAATGTGAGTGTCCTGTAGCCCAAAAGATTTCAAGTCATTAAATACCCAAGTAATTACATATCCCAGTGCATCACTAAGCTGTATTCACTTGTGCAGCAGGCAGCAGCTATGTTGACTTCCTGCCACCCTTCCATCATCTCCTTCTTCCCATTAAAAAATGGAAACTAAATACAGGCTTGTTTCAGAATAGCATTCTCATCTTAAGGAGAAATTTGTCCTTCAAATGAAAATCTGCCCTGCTTTTTTTTTCTTTTAAATTTCTATTTTACATTTTAACAATTATAATTGATGCATTCAGGAGAGAAAAAGGCAGAACTGCAGAGATGGGTAAGGAATGGCGGAGTCTGAGTTCTAAGAAAGTAGCCATCTGGATCGTTTTATTATTTAGAAGGCAAAGGAAAAAACACTCAACATAAAAAACCTTTGAAAAATCACTTCCACAGAATACAGAGCATAGAAGAAACATAATAAAAGTTCAAGCAATTTCAGTTTAACAAGCAAAATAAGCATTCAGCAATTGTATTTTTTATGGAGAGTGTGTCAGCGTTTACTCTGTGTGCAGAATATATATATTCTGGGAAGATTCAAGCATATTGGTTAATTAGAGTCTTTTAGGAAAGTTGTGTTTCATGTAATTTTTGTATTGTCCTAGATTGTTTTGTGATAACTCTTTAAACTTCTCAGCTCATTGAACTCATTCAGATCTCCTGCTCTGACATAACTGGGAGATTTTTTAGCATGTGTTGTTTTTTCCATAACTTGTCATAATTTAATGCTTTCCCTTTAGCAAACAAAAGTTATACTATGGAAACTTTAAAGAAAAGAAAAATGTGCCTGAAAGCAGCCTCCTTCCTTTGTTCACAGTGGTTTAGGCTGTCATTACACTGCTATTTTAATCTGGCAGAAGTACAGCTGCTGTTGAAAGGACTGGGTTGGTTTTCTTTTTCCCGCTGTCTCCTTCCACTTCTTCCCATGACTTCCCTCATGCCACTTGTATGCCTGTGGCTGTATGATGAGTTGCTTCAGGGAACCACTCTGGTTGAAAGCTAGTTTTTCTTTTGCTAGCCTAGTTTTCCTCGCTGTGAGGAGTACAAACAGTAATGCCAACCCAAGGGCAGTAACAGGAAAAGTGCCTGGATCCAGGCAGGGAAGTGAACAGGGTTATTCTTCAATAGTCATTTAATAATCAGTTTAAAATAAACAAGAATTACAAAAGTTATTATGTGCTAGTGTTGGAGGTACTGCTACTGTTTTGAATTAAGTATTGATGACTTGATAGAAAACTGATTTTCAACAGAATTAATTAGTCTGCTTTTTGCACCCCCACACTTTTAGTTTTCCAGCAAAAGAGCAATTGCCTGAGAACTACACAATTTCAGTTTGGGTAAATTCAGTAGTTGTTACAGCTGCTGGGTATATAGTCTTGGCAAGGCTCTAAGGATCTAATGGAATTCAGGTAGACTGTGCCTGCAGGTTTCAAAAATGTCTTGATCTATTAGGTATCTGTAAGACCTAAAGCTTTTAAAAAAAAAAAAATAGAATTGAAATCAATACTTAAATAAGACTGCTAATTCAGTATTTATGTGTGAATTCATGTCAAATTTTGTTTTCATGGAGATATGTGAATTTACCTTTGTTCTTCATCCTTATGATTTTCACCTAGGTTTGAGAATTCACTGGCATCTGCCATGGTTACAGAAATTTGCATAGGTGTTTGAATTCCTACAAAAAAGCCTGGTAATACTCCTGGAAACCTAGGTGTAGAGGATAGACAAAAGCTGACATGGGATCTTTCAGCATCATCTCTCTTTAGATTCCTAAGAGCGATATTGTCATCCTCAAATATCTTGAAATATTTTAAAATGCTCAAGATGGTCAGTGTAATTTCAGCTGAAAAATATATGCAGAGACAGACACATAAGAAACATAATTTTATTCACAAATCTAACTTTGTCACAAAAATGTGGATAAAAAATGTAGGAATGAGTACTGAAAAAAAAGGTCTAATTTCCTGAATTTCTTCTGATAAACTTTCTCAAGAAAGTGTTCAGTTATATTCTGGAGGCTTGAGGACAGAGAAGTGTGGGTAGCCTGGAAGTGGAATAGATTGATCAGGTGGTGCAAAATAATCTGCAAGGGAGCTGAGAGTTGAGAGGCGTTGGGGAGCTGAGATGCAGGAGAGATGAGAAGGTGAACAAGCAGGAGGTAAGGAATTGGAAAAACAGAGTTTGAAATTTTCTTTTGGCAAGTGATGAAGCCTGCAGATGTCTGACAAGGGTTGCTTGCTGAGAACTGAATACGCTTGCTAGCTGCTGGCAGTACAAGAATGCTTCCTGGCATGCTCCCATACAGCAGCTTACATAGGAGTAGTAATGTTGGTCCTACGCTTTTCTATGGTATAGCTTGACTCTGCTTTCAGAAAAGAGCACAACAATTTCTAAATCTGGACAGAATGGGTATTTTTCTATTAAGACCAAAATAAGATCTTGGAAAGTAATTCAGTTGTTCTGCTTTCCTGTCCTAAAATTGACATATTGCATAACACTCCCTTTTCTTGAGCTTGATGAAAATATTATACCCTTGTTGCTTGCATGTGGTTTTACATTCACAGACAAGCTCCTCTGAAATCAGAGTTTATGTTTCACTTGTTTTCAAGGGAATTAGATTAAGGGCCTTGCATGAGTCAGACAAATACCTGCTATGTGTTGACTTTTTGTGCTCCATGACATTCCTTCCATGTTAATTTCAGACATGGTTACAGAAGTAAGATTGGTGCAATGACAGGGAGACAGCAGTATCCCAAAGTCTAAAATACTAGGTTAATACTACATTAATCAATACACAGAATCATTACACGTGTAGTTCTAATGCAGCCAGTGCAGCCTGTAGTTGGCATCTGCAGTAGTTGGCTTAAGTAATCCAAAACTGGACCAGCAAAATAGACTAGAAAGAATAGCTGCTGTTATGTGATTTCAAAGCTGGTAAGCAGGATGGAAGGAGTTAAAGAAGCTGAGGAAAGCATATATGTAAGGACTTAGAAAAGAGACAGAAAAACCAAGTTCTGCGTAGGGGAAGACATTAGAAGACTCTAAAGAACTGGGGAAAAAACAAGTGACAAGAAGAAAGGACCCGTGAACACTGAATGTAAAGGAGCTGCCTTTGTATGGATCTCTGCAGTATAATATCTCCAGGTCTCCCAAGTCTGCTGGGATATCTGATAGCTAGGACTAGTGAGGTCTTGTTAACAGACTGTGTCACTGCTTAGTTTTGTATAGTTGTATCCTGTGTATCCAGTAAGGCTTGTCTGTTAGACGATGGAGTGTCTTTGTCTCAATTGCTGTCTGCTTTACTGACCCCTGCCCTGATTTATTGCTTTGGTAACCACAAGAGTGCAGACTGTGCTCTCTGTGTCTTTCCAAGCAGGGGGAAGTGGGAAGACATTCAACAGAGTCTGCATCCAGACTTGCAAAGTCACCTGGCATCTTCAGTCTGGGAGTCCAAGGAGCACTGTAGGGGCACTTTATTGATGTATTTATATGCAAAGCTGCAAATCATTTGCCCACCAGATTGTGTTGCTGAATGCAGGAGCCACTCATCTTCTGCTTCATAGTTTTGGTGTTCATCTTGTTCGTGCTGGACATTGATCAACGCTGTTGTTTTCTTTGTTACTTATGACCGATGAAGGTGATACACTGACTGTGGTCAAAACAAGAAGTGGTGACCTGAGTCACTGTGGAGTGACACAGCCTTTTCAGTGGACTCCAACTTGAATGGTTTTTTTGTTACTTCTATGTTCATAATGAATATAAACTTGTACACCACAAGTTTTATACCACAAGCGTATCTTTAGTGCAGACTTACAATTAATTTTTCTGAAATCATGTTGGTTTTGAATCCAAACAGTGTCAAAGTAATATTTGCTTTAGCTTTCTCTCTAAAAAAGCTTGAAGGAAGAGGATTAAATGGAAGTTATTTTCTTTCTTCCTAAAAGCTTGTATAACATGGCCCTAAAAAGAGCCTGGGAACACATTCAAGAACAAACACTATGTAGCCAGCTGAAGAAAGCAATCGCCGTCATATGCATAACATAGGAATTATCTGAAAATGGTGGAATGGAGACGACATTGGCTTTAGGAACTTGCTTAGTTGCTTCAGACAAAAAGACTTCCTTTTTTTTCACTCTGTAAGGCTAGAAACAGGTAAAAGGTGGATTGTAGTGATCTAATCTGAAATAGATGGAAGTCGTGTCATGGCACCTTGCTGCCATTTGTAATGAGACAAAGAGTGTGTGCAGCTCTTGTAGAAGTTGGTGAAGTGCTTCTCTTCTCCTCTGCTGAACGGCATCCAATGTCCTCACTTGATCAAAGCTAAATGTAGATGTCTGTATCGACAGGTATTCTCACACTGAAGGAGTCAGGCACCAATCCTGGCTCTTACAGACTCGGGTCTAGTTCAGTACAGATAGCTTTTGCTTTGTTACCTGCAGGCCTCATTGTTACTTAGAAAGCAGTTCTTTCCTTTTCAGTATGGTTCAACATGCTGCATTAACATTTTCCATAGTGTCTGTAAGAATAGAATTATCTGATAATTTTAAATAGCTTAAATTTCTCATAAAATTTCACAGTGTGTCATGAAAGTAGATGGACACTTACTTGCTTTGAAAGACTGCATGTAATTTGCAGTGTCTTGTAGAGGGATGTGGGGTACCAGTAGCATTTCTTAGTGATTTATTGATGCCTGAGGCCACCTGAGGGTTTTCTTGCAGGGAATGATGAAGTTAGGAGTTGGCTGCTTGTGAGGGGAACATCTCTTCCAGCTAAAATTGCACTTGCCCTCTGTTACATCTGCTTGTCAGATGCCTCTGACATGCAAGAATATATCCAGAGCTGCAGTTTATGTAGAAGACCACCCAGTGCACCCTGCACTTTGGAAGGCAGTAATTCTCTGTGATTTTATTTGATGAATTTTTAAGGGAGAAGCTGCTGTCTGAGTATTCACACACCATTCAAGGAGTTGCACACACAGTACCTGAGACTTTAAGTGCTAGGACCAGAGTCCCTTTGCAGTGGGTGACTCTAGGGAGCCAACGTGTACCCCTTTTGACTCCTCACTCACACACACTCACTCTCTGATGTGTTTCCTCCTCCTTCATGCTCAACCCTAGGTTTCCCACATCTCAGGTGTCAGATTTTATGAAAATAAATAATTTAATTGAATGGTACAGCAGCAGGGCCAGCTTGAGCTGGGAGCCTCCAGAGAGGGACCTCAAACAAAGAAATCCATGGGCAATTATACCCTTACGATCTATCCACCTGCCCCTCATGCACTCTTCATGCACTGTTTTAGTCTGCTGCTGATTTTTGGTCTGGGGTCTTCTAACACCTCATTGAATTCTTTCTTTGTCTCCAGACAGGCCATTAACTGTTTTTATCCTGTTGAGTTGCAGCTTCTGCTGATGGTTGTAGCCTCCTTATCTTCTGGTTTGTGCTTCTTGTGCACCTGTGCTTGCTGACAGAACATGGGAAACTAAAAAGTCCTTGACTTGGGAAAAACATTTCTTGGTAACAACTAAAACATCAGTGTGTTATCAACATTCTTCTTATACTAAAGAGATAACACATCACTGTACCAGCTATTAGGAAAATTACTAAGAAAATCAACTATTACAGCCAAAAGCATATCTAGGTGAAAGTCCACAGCTTGTGGCCTAAGGCTTCAGCAAATCTGGCTACTCATGATAAGCAAGTAAGGCTAAGAAAACAGCATACTAAATCACACAATATTATAATTCTAAGGGATTCATTATATTTAAAACTTACTTAAGTTAAAGAGCTTGTATTTCTCAATGTGGATTATGTATTTATATTTACTATTTGTCTACTTGAATTCAGGCAGCTACTTTTCCTCTCTTTGAAGAGTTCATTTTGTGCAGGTGCCCCTTATGCTGCCTTCTGTGAAGATGGGTGGGAGACCTGCAGCTTGTGGGCTATTTGTTAGACTGGCCTCCATGACAATGCTTTTATTGACTTATTTCTTCTTCATGAACTTTATTCATATGTTCCTGCTTCAGAAAATGGAGAGCGAAAATTTGGACTAGAGATTGCTGTGAGTTGTTTTGAATAGCTCCTTGCTCTCACAACATGATCTTTTTAGTTCTTCTTGACTGTCGGAGCCTGGGAATGCTTCCCAGCTCCTGAGTTCAGCCACACACCCTAGTTGTGTGAGGTCCATATCAAGTGACATGATAGCACTTCCTCCCTCCCCAAGTTTCCTGCTTGTGATGCACATCCATAGATGGCCATCAAGTGCAGCCATTGTTTGAACAACAATTCCTGCAAAATAGAGGGCAGAGTGAGAGTAAAGAGCATCGTGGGAGCAGGCAAAAGTCTGAGGGTACATGTGTGGCAGTAGTTAAAGAGATAACGAGTGGAAGAGAACAGTGGAACAACAAGACAGAAAAGGGAAGAAAAGCAGGTGGGAGTTGAAAAAATAAAATGGAAAACTGTCTAATTCTCAAGACAGGAGAACAGTCTGCTTCTAGAGCAGCCAGAAGGAAGCCCATATTTTTGTGTGTGAATTTAAGGTTTGATGTGAGGGTAGGTTCCCTCCCTAAAGCTAAAAAATGAAAAAAACATTACTGAAAAGGGTGGGAGTTTGATGGCACAAACAAGACAGTAGTGTCTCTCTTGGGGGGGAAGGGATGCGATGCAAGAATTTCACACCCTGGTTTTGATATTATGAAAATGAAAAGATTTAGATGGAGAAAGAACTGAGTTGTTCTTGAGAGATCTGTGACCAGGATTGGGTTAACAACTATTGACTGTACTAACAACTAAGAGGCAGTAAGCAAGTGGGAATAGCAAAACAGCCCAGCAAGATGTAGCATAACAACATACTGGAGTGGAGATTATATCTTTGTAGTAAAAAGAAACTTCATTTAGCAATGCAGCGTTCTCATCTTATGGCCAACAGCTGTAATATAATTAGTCTAACAAGTCAAAGGAGGTGAATTTTCTTGGGAGATAGTTGGCTGTTATTTATAGCACAAATTGCTGAGTCTGCAAATGTGTCCTATGCCCTCACACCATCCTGTTCAGAAGCATCATAGCAGGTGTGTTTTTCAGACTGTATCCTCTCCTGCTAATGGAGTTTTGGTTGGCCCAGGTCACCTGAGGTGAATTATGCCCTTTTGAAAATACTTGAGTTTAAACACTGCTTATTTGAATAATTGCAGTAATAATTGCCAGAGGATGTTCAAGGCCGAAACCTTGTCCCTCTGTGTGAAAAGGTGAGGGCCTGGGTGCTCCTGACAATTTTGACCATCTGCATCTATGTTAGCTTCACAGTTAGTGCTCTCCTTTCCTATATTGCAAATGAAGAAGGGATACTGTGCAGGATTTTTATAATTTTGGGTATACTTTCTCCTGTCTGTGCAGTGGGACTGGGATGTTCTGAGGCAGGTGTAAGCTTTTTGAAGGAGACTGCCTAATGATGTTCCTCTATTTATGAGGCTGTGCTGCTAAATAGCAGTGGAGCAACAAGTGAAAGGAAGGATATGCTACTCTCCACGTAAGTGCTGGTGAAATGGCTAAATTAATAAAATAAAATATGTAATCTTGAGAATTATGCTTATGTTATGTTATAAGGCTAGATGAAAAAGCAACATATTTCTGACCTCCTGCTTCAGGAGACTGTAGAACTGCCCTCAATGCTTTTTTTAAATCAGACTCAGTAATTTCTGCTTAAAGTTTCAAAATAATATTCACTCTTGAATGAAAGATTTCAACAGATGTCTCTAGAAACATTGTTTCTATGACTAATTTATCTGATAAGTAATATTTTGTCCTGTGTTTCATGTTAATTTAATCTATGTTCAACTTCTAGCTTTCAGAATTTTTTAAACTGCTTTTGTGTGAGACAAAGGACACTCCACTAAAAAAATCTCATCACTTATGTATGTCTCAATTACTGTGAAGCAGATTGTTATCTTTCTAGAGCTGCAAAATGTATTCATATAGACAAAGAAATTATCTTTGTACAAAATGAAGTCAAGAAAGAAAAAGTTGCTATGTATAATTTAAATTAAAAATATTTTGTTAGCTAATATTTAGTGTTTTTAAAAAATATAAGCAGCATAGTATAATTTAATGAACATGTGGCTAACAAATATTTGAAGATTGAATAGGAATAATAATGTTATTCTTTGAAGGACAGCGTCACATGCGTGAGTGAGAAAAGGTCAGGTGCTTTCTAAAATTTAAATAGTGAAAGTGTTTGAGCATGATTACCTCCTTATTTTAAAGTATTATATATTATAATGTTATATAATATTGGTGGGGCAGTAACATCAGGGGGCATTATATTTAACTTGGTCTTCACAATAATAAGTGTGGTCTGGATGATCAGGTACTGTGGTGGATTGTGAACTGGTTGAAAGGAAGAAGTCAGAGAGTTGTGGTCAATGGGATGGAATCTAGTTGGAGGGCCGTGACTAGTGAAGTTCCTCAGGGGTCAGTACTGGGACCTGTACTAGTCAATATTTTCATCAATGACCTGGATGAGGGAACAGAGTGTACCCTCAGCAAGTTTGCTGATGACACAAAATTGGGAGGAGTGGCTGACACACCAGAAGGATGGCCATGAGCCAGCAATGTGCCCTTGTGGCCAAGAAGGCCAATGGCATCCTGGGGTGCATTAGAATGGGNCAGAGCCACAAAGATGATTAAGGGAGTGGAACATCTCCCTTATGAGGAGAGGCTGAGGCATCTGGGTCTCTTTAGCTTGGAGAAAAGGAGACCGGGGGGTGACCTCATCCATGTTTACAAATATGTAAAGGGTGAGTGTCAGGAGGATGGAGACAGGCTCTTGTCAGTGATATCCAGTGACAGGACAAGAGGGAACGGGTGCAAGTTGGAACATAGGAGGTTCCGGGTGAACATAAGGAAAAACTTTTTCACTGTGAGAGTGACAGAGCACTGGAACAGGCTGCCCAGAGAGGTTGTGGAGTCTCCTTCTCTGGAGACATGTAAAACCCGCCTGGATGCATTCCTGTGTGACCTGCTCTAGGTTGTCCTGCTCTGTCAGGGGGGTTGGACTAGATGATCCTTCGAGGTCCCTTCCAACCTCTAACATTCTGTGATTCTGTGATAATGTTTGACAATGTATCTCACAGGGACCTCAGTCACCTGAAGAAACACATATGTTTATTTACTGGGGTGAAAGTTGTGAAAATGTGCTTGATTTTCTTCTAGTCTAGTTCTTGTGTGTTTTAAGTGCTTGACTGTCATTGTATATATTTCAGATTGAACCTCAGATCATTGTCCAAGGCACAGCCCAACCAAATGTTCACTTTGAGAGGTGGGACGAAGTCCTGCTGAAATAAAAAATACTAGCATGCACAGTGCAACCGCTTTCCTGGGTCTGAATAGGACTCAGATTTTAAAAAATGCTGGACACACTGAAGACATAACTGGAGATATTTTTATGAAATACTATTATTATTCTTTTTTTTTTTTTAATGTATATCTTCAAGTATGAAGGTGGTCTACCACATGTAGAATGATTTTTCTGTGCTATCTTTGCTCTCATTTTCAGTGACTTAGTGGCTTTTCATTCTGTGTCCTAATGTACATTGTGAATTTCCTTGACAGGGACTGTCTTTTAAGATATGCTTTTGCAGCAACACTGCAATTAGATATAGTTCTGATTGTAACATTGAGGGTCTACCATGAGGCAAATAATTACTAATCTTAATTATATGTGTAACAGTAATGTGCCTGGCAGTTTCATTTTTTTGTGAGAGCTGACTGGTGTTCAAGAGAGAAGATTAGTTACTCCTTTTTTTCTTATATATCTTTTTTTGCCAGTCTACATTTCTACCACACACAAACAAGATCTGCCAACCGGCAGCAATTCAGGGAATGCTTGATCACAACACTGTTTGAGGTTGGGGTTTTAGTACCAACGAAACAATGTATTGCACGAGTGTGGTCCAGTACAGAAAAGGGAGATGCTTTACCAATGCTGCCATCTCTTGATCTTGTTTGGTATTGCCACACTTAAAAATTCGTGGAAGATATGGTCAGATTCTTAAAAGCAAAACCAAGACTTCTCCAAAGCCCGGAATTAACAAACTCCTTTTTTTTTTTTTTTTCACAAGGCCTCTCAACTTTTATGTAAATAAACTCCTTAAACACATTGCGGCATTTACCTCACTCAAGGCTACTTTCTGGCTTTTGTCTTTTTAATAACTTCCTTGACTGGGTCACACAAACTTTGAGGTTGTTCTGAATTGCTGTCATTCAAATTAAAAATTAATACTGAGAAATAGAGCTGAAAGGAAAGAAAACAACAGAACTGTCCAGTGGTACTCTATGCTCCGTGAACTCAAAAGGTCTCTTTTATGACTGGAAGCTGTGATGGGAGTAGAGACTACAAAAGCTTTCCAAGTTCATGGAAGTTGAAAACCCATTTCCTCTTACTAAGCAATGATTGCTTTGGGGTTTCTATAAGACAGAGTCTTAGCTTAGTTTCCAGTGGGCAATCCAAAAAGTTGATTCCAAATTATAATTCTCTGTGGAGATTTTGGTGTGGTGTTAGGTTTTTTGTGTTTTGTTTTTTTTTGTTTGGCCAGAAAATCTGTGATTGGAACGTACCAGTTTCTCATACCTGAATGAATTAATGGAAAATGGTAGATTCAAATAGGCTTATATTTTCCTGAAGCTTTACAAAAAAGGTCAGTATTGGGGTTTTTTGGTGTGTTGTTGTTTTTTTTCCCTTTCCAATTTATGGATGTTTTAAAATGTGGAAGTTTAAGACTTTGGGTTAAAATTGTAATTGTTTTTAAGCTAATGTACCTGAAAAACACTGAAATCTGAAGGGATCATTTAAAAATGATTGAGATAGAATATTTCTGTAAAACCCTATTGAAGGTATTTCTGAATTTTAAAGAAATTATATCTTAGTTTTAGTTATGTTTTGCTCCATCTTGAAAATTAATATGGCTAGATATTAATTTGAATGGAAGATAACATTTCTCAATAGATCTGATCTCTGCAGCCAGATGAAAATGAACTTTGTCCTGTTTCTAAATATACTCCCTCCTGGACAGTTTGAAAGAAGCTGGTCTGATAATAGTCCCTGTCTTGGCAACTGTGCTTGGTACATAAAGACAATTATGCCAGCCTAGCTGTTTCCACAAATGCTTTTAAAAATATCAAAATTAGTAATAAGGAAATGCAA
This sequence comes from Aegotheles bennettii, assembly GCA_013398125.1. NCBI lineage: Eukaryota > Metazoa > Chordata > Aves > Caprimulgiformes > Aegothelidae > Aegotheles > Aegotheles bennettii. The sequence goes on from VZRW01005270.1 coordinate 53,161, forward strand.
GTTTTCATTTGGACTTCTGCTGGGTGTTATAGTTTGAAAGG
>VZRW01005271.1:0-35540 GCA_013398125.1 Aegotheles bennettii
AATACTGAGCCCTGGGGAACTCTCCTTATAGAAAAGATAAATGCAAATAAAATTTCCTATTGTTTACTACATATACTCCATATAACTCTGCATACACTTACACTTGTACCTCTGTTCACAGGATTAGTTGTAGTGACATGAGTAGAACTGTCCCCTGGGTTATGCACCTTCCATGCATAACCTTCCCAGGTTATGCACCTTCAAAAGTGTTCAGAAGATCTCAGCCATAGGAAATTGCTCCTGTGACATTTTCACATTTTATTAATGAACTAAGCTTCCTGAGCATATGTAGAATTTCTTACATCCTCACAAATGCATTCCAAGCAGTCTAAAAGTAAAGCATCCAGTTCAAGTAAGTCATATGGGGTTTCCAGAAGTCAGAGAAGAGAGAGGATCTGCCTAAATGACAAACCATTGTGGGGACTGGAGCAAAAGCTCCTTCTAGAAATGTTCTATGGCTTAGTCTAGGCAGCTAACATTTTGAGATGAAAGCAAGTAGAAGGAATTCCCTCCTGTCTCACAGGTGAATGTTATTTCAGAAAATAATAGCCTGCTACACAAGACAAAATAAAAAAACTGTAGAGGGCTTTTTTCATTTTTATAGGACAACCTAACTATTCAGCAGATTTTTTTTTCGCTTTACTTGAGCCTATTTTTGGTTTCCTCAGCACTGGAGAAAACTGAATGAATGGGAATAGGGTGCTAATGCTTTCTAAATTTTAACCCAGAACTACTTATTCACCTAAAAAAAGAAAAATTATCTCAAAGTGATTTTTATGCATTTCACCAAAAAGCAATACATATAAAAGCATAAGATAGAATAAACGTGGCATAGTGGAGCCATAGAATATCTTATAGAGTGACTAGAAGCAATATTTGATCATTTCCGAAAAGCTATTTCTGAAATTAATCACATAGGCTTTTGGGTACAGAATCTTGTTGCTGTTTGGCAAAGATATAGGTATAGCTTCATTTTATTACTCAGATCTTATCTACAGTAATTAAAATAGAATATAAAATCAACTATCAGCTCACATTCAGTTAGATGGGAGTAAACAGATGAAATTGATAGTAATTTTTTCCAAGCAATTTACAGGCTGGAACTAATTAATACAAAAATTATTTCAACAAATATACTGTAGTATTAATCTCTGGCTTAGATTTGTTCAGGAAGCTAATAAGTTATTATTAGCCTCAGGTAAGTTAACTGCTATTGTAATTTTTATGGTGACAAAAATATAGCACCTTTCCTCAGTTTAATCATCTTAATTCAAATCTTTTATCCACGCCCGCTGGTGGGTCTCGATAGAGCAACATGCATTTTGCATCTAAGAATAGCTATTTAATCAAGCACTCATTAACGTGCAGCTGCCAGCTGTTGTTCAAAGTCTGCACACTGAGGTATGGCAAGGGCCTTCATCTCTCTTTGGCTTCTACAGGACCTATAGATGTTCCATTATATGGCTGATTGATCTGTAAAAGGGATGGTATTTCAATTGCAGTGCTTATAGCATCCTGACCAGTCATGTAATATCAATCAAATTTCTTTCGTTTGGGTTGTGAGGGTTTGTGCATGGAGCTATGTATATTCAATATATTGTCCAGGAATTCCAACATAATTTGTTCCAGGACAAATTGCAGGATTTTATTTGATTATGTTTTTCCTTCTAGATGTGTATGAGGAGCTGCACTTGACATTTGCATTTTGTTTCTTCATTGTGAAGCTGTAAATTAGTCCCAAATGCCTTGCAGTTTGAGCATGGAGACTCCTGAACTTCTGTAAACCTTTTGATGTTCTCTGTCTGTGATTAAAATACCATTATAAATCTGCTCACAAATAAGATGTTAAAAAGCTGAAGCTGCAACAGCTTCTTAAGAACAGCCTAATCATCTTTAAAAATATGGGCTTGCATCAAACAGACAAACATTTATTTGCTATAATTTCCCAGACTATCACATTTTACACAGGAATCTCTACACGGTGGTATAGCAAACACCCAATGGAGATGGAAGAGAAAATGCTTTTGCACATAAGCTGGAATTAATTGCTGTATTGTAACGTCGTGGTTAAAACTGAACAAACTCTCAAGTGCTGTTGAATGAGTATCAGATATACCTGGGTGTAATGAAAACTAATGATAATATGGGAAATTATTTTTAACTCCATGTCTAGCTTTAGAGGCCTAAACAAGGTCTTCCTTATTACCTTCTTCTGAAACAAATTCAAAACAACACCAGAAAAAGACAGAGGACAACCCAAGGAACTTACAAGCAAGTCAGATTCTCTTTTGTCCCTGGAAAGATCATGGAACGAGTCCTCTCACAGCACATTTCTGGGTGCAGGAAGAAAAAAGTGACTGGTAGCAGTCAGCGTGGATTTACCAAGAGTCAGTCACGCCTGGCCAACCTGATTGCCTCCTATGATAAAATGACTGCATTTCAGGATGAGGGGAGATGCCATTTTCAGTGAGTTTAGCAAGGCATTCAAAGTTCTTTCCTATTGTATTCTTGTATCCAAGGTGGGATGCTATGGTAGGGATGTGAAAAAAATAGATGGTTTATAACCTGGATGGCTGATTTGGCTTAGAGGCTGATGGATAATAACTTGTCTTTACCTGGCGACTGGCAACAAGGAGAGCACCACAGGTGTCTGCCCTGGGACCTGTCCCAGGGATCTGTTTAAAATCTTTACTCTTGGGTAGGAGGAGGTAACAGAGTGCTTGGTCATTAGGATTGCAATGGCATCAAATTGAGCCACCATTTGGTATGTTCAAGAGAAGGTCCGCCATCCCAAGGGACCTGCAGGAATGGCCTGATAGGGACATCATGTAATTCAGCAATGACAAATGCAAAGTCCTTCACCTGAATGGAAGGACCCTTTGCAGCAACACAGACTTGAGACTTCCCAAGAAGCAGCTCTGTGGGAAAGGCCCTGGAGGTCCTCGCAGGCAATGAGCAGGACATGGGCCAGCAGCAAGTCCCAGAAATGATGGCCAATGGCAGCCTGGGCTGTATGAACAGGGGCAGAAATAGAGATCAAGGGAAGTAATTTTTCCCCTCTATTGGCACTTGTTAGACCACATCTAGATACTGCATCCAGTTTTGTCCTCCCTCCAACAGAAAAAAAACCATTGCTAAATGAGTGAGTTCAGATGATGCCACCCAATGGGGAACATGAACTTGTTCAGCCTGAAGCAGACACAGCTTTGGGGGCACCTAACAGCAGCCCCCAGTGCCTATGGAGAGGTCCCTGAGGAGATGGAGCTGGGCTTTTCATAGACATGCAGGGAGGGAGGATGAGAAACGAAAATGAGAAGCTGAAACAGGAGGGGTTCAGCCTGGATATAGGGATAAACTTTTTCCCCATGAGGACAGTCAGACAGATGTGCAGGTTTTGCAGTCTTTGGATGTTTTCAAGCCCCCACTGGAGCAGCCTGGTCTGACCTCAGAGCTGAGCCTGCTGTGAGCAGGAGGTTGGAGCAGAGACCTCCTAAGGTCCCTTCCAGTCTGAGCTACCCTGTGGTTCTGTGACTTCTTACTGGTCTTCTTTTGAGACAGAGCATTGGCCAGTGTAGTTCCTGAAGTGGTCTGTCAGGCTTTTCAGGCAGACCATCCTGCCATTGCTGTGACCATGATCTTGGGATGTGGATATCCTTTGTCTGTTTCTTTTCTGTGGCTCCACTTTTTCAAGTCGTGTAAGACCAAAACCCAAACAGAAACATTGTCAGAAGAAGGGCTGTCGGGGAAAATGAAGAACCCCAAAGTCACTCAGGTGAGCTTCACAGAACAAGCTGGAGTGGCAAGAGGAATAACTGTCCCCCGTGACCAGCCAAATGTCCCCCATGCATCTACTGTACATGTTGGACAGGTTCCTTAAAGACAGGTTCCCCCTGTCCCCATCAGGGAGCTGGGTTTTGATGGGAAATGTTTCTGAGGACATGGTTTAGACTCAAGCCACTGTGAATCTTTCACAATCTTCCCTAACACTTACTTTGAAGTTATACTGTCCCATTCAGGTGACAGAATATCCTCTCTTAAGGCAAAGATTAGACAGCTCTCCAGAAATTAATCTTATTTAGCTACTTTGGGGCTTTCCTTTTTTTTCCTGTACATCTATTAGGCATTAATTGAAAAAGAACCCATCACCTCCATCAGTTGAGGATGGAGTCCACAGTACCACTTTGAGAGCTCTGTAAGGAGCAATTCCTGTTTTTCAGCTCTTATTTAATGTTTTCATACCTTTTGTGAATATAAAATATCACATACTCCATTTCCAAAGACCTTTTTATTATGATGGCTCAAATCCTCGCTAAAGTCAAAAGGCCCATAGCACACTCAGGGGCTTAGAAGGATAGAAGTAGATTACAGGGTATTTTTTTTGTTTTGTAACCCACATATTGTGATGGTGTGCTGTGCAAGGCAGTTATCAGTGTGCTGCCTAGCCTGGCCTCCGCTTCCTCTAACTTTCATTATCTCTTATTTCAATTAGGCAGAAGTTGGTGACCACCCATGCTCCTTTTGTTTCACCATTCTCTCTTTTCTATATACACATCTTTCTGCAGCAACAACCTCTTGGAAAATATGTGATATGTGTGAATTCATCCCAGCTCTGTGTGATCACGTTGACATTGAGATGGTTGCTCCTGAGTGATGCTGAAACAGGGCTGACTTTGCCAGCATGCTGGCGGGGAAGTGCAAAGTGGCTGTGTCACCCCTGAGCAGATCAATCAAGTCATTCACATGCACAAAATCTGCTGAACTGAATCGAAAACCTCACAGACACGAAGACGCTTGCTTTGTAAATATTTGCCATTTATGGTCTTAAGTCAAGAAACAAAGGCAGGAAGCCTCAGCGCAAAACTTATGAAATTGAAGACATACAGATTCTGAAGATGTCCTGGCTCTCTGGAAGCTTTGTTCTGATCCATCACCTTGAGTTTTGTTCTTCAGGTAAGAAGTGATGGCAATTTTGCACGTTTATTTTGGTAAAAAAATCTTTTTTTCCCATAACTTTTATTTGACTTGTTTGCTGCAATTTTTTCTTCTGAGTGTCATAGTATTTCCCAGCAGCTTTCTTTTCTGTTCATATCTTGTTCTTTCCATCTTTCTGACAAGGATTTGTTCCCTGCTCTTTTTATCAGAGCCTTTTAATAATTTCCTTTGCTCATAGTTGGAATCTCTCAAATTTCTTCTGGTTTATCAGTATCCTTCTGTAGCCAAGTGCCTAGAAGTGCATGCAACTATCCAACTACAATCCTTCTTAAGGACATATAACAAAGAATAATTACTTCTCTGGACTTATAAATGATACCCCATAGTATAATATGCTGAAAGACTTTGTCTTCTGCAGCAGAAATCACAGTACATACTCATATTTAGCATGTTTAATTTGTTATCTACTATCAACTCAAAAATTAATAAGTTATTAGTAACTTTGGAGCTCCCTGAACCCTCTGGGACTTTCTCCTTTAGATATATGCATCAGCCTCATTAATGCCATTATAATTTATTCATCACTCTCTAATGTTCTGCTAAATTCCTCTCTACTTTCAAAGTTAGAATTAAATATGTGTACGAACCATGTTCATTTCTGACTGAGTAGAGGCCCTCCAGGAACTGATGAATTCGACATTTAGCTGATGAATGACAGGCAGCCTCTTGCATCAAGCTCAGTTATCAGTTAGATTATTAATTTTGTAGGGTGGAAATTATTGGCTGTTTTTCTTCTTCTTTATCAGGATCTTTCACCACTGATGTCAAGGGGTGTTGTGCATCTGATGTCAGTGAACAGATACCAGGAATTCATGTTATCTTTTAGTTTCAGAAATGAACCTTATTCATGGTATAGCAGGAGATGCAGTAGGTCCCATGTTATTTGGAGTCACTAAATCTGCTCTGGCTGGTAATATAACGGACATGTTATAGTTCAACCACAACTTCTCATGCTGCATTGGAAATGTCCAATGACTCTTCCGCTCCTCTGTTAAGTCAAAGATAAGAAGACATTATAATTAATTTAGGGCTAAAATGTACCAACTAATAAAGTCTTAGATTGTTCTAATTTTATTAGGAAGTACTTCTGCACACAGGCTGAAAACAGACCCTTAGCTACCGTGTGCTGAAGTCAGTGGCTCTGACTGTCAAGAGACAAGGAACAGCAGCCAAAAGCCTGTAGAAACCCATCTGACTGGGGCTTGGATTTCAGGGCCAAATGTCACAGGGACCAGTTAATCCTCCTTTTGCCCTTGTGTTCAGAGATCACATTCAGCAGGCAGCTCCAATGGTGAGGAGATGTTGGGAAGGATGAGATATGGGAAGAGCCTTGCTGGCATCCCCCTATGATCCATCTGCAACTGCTGCAGAGAGAACTGCCACAACGTCAGCGGCTGTCAGCACGTGCTGCTGTGGGGCAGTGACAAGTTGTTGTGACCTGGAGGAAGGAGTTTCCCCCCAGACACAAGGACACACAACCACGCAGCAAGTGGGGACTGTAAAAATGAAAGGTCTGCCATCTCTAGGGATGTAATTTCTGAAGTGCTGAAAGAAGGCAGTTGTTAGCAATTTTCTGGGACAGAAACAGCATGAGAGTTACTGATTGATTCTTATTGTCAGGTAATCTGAGTGCAAACTTTCTGTGAGGAAAGGCCAAAGTGTCAAATACATATTTCACCATTTTAAGAACATCTACATCAAACTGGCAACAGGCAGAACAAGAGTCCTCTCACTTTATATAATACATGCTTCCAAAGTTCAATAGCATTGTCATATAATTCAAGTGTTTGCTTCAATCATTATTCATAACTTCTGTTCAAGCTGGAGTTGGGAAAGTAATGAAAATATTATTCATAGAATGCATTAGTCCCCAAATTCCATGAATCTCATTGAATAAATTATTCAACTATTATTATCTCCTTCTTCCTCCTCACTCCTCCTCCCTGTCCCCAGGGATTTTCTGATGACTACCTGTAGGAAGGAACAGGCACAGCTGCAGGTGTTAGCCCAAGGCAGAGATGCTGCAGCTGTCTTGTATGACCTAGGTGGATGGACATGAACATGCAATGCATCGTGTGCGTGGCTCTTCCATTTTGTTTTATGTATGGGACTCCAAAAAGATATTTCTGTACAGAAGCCCAAAATTACATCAGAAGCCTAGGCATAGACAACTGAATCACATCCTGAGTAATACTTAAATAAATGCACTTTCTTCAGAGGAAGACCATGTCTGAGGTGGCCCTGCTTGTCACTGCCCAGGGACAGACAGAGCAGCAGTGTCTTCCTTCTGCTTGGTGCCTGCAGCTGAGCTGTGCTTTTCTTGCTTCTGGGAGGGCATCAGGCAGCAGAGAGGCAGTGCTCTTCCAAATGTGTTGTGGCAGTACTGTAAGATTCTGCTCTCTAAGAAATGGTATTTATTCAGATAATTTTATAAGCTCGGGGCTTTAATTTTAGAATTTTTGCATTTACTGGTATGAAAGCTGAGTTCTTCACCCCTCCAATGAAGAAAACTTAAGGACAGGGCTGCGCTCTGCAGTCCCAGGTGGAAGTATCTTGGAGCTGTGGGCTTCTCATATTTGTAACCAGGAAGGCACCTGCAACATTGCATGCCCTGTCTGTACCTGCTGAAGTGTGAGAAAAGGCCTGAGACAGGTACCTTATAAGGTAGAGTACAGAACCTGATCAAGAAGGCACTGGCCTGAAACTCCCAGTCCTGGTCTACCACAGGCCAGCTCCATGGGCAGGTCCCAGCATGGCTCCTCCTCTCCGTCTTGCCTGTTTAGGGGTCAGCAGCTTTGGGTGGATGCTTCTTCATAGCATCTTGTACAAGGTGACATACTGACAGTTGCACTGAGTCCTGCTCCCTATCACAGCTCAAAAGGAAGGCAAGACAGGAGGAAAAGATTCATTTTTCCTAAGCCTGTGTGTCTACATGGCCCACAATTGCAACTCAGTCTCCCTTTGGAGCTCAGTGGTGTTCTTACCTGACAAGAGAAATTGGAGAGCATGGGGCCTCATTTTACCCTTTCTGAAAGGTATGGGCAGGACAAATTGCATCCCTGTGTTCCCTGTTTCTCTCTATGGCCTGTATGGAGACCAGATTAGACACAGGCATCTACTCCTGCTTTGTGGTTATCAACTGTTGATCCCATAAAACCCATGGGTGTATGGCCCCAGTGGTCCCAACACCACACTGAGCCCTGTGTGTCCATGAGAGTGTCCCCACATCACAGTGGACCAGGGAGCCACAGGAGAATCTTTAGCATCAATCTTCAGGGACTAACTCCATTTAGTCAGGGCTACTGGTGATTCACCCTGCAGAGTTTGCTGTTTGCAAATGAGCCTTTTCACATATTTGCCACAGTCATTACCATTGAGATGGAACAGTCTTAGCAGAAAATGTCCTTCTTGCTTAGCTAAGAGTTTCTGTGTTTCCCCCCTCTGACTGAAGTGTGTGATAGATGACAGCTGCCCAAGAGCCTTCTCTATCTCCATGTAATCATCACTAGGTACAACAGTCTGTTCAACACTGCAGGTGTCAGGCTTGAAGAAGCTAAGCCGTGTTTGTGGACAGAAGCACCAGCCTGCGGGAGTTACATGTTTCCTTTATTGCTCCCCCTGATCATTTACAATTTTCTTTTCAAAGTCTGTCGATAACAAGTGACATTCACATCGTCTTAGCTCTCCACAGCCTGGTCCACTCCCCTGCCCCTCACCCAGTGAGCAGGGCATTCTCCTTATGCCATTTCCCTTGGCATGGTGAGAAGTGAACATAACCGCTACTCACCTTAAAACACTGAGTGACTTATCTGAGGGGAAAATGTTGCTTAAGGCCATTTTCACCATCCAGCTTGTAAACACGTTTTTTTCCAAAGGCTTAATTATTCATTACCCAACTTGCACAAACATTTCCGTTATGCCCTTCTGCATGTGGCTGCTCTCAGGCTTTTGTCTGTCTTTCTCTCTTCCTTCCTTGACTCCTGTTTTGCGTGGGATGCTTCAGAAACTCCTGTCCTTTCTAATGACGAGCACACGTTCAGGTTGGTGTCAAATGGGGGGAGGCAGTGTTCGCATTCAAAGATGCACAGACACGTGTTTAACCTGTAGTCTTATAAATGTCAGCTTGTAATCTGCATGCAAGTGCTTTTCAGAAATAAAGCTGTAGGACTAAAGCAAGGTGAAGTGTGAGTTAGGAGGCTGAGGAGATGGTGCAGCAGCCCAGGTGCTCTGTAACACGGCGTAGCCCAGCTGTTTTGCCCTGACCAGAGATTTGTCCCAAGGAAAAAGTGAAAACAGTCGGTGCAAACCAAAGCACAGACTTTGCCTTTCAAGTGGCGATAGACTAAAATGAAATGGGCAGAAGACTGTCGATAGCCACAAACTCTTTTGAGCAGTGCCAGCTCACCCAGTGAGACTCGTCAGTTGTGTCCTGTCAGCACAGGGTAGAGTTTACTGAAACGCTTCCCGCAGGCACAGCGTGGGCAGAATTGCTCATCTTGTTCACTCATTTCAGCCAAAGAAAGGAGACAACTTGTCTGGCAACGCCTTCAGTGATGAACGTCTGCAAAGGGGGCTGCAAGCACAACCCCTAGAATGGCACCCGTCTTTTTATCTCATTGAAGCTCTGCATCCTTCAGTGAGTGTTTGCAAACATCCTTCATGCTCTGACTAAAATCTTCCATTAAGGCAGTTTGAGCACATTATAGGTGCCTCTTCCTTCATGAGAAGGGAATTAGCCTTACTAGGGTTGTAATCTGGAGTAGAAGGGAGATAAAAATCCCTGGCTGACCTGAATTAATCATCATATGGATCACGAGTGCAAATGCAAAGCAAGTGTCTTCTCACTCACTTCTTTCCATCACAAGATGAGGACTGGATCAGTGGAGCTGCAATGGTCAGTATTTGATTTCTCTAGAGTGCATCACAGGACACACGATGAAAGAAATGTTTCCCCTGGCACGGCTGGCTGTCCTGCAGATCAAGGGTGTGTTGCAAGCTGTGGGTTTGAGACACAAATTTCTGCATGCGTGCAAGAGCTGTGAAGTCCACACCATGCTCCACCAAGCGGACTCCCAGAATGGCTCCTGGGAGGGAGCTGCAGGCGTATGGCTGGTCCCAGCCAGCCCCTGTGAGCCATAATGGTCCCCTCCATCTCACAGCTTCACCACAAGTTGTCGGACCTGCTGTTGAGCTGCTTGTGGCTTGCCTGTGGCTCAAGGAGCTGAGCTTTGCTGGCCCTGCCAAATCCTGCATGAGAGCTGGGGCACTGCTGGGGCAGCTTGTGCCCTTTCTGTTTTCTGCCAGAGCTCCTCTATCCTCTGTTACAGGGAAAATCTGCTCAGCTCATGTGGTTTAAATCAAATCAAGATCAAAGAAATTTTTAGATTTTTTAATGACATCTAATTAACAGCAATCAGTGAACTGTACATGCAGGACCAATATGAGTAATATGACAAACAACTCAGAGCACTAGATACCTACAAAATGTTAATGAACACCTACAAATTTCCAAATAGCCTTCATAACTAATCTCCCAAAGCTCTAATCCCACAGTGTGCAGTTATGTGCACATCACCCTCCTCAGAGGCCGTGTGGGCCACCAGCACTCACCCCTCTCCTGGCAATGGGGGCTCCCCTGCTCTCACACACCCCCTGTGAGAGTTGGGTGCTCCCCATGCACACACCAGTGACAAAGGCCCCCCAGGCTCACACACAGGCACCCCAGGTGTGTGTCCCCACTGCAGCACCCCATGCTGTCACCCCAGTAGCTGGATGTCAGCTCCTCGTGGTGTCCAATGGGGCGGTTGTTCTGCCCAGCCCCAGCAGAGGTTGGGATGCTGGTGGTACTTCTGGCAGCGTCACACCAACTTTTGACTGCTGCTGTTCCCACCCCAAGGTCTTTCCCTGCTGCTACAAATTTTTATAATTCACTCATAAGCCTTCTCAAGCTGACTCCTTATTTGTTTAGAAGTCTGTCTGTAATTCCCTGGTCATTGTTCAATCCAGCTAATTGCTGCTGTCTTCTTTAACAAGCTCAGTTTTGGGCAAGTGAAGGCAGTTTTGGGTATTCTGCTCCTACATGCTGTATGCACTCACTTTTCTATTTTAGCAGCTGTTTTTACCTGGGCTATTCTGCCAAGACTGGGCTTTATGAGCACCCCTACAACTTTGCTAAGTTGCTCACTCATTGCCGTGAACCCATTGCACCACCCATTTCAGTGAAATCCTGCAGCCTGTCCTACCCTGTCCATTGGGCCACTAGTCCCTGTGCCACAAAACTCTGGTTTTCCTGTTAACTGGCCTCTGCATTCTTCTTTGTTGTGCAAAAGGGATTGTGTCATCTCCTGGGGTCCCACCTGACACCTCTGTCTTCTTTCTTTCTTCCATCTCTCCTCCCTGGCATGGAGACTTGCCTTCTCTCTTTGCCTTCTTCATTCTCTCCAGACCTGAGCCACCCATCATCCCTTCTTTGCTCACGGTCACATGTGCCATCCTTTCCCGGTCTTTAGACCCTGATCTTGCTGCTTCTTCTCTTTGGGGAATGATTCAGTCATAACCATATTTTTGACCAGGTCTGAGCTAACAATGTCCCTCTCCTGGGAGATGCCCAAAACCACTTTCCCCTTCCAGATTTACAGTCTTTCAGATTTCAGAGAAAAGAAGGTAGAGTTCTGTCCATTTTTGTCCAGAACATCCTCTTCGCAGTTGTGGAAGAAATTGGAAACACTGCTGAAAAGTATTCTGTCATAGTCAGACAAGAAACCAGGGACTTATGGCCAGAAAAGTACCAAGATCTGGCAAGCTCAGTCAGTTCTTACAGTTTCTCTTCTCTTGGACTCCCCTCCCGCCCTCCTCTCTTTCACTCCAGCTCCAGACTGGGCTGATTTTCAGAAGGTGATTTTGTACTGCATGTGTGTGTGTATATGTATGTTGTAAATGTTTGTGTGTGTCTGCATGTGTTTGCTTTTCTGTAATGACTGCTGTAAATGCAGTATTAAAGAAATCAGAACTACCATTCAGTTATATATTGCTAGGCATTTCACTGCAAACACATACGTGGTCTGCATTTCTCATCAATACTTCTTATTATGTTTTCTTATCCTTATTCCCAACCACGTGCTGTAATATACTTTGTTCTTTTCCTGATTATTTTTTTTTTTAGCAAATCCCCAAAAGCAAATGATAAGGATGAAATTGAGTTAGGTAGTAACAATAAACTGAAGATATTAATAGTCCTCAGCTTGGCATTTATAAGAGATGAGGATTACTTTTTGAAGTGGTATCTAGTAAATAGTCAAAACTGTTTCTTAATTAACAGCAGAAAATGCTGGGTATTGCTATGTGGTTTGATTTGTATAAATGGGCCATTGAATAGTTTTTCTGTAGGTCTCTGCAGCTAAAGGCATTTGCTGCACAGTCTACTGCTCCTCCCTCAGTTTCAAATCAAGCAGAAGACAACTCAAAAGACAATTTTTGGGCTTATCCTATTTTTGGATGATCTTACAGTTTCACACAATTTGTATTTAAGGGGGATGGATATCTCCTATTTGCACAAATGAACACCATCTAATGTACGTGGCCTTCTGCAGCACATGTGTGACTAACTCCCATGTGCTTCGTGACCAACTTGGTAGGCAGGCCAGATCTGGAGGCCACTGCTGCCGCCTGCCATTGCCAGTTGCGATGGGTAAGTTTTGTGAAGCATGTTCACATTGCAGCTGAGCCACCCACCTACCTCTCCCTCCCTTTTCATTTTCATTTATTTTATTTTTCTGTCTGAAAGCCCTCCAGCCCCTACCCCAGCCCTGCTTCTGGAAGACATCATTTGCCCTGGGATGGTCTAGAAGCAAGGGCTGAGGACCACAGCTGGCACAGGAAGGCGTCAGGTCACAGCAGGTGAAGGTGCCATGGTGTAATCCCATCCTTGGTGGCATTATCTCCCCACATGACTTCCCTTTGCCTGCAGCCATCCCACTGGGCACAGCCACACACGTCACTGCCCCTTCTGGCTCAGCACCAAGGAAGAATAGTAAGCCTTAGGAAGATATCCCAACTCACCCCACAGCCTCCTGTGCACAGAGCCCATGGCCCCTTTACCTCTCCTTTCGTCCTCCTGTATAAAGGAAAGTGGTCATCAACTATGATCATAGTCCGTATGCTGTTTCCCTCCTGGAGTAAAGCCCATTATTTCATACAGTGACAGCTCAGGCAAGAAAGGGCTTTTCAGTTGTTAATTGTTTATCCTTTCCACCACTACAGAAGGAAAATCCTATCAAAAAGAAGTTAATTATTTAAATGCCTCCTCCATTTGAATTGCTCATTCAGAGCTGTTTCTTACACCTCAGTCACCCTGAGGCTTTTCCTGCTTTGAGCAAACCTCTCATGGGTTTATATTATTTACCAAATAGCACTGCTTCTGACCACAAATTTACTAAAGACCTACTGGAGACAAAGCAGCCACTGTATTACAATACAATTTTAGTCTGCATTGACTTAAAACATTGCATTGTGCTGAAGATAATAGCACAGAGGGCAATTATAGAAGCTGGAGACGATCAAACACAGTAATAAGGATATAAAAGGAAACCTGCATTCTTTATACGCTACTCCCCATGCATGTGAATGCTTCCCTTTCATCTTTCTTTTTACAGATATTTCAAATTACATAGTAATTACAAATTCAAAAGAATTTTTTTTCACACAAAACCATCTGATCTTAGCCACTCTCCTGAGTAACATTGAAGCAGCTTCCCAAGGCTTGCAGTTTAGTTGTCCATCACTGCAAACACAGGATGGTTTTCTACATGATATGGTGTAGTTCTTTCAGGACTCAGCTCTTGACCCAGAGCCTTCTGCAGCGGTCAGAATAGATTATCACAGTGGCTCCTTCTGGTTTTATTGTCTATGAAAAGATATAAATAATATATTGGACAGAAAATTGATTGATCTGAATATTACTTAAGTATCATTATAATCTAAATCAGTAGTCAACTGACTGAGAGTGCAGTGAAGTGTCAGGATAATCATGTGAGTTAGTTATCATTCATAGCTGCCCTAGAAGATTTGTCCTACAACCTAGGATAAAAAGTCAGTGCTAACAATTATGGTGCAACTCTGGGAGGTGTGAAACAGTGGATAGGTGCCCAAGGAGTGTATGTGGTGGCAGCTGCAAAAACGCTGTGAGGAAAGGTGATTCATAGGCACAGGGGGAGCCTTCACTTTAGATCTGAATCAATTCTGCTCAAAACCTGTCGTCAAGTAGGCAAGTCCGTGAAGCACACAGGACTGCATTTCCTTGTGAAATTTGCATATGGAGGCTTCCAAGGGTGCATGTCTACGCATTATTGGAATTTGGTTCAATAGGCAGTTAAGAGCAGAGGCAATGACAGATACAGTTTCCTTGTGAGCCTCTTCAAGGAGAACTCTGTTGCAAAGATAGTCAAGGGACTCAGTCCAAATCAGATCGAAATGAGAGTTTTTCCATTTGCTTCAAAGGGCCTAAGTTCTTTTATCATGTGCACTGAGAGCCCCTTAAAAGAAGGAGGGCTGCCCATGTGCCCTAGTCCAGAGCAGGCTCATGCAGGCAAGCAGTGCTAGTGGAGAGAGGGAAGAGGAAGGTAGCAGGTGAAGTTTAAGACCCCCCTAAGTCATTCTACTAAACTCATCCCTCTGTACTGCCTTTGCATTTAAAGTTTTCAAAACCATCTTCCACATATTTTCTTTGCAGCTTCTAGAAAACGGCTGTTTTTTATTTGTGTGAGGAAGTATTTGCTCACTATTATGCTGTTGTTTATTAGAATATTTCCCAGAATTGTTTTATGCCATACCAAATAAAATTAATCATAACAAAATGTCAATCTTGCACCTTGTGACTTTTAGCCTTTTAGCTTGCTTGATTATCATCAAGGTCAGCACATAAACAGAGCCTCTTCAAGCTTGCATCAAGTCCAGTTCTTGAGACTCACTTCCATGGCCTTTGAGGTGCCTAAAACTTGAATTTCTCCCTCTCTCTCTGCCTAACCCTCTTTTTTTTTTTTTTGTTAGCATTCTGAATCAGGTTCAAGGATCAGCTTTTTGGAGTACCATATTCTATTAAATAGGAATGGCCAAGAAGTTTCTGTTCAGAAAGTCTCTCCCTCTGTCTGTCTGTCTCTGGAAGCACATTTATATGTCATGTGTGCTGATCTATAGAATTCTTAGAAAATATCATGATCAGAAAATAATATTGCAAGAGAGAGACCCCACTGTTGATCATCCCTGTATACCATGTAACACAGGGAAATTAATCACCTAAACAAAACATTTGAATGACATGCTAGTATTATTTCAATAGGTATTATGATCCATTTTGAATTATGTTTTTGTGTTTCTGATGACATGAAAAATGGATATTCTTTATGTCTTCTGTGATGAAGGACACCACCCCTTGAAAGATCATTGGGGATTATACAGAACATGATAATATGGCTATAGCAAACATGGAGTACAGCAGACAAATGCAGGATGAAGAAACTTCCCCGTGTTTAGCTCCCCTTGCACACCCTGCAGGGGACAGCCCACTAGTTCCTGTGACTCACAGCACCTATGCAAGTACCAGAAATGTCTTCTGTTGGGCTGAATCTTCTCTTTCTCACTTTCCTGAAATAAAGCATGCGAAAGAATAAAAATGAGGAGAAAGATAAAGGAAAACCCCAAACTTTCCATTTTCACTTATCATCTAGTGTTTTATGTTGCCTTGTTTCTAATATTTCTTCCACTGCTAGGGACTGGCTTTAACTGCTTGGCTACCTCCTGGGAATAATGATCAAACCAGCAGATACTCTTGTACAAGAGAAAGATTTAGTGTCTTCACCCACTGTAAAAGTGTATGTTGGCCTGGATATATACTCCTATGTATCAAAGCCATCTGGGCAGAATTTATTTTGAAGATATTAAAGTCTTTCATTATATTAATACCATCAGTCATTAATTAGGAAGATATTTTTTTCTGTTTAAAGTCATGAGAATACATGGCATAAGCCTTTGGCAGCTTATGGTCTTCATGGAGGGTCTTTTTCAATGTGATTTAGTTTACAAGGTCTCTAAGGTTCTTTCATCATCACCAACTATTTATACTGTAAATAATAAATTGTATAAAATTCTCTTTTGCTGTTGTGCCACAGAAATCTTAACAATGAGCAGGCAGCTGTGCACCAAGACCCCCTCCTGACAGCCTGATATTGCCATTTCACTCTACTGTGTATTGCTTCTTAATTTATACATAGGTTGTTACTTGTTTGAGACAGGGGCTTTTCATATTTGCTTTTATACAGTACGTAACACAACAAGGTGATGGTCACACTGAAGGAAGATGGACTATACCATGCTTTGATTAGAAGAAGGGGCAGGAAAATTAGTTGGTACTGTTTTGCTGGGATTTCATTTGTCTGACTTCCTAATGACTCACTTCACTAGGAAATGTGGCACTACAAATACATACACTTATGTGGACCCTTGGATTATTATAGCAAGGTATGTACAAAGGATGCTCACTGGCTCTGGATCAAAGCAGCTGAGCCTGATTTATTATCACTAAGCAGGGTGCCAAGAGGTGATTCTGACACACTGGGAGCTGGGGACATACAGACCAGTGAAGAAATAGTATTATGCATCTCAAGATATGTTGTATGTGAATGTATTTTTGTGTTGTCTGATGTGCATTCTGGTTGCAGTAACGTATTTCTATTTATATAAAATAGTCAGGGTAGGATTGCACGCTTAAAAGATTAATCTAAATGTGTTTAAAAAAAAAACCAGCAACACAATCAGCAAGGAAAGCACTTGGTTTCTTCCTCTCTCCCTTTCAGTACCACAGAAGACTGATCTGTGCACAACCATCATAGCCTTTGCTCCCTTTGATGCTGAATAACAGCAAAGGAAGCCCAGGGTCGTGTTTCTGGAGACCGTCAAAGGCCAGTTTGTGTTTAGCACTACTTATCATCAGTTCTCTCAGCTGTGTTTTAAAGGCCTGGGCTTTCAGGGTAAGTACCAGGATCGTGGAGATGTGAGCACTCAACTGCACAGCTGTGGCTCAGTCAGGCTTTGAATGGAGTTATTAGGGCACAAGATATGACCCAGAAACAGGAGTGCCCAAGACACAATAATGTTTTTTTTCCATATAGTCCTCTAGTTGGAAAGCAAGGCAGGCAAACTGTCTTTGTGTTAGGAGAGACTTTTACAAGATCACTTGGTTGACCCATGTCAGTAGTGACACTGTCAGAGGTTGACAGTGGCTGACCACTGTCTTCAGCCTTTCCTCGTGGATTTGCTTATATGGTGATGCTCTTGGAATCTACTTCTTTTGAAAACAAGACCCTTCAGATAGCTCAGGGCATATGTTAACAGTCCAGCAGATGTGTCTATTCTGTGTTGTCTCCTATTCTGTGATCTCTGCCCGGTGCTAAGAAAGAAATACATTGATCAAGTGCCTGTGACACTAAAAAAGCAAGCTGAGAAAAAGTCATGACAATACCAGAAATTTCTCCTTTTCTCTACCACCTTGTCCTGAAGTCAATGCAGAGGTGTTCACAAACTGTACCCTTTGGTATGATGTCTGACACAACCATTAATCACAGCTCACATGGAAAAAAATCCCAGTCCGAAACACAAAGCTCAAGAGGACTTCTCTCCCATGCTTTCTAATGCCTCACCAGCATGCAGTGCAGTTCAGTCATCTGTCCTGTAGATTGTGTCCACATGTGTCACTGTGTCCACACTGGGACAAGTGTGCATCACCAGTGGTGGCACTGAAAAAGGAGAAATTGGAGCACACCTGCAACGTATTCTGAATTAAACAGGTAGACTCTGAACACACCAAAACAGTGGTGAAAGACATTGATCGGTTATTTAGTGGCAATGTGACTTACATGCCAAATCCATCCCGTGATTAGCATCCCCCTTCCTCTCAGGAAGGAAGGCTCCAGCATATTTTTCAGACTTGATTAATAATTTATTTGGCATCTGGAAGTCACAGCAAAACAGCTCATATGGAAAGGGAGGATGTAAATTGTCCACTCTCCCAGGCACTACTAGGTTATTATTCACAGCTAAAATACTATTTGTAAAATATTTGTGTATTTAATATTTTAAAGAGTAGCTCTGGCACTTGGGTTGATTTCAGCATTCTCAAGGTGGAGGGGGCTCTGCGTGGCCTATAGATAT
This sequence comes from Aegotheles bennettii, assembly GCA_013398125.1. Taxonomy (NCBI): domain Eukaryota; kingdom Metazoa; phylum Chordata; class Aves; order Caprimulgiformes; family Aegothelidae; genus Aegotheles; species Aegotheles bennettii. Next base: position 18,193 of record VZRW01005271.1, read on the forward strand.
TGTCATCTGGAAGACATGCTCTCATCGCCAATGGAACCAGGCAAAGAGGATTTAGTATGCAAAGGGAGCAGGCACTAGGATAAGAGGAGATTAATGGGAGCTTAGTGTCCTTTGAATGAAGGTTGTCATCCATTGAAGACAAGGGGAACCTTTCCAAGCTGGGTCACTGGCCAGACTCAGAGGGCACACTGCCTGCTCAAAACAGGGCATTGCTGGAGCTCAGGTCAGAGCATATTAAATGCAAAAAAGTTGCTTTTACAGCTGTATGGGTGATGTATTACTGTCTTTCTGCAGGTATCACTCAGTTTTGACCTCAATCATGTTGTGACAGTTTCCCCAGTCATCTTCTAGGAATTCACCTGCTAAAATAACATAGTATTTTAACCTACTTGTACTGCCATGCCACTTACTTGCTGTATGATATCTGCAGTATTTCTTCTCAGGGCTGTAATTCTATTTACCAGCCTCAGAGTCTCATGAGTTGCTAATAGCTCTCATTGTCTTATCAAGAGGTTTTTGAAAGAGGAGGCCACTTAATCAACTGAAAAGGGAAAGAAAAACCAATAAATGCTGTGTCATATTCAAGATACTTTTTTTTTCCTTTTTAAGAGATTGATGTTGCAGTAGCTAAAAAGGAATAGCTGCTGTGCTCATTATTGGCATTCTCAACCATGACATTCAAAGTGTGCCCAAGTTTATATACCTAAATCTACAACTTGACCTGCAACAATAACAGAAACCAAATATTTTCTGTTTATTTAACCCTGGTATGTGGACCGTACTCTCATTGTTATTTACCACTTCCAGAGGGCAGCATCCATTGGGTCCTATCTGGACCAGCTTTCCTCTACATTACACTCCGCATATACATAGTCAGAGATATTGAAGAACAATTTGACAGGGGTGAGAGGGTGGACTAGATGACCTCTCAAGTTCCCTGTGAAGATTTGATGTGCAAGGATGGTGGCTGGGGACAGTGCTGACCTGAATGGCAGTGTGACCAGACACATGGCTATTTTGTGTGAAAAACTGTACCTTGCAGTGGCAATCTTAAGGATGTAAATTACAGATGCCTAAAGAAGCATCTAGACCCTAAGCAGTATCCCAGAAACACAGAATACAAAGATGGGAAAGGAGGCAGATAGGAAAGGGCACTGCTGGGGAGAGGAGGATCAGAGCAGTCAAGCAGAAGTCTTCTGAGTGTTCCCTCTGTCTTTTCTCCTGAGAGGTACTTGCGTTTTATTCCCAGCTCCTTCACTTTCAGTTCTGTTGTTGCAGCTTGCACCTCTTCTCTAAAACGTAAAATGCAGTTGCTTTCTGTGTGATGGAGGCAAAGGGAGCTAATGTTCCTTCCACTCCTAGGTGGATAAAAATGCCACAACACTGATTCTGCATTGCAGGGAGTGAACAGCCTTGCTCTCAATAACCAAAACAAATCACACAGCTATTGAAATACTTGGGATCACTGCTTATCAAGATTTTTTTGCCATATTCTCCCCACACAGAATATAAATGACCCATAAAAAATTACTGTTTGCTGACATTTGGCCACATTTGTAAGTCAGTTGCCAATAGTTAAATCAAACCAGTGATGGAGTGCTTTAGCTCTGAATGACAAAATGTACTGGCCTTTGCTATTCTACTCTGCTTTAAGAAAAAAAAAATCCAAAGGTTTTTCCTTTGGATTGGAGGTTGTGTGGACTTGCCCATCCCGTGCTGTAACTGCTTAAGACCATGAACTAGAGCTGTTGTGTACTGAAAGGGGGAATGCAGTTTGAGCAGAGGCTCCCAGAGCCATTTCACTTTGGCAGGTCTGAGAGGGGCTGGGCCAATGTGTCTTCCTTGCTGTGAGTGAAGTAAGCAGGGTTTGGTAGCAGATCCAGGACAACTTGGTGGCACCACTCCTAGGGTGCAACTGGGAATCCCAGTCAATAGCCAGGATTTGGTGTTCTTGACTCAAAGGGGTCCCATGTGCTGTGTAGGGTCAGCTCATGTCCTTGTCACTTCTTGGAGTGCCATCATCTATTTTTGTTGTTCCCTCCTTAGTAACAATATCTGAGCTGGAAATAGAGGCTTCCTGCACCTTGTCCCTCCCAGTGCATAGGCTGGACACAGATGTGATTTAATCTCATTAAATCACCTGCTGTATCTGAGAGGAGAAAAGGAACCAATTTTGAAGAATGGGTAACAGGCAAGGGTGCACAAACGCATCCAAGAGCTGCACACAGCACTCACCAGCAGTGTCTGCATAGTCAGTGGAGAAACTAGGTGGAATTTGTTTAGCTTAACACTAAAAAGCACAAGGTTAAAAAACCCCACAGTCTCTGCCTGTTCTTTTAAGGATCTAAATTCCTTCTTTTTTTTTTTTTTTTTGTGGTGGCAGAAGAAGATTTATGTATCTAACGCCTTTAGTCTGGTTGAAGGATGAACTATATTCCAAAGCATACTTTCAGAAGCTGAGACCACAACAGTGATTGACTGCATATTAATCCCCAATAAACATTTTCCAGGATGAATGACACAGTTCTGAAGATATGAAGAGGGACAACACCCTGCAAAGCACTAAGAAGCAAGCAAGCAAGCAGATACAGCAGAAAATGCAATTTTAGTAAAGCCAGCTTTGAAAAAAACAGAGACCTTACAAGCCAAGGTTCCTTTAGCCTGCAGTAAGGGAAGATTAATAACGAACATGGATTGCTCAAATGAATCATATCATAATGGATGCCCCGAATGTCTTGTGATGGATGGCAAGACAGCATTTAGTGCCACTAGAACTAGTGATTGAACAGGAATACAAAGCATGTAGAAAGGAGGTTTGGGTCAGAGAAGGGCACAGGAAGTGCCTGTCACTAGAAGGGCAAAACCCACCTCCTGAGGAACAGCCATATCCTCCAACCTGTGATATGGTGGAGAAGACCAATGAAAAGGAAACAGCCAGCGCTTGGACAAGGACAGCAATGTCAGGCAATGCAGAGACTGATGGATGTGTTCAGGAGCAATCTTTATCACCTGGAGCTTCAGCATAGATAGCTGCAGAGTTACACTGCACTAGAAGCTTGCATGAAACTGGTTTTCTGCCCTGCGGTCTGCTCAACTGCTGAGCATTTCACACTGTAGACAGAGATAAGACTATTAATAGGTGCTCTGTATATAGTATCTTTTTTCCTAATACAGCAGTTGCTCTTCAATTTACTGGCAAAGGTAGCAGAGTTTGCTAAATGGCACCAGATAAATGCTGTGTCTGCCTCCCTGGGACAGTCGCCAGTAAATAAACTCAGTGCAAGCGAGTGAAACATTGCTAGCTCGTGAACAAATGTCATGCAGGGCTGGCTGGCTGTACCAGAGGAGCCACAGAATTTCAGAGACTGCCTCCCACTATATGCCCAGTACCAGCCCCATGGGGCCAGTTGTGTTCTTCCTTCATGTGTCTCTTCTTTGGGCCATGAAAAGTGTAGTTGACTCACTGGAAAAAAATCAGAGCCTGTGAAACTGGTAAGAGCTACAAAAAGAGAAGAAAAAGAAAAAAAAAGAGCGTAACACATTGTTTCCCACACTGATGATAGGTGCAATCTGGAAAAAACTGAAACAAAACAAAATGGAACACCAAACAGAAAGAAAGAAGTTCTCATTACCCTCCTTGCTGGGTAGAAGCAAAACTAATTAAAAAAGCAGCAGGAGAAGTGGCATGCCACAAAATCTTGCTGCAAAAGCATGGCCTCTTTCTTCTTTTTTTGCCAAAATTTTTATATGTTTCCAAGTCCTGACTGTCAAAACTTGTAGGTGATAAATTCAAACAAGTTGCCAGACCCTGTCTTCTCTTCTGGGTGTAATGTTTGTGCAAGTGAGAAGCAAGAAACTGAGACATTCCCAGCTGCACTGTGGTTGCTCTTCCCCTTCTGACTGCACTACAGCCCATTGGCAATTGTAGACATTTCTAAGGGGCTTGTCTTTGGGATTGCTAAGCAATCTTTGGATGACATTCCAGTAGCTACACGTAAAATGAAGGCAAGCTCACAAAGTGGGTCAGCTCTCCACAGACTGCCAGCGACTGGTACCTGTGTCAGCACACCACAGGGGCAGAGGGAGAGAGGGAACAGGGAAGGGAGGCTGCAAACTGAAATAAAGGAGAGAGGGAGGGAAGGAATGCATTACTGTACTAAAGACATGGGAACTGTGTTATACAATGTCATAGATACACCAGTAAGCAGCATGATTATAAGCAACCTATTGACTTAACAGGCTTTATGATTAACGGCAAAAATTTACCAGTGAAATGTAACTGCCAGGCATCAATTCCCCTGTTAAAAGTTGTCCAGGAGGTGTATGACCAAAGTCTCGCTGTGGTCCTGTACTATGTGTGAAGTAAATACAGCCCTTCAAATGTATTCTTAGTCTGATGCAGCCTTTCCTTCTCCAGGTGTTGTCTCTTTTTCATGTCTGCTGTACTGAAAGTATGAAATGAAATAGCAGGGGGAAATAAAAGAAAAAGCCTGAAAACTTTGCTCAGAAAAGAACCAGACTACGCACTCCTATATTCAGCAGATCTGTCTCTGTGCCAGTCAGATCCTCTCTCGAGTGATTAAAACAAGCTCTTACTTGCAGAAGAGCTGACACAGCCCAGAAAATGATTTACATAATGTAGAAGGAGAAGAAGTTATTCATTATATTTCTGCCATGATTAACACTGTAATATGAGCTGACCGCTCAGACATTCTCCCCTGAACCATGGAGCTGTGAGCCTGTGCTCAGCTTGGGGAGGGGGCCATGCTGTCCCGCAAGGTGCCAACGTCTGTATCCTCTGGCTGCAGGGCCAGGCCAGTGCAGCCAAAGGGCAGGGTCGGGACAGGGAAAAAGGCCACAGTAGATGTCTGCAATCTGGGCTTGGATGTTGCAAACATGGGCAAAGCAGTAAACACTATGAGCACCTGGCCTGGTGCACGCAGCCTGGCCTGCCTGGGCCCTGTGTGTAATGAAAGAGCACCTGATATTCCATACATATCAGGGCTATGCAGCAGCACAGGAACCACTTTCAGGGAGCACTCCAGGCCACTATCTTTCCTACAGCAGCAAACAAGCCTGTTTGCCTCAGGGGAATAGCCAGCGGCAGGGTCAGGAGGGACAAACACACAGCAAATTGTCTCACCCGGATCTTAAGTCTTTATTCACCTTCAGCTCTGCTTGACAGAGCAGGTGGGTTTCACATCTTTAAAAGCCCTTTGATTAGTTACCTTTTATCACTGTGGATATGTTTATGGGTTTCCTTGCTCCTTCTGTGCACACTTAAATTGGATTTATTCCTGTGCTTCCTCCCTTCTTTCCTTCCACTCCTCCCCACACCTTCTCCTCCAGCAAGCTTGTCCTGAGGAGACATCTATTTCGGGGAAAAATCCTTGTCTGATTTTTTGAGGACGTTTGTATATATACACAGTCCCTGCGAGTCTTGGTGTGTCAGTGTGTTCTGCATGTCCTATTTTATTAATTTTTGAAGGTTAGAGCTGGGTTTCCACATTCTCTTTTGGGATCCTACTATGCAGTCTGAATTTCAAGGCTGTAAAGCTCTCTATTAGATCTCACTGAGATCTGAAATATAGCCCCCAGGAGCATGGTCTGGGAGCAGAGGTGTAACAGATGAGATTTTACCTCAGACTCATTTCTAGGTTTGAATTGTTTAACTGTAGCTGCAAAACACTGCAGTAGGGCCTCTGCGAGCCTCCCAGCTATAAAAAAAACAGATGATGCCTGTTAGTGTTGCTATAGAGCCAGAGTGGCATTTTAGGATTTAAAGAGATATGTGATATCACAGACATTTTCTGTCTGCCCTAGCAAGAGATGTGGGCAATGGGGCACTGGAGCCTTTGCCATGGATGGGAAGAATCAGGGGCACAAGGCTCGGGAACGTTCTGATGCCCCTTTGCTGGCCTTGGGGTTTGTCTATAACTATGTAGCAACACTGAGCAAGACTGAATAAAGATGAAAACTCCAAGGCTCAGGAGCCAGGCTTCCCATGGAGAGAGGTCATGGAGGATTGCTGAACACGTACACAAGTCCTGGCTTAACGAAGGGCTGCCCAGCTTTCAGTATCAGAGGAGAGACCCTGTTTCAGCTGTGGGAGGGCTTACCAACAGGCAATTGCCTGGGAACAGAGTGTCTGTAAGCACGTTGGGGTAGTCAGACAGGAAAGAAGGGATGCAAAAGATGAGGTCACCGAGTGTATGGAAACCATTGCTTTTTGATACAGGGGATTTTCATGTCCCAGACACAGACAATGTCTAATGAGGCAATCCAAAGGTTGAACAGGGAACTGAAGGTCTTCTGGAACTGTTAATTGCCAGTCACTGGAGTAGATTCTTTCAGCTCCACTAAAAACATAACTGTTCTTTATTTCATGTTGCAACAAGGCTGAGCTGAATACTCACTCTTGTTGCTGAATTACTTTATTTGGTTTTGTTGCTTTTACATTGTCAAGACTTTATTTCTGTTCAGTAGCATGTTCTCCTTACCTTGTTGCGTGCTGTACTAATCATGTTTTTATTATATATTTTTAGATCCTTCCCACAGTGTGCAGAGATCTGTAGGGCTTTTTTAGCCTAGAATATCAATAAAGCTTACTGTCAATGCTCCTGGTAGAGGTACTGCATCTACTCATTCTGATGGTCCCTTGAAAAAATTAAATTGTTGCAATGTGAGTGCAGAGCAGGGTTCAAGGTCCACTGCATATGAAAATGGAATTGATTACTCCCAATGAACAGAGACTTGCAGCTCTTAAGAACATTATACAATAAATATGTTGGCACATACTATGCATTTGGCATGCTAAGTAGTTTCCTGAACTGCTCCCAGAAGCGTATTTTAATGAAATGCTGACAGTTTGGCATCTTATTGGATAACTGCATTCAGTGGCATTGGTCACAAACGACAGATGTTAAGGAAGGTATACAAAGTACTCGTCAGACAGCAGCTCCTCCATGACTTTCTACTCTGTGTTGCTACACTCTTAGAATTTGTCATAGCCAGCAATGAGAAATCAATAATGAGCACATGGCATTCATCCAGTTTGGCATCTAGAAACTTCTGTCTCTAAGCTCCCACAGAAAAAATACATGCAGAGTACTCTTCCAAAAGAACTTGGCCTTACCTGCTAAGGGGATGCCATTAGCATCCCATGTTAGATGAGGTGTGAGAAAGAGCAACGTGCTGATGGAGGGGCTCTGCCTCACCCTCGGGTCCTGCTTTGATGGCTGGTGCACAGGCCACCACGGGCAACGATGGAGGGAGCAGTGGAGCTGCAAGGGCCGCTCCTAGCTCCAGCAATCTCTGAGACATGGACAGCGCTGGCAGAACCCGGGACTGACCCTACCTCTCTGCTGCTTTTCTGACTCTTTTTTATCAGTGCTTGAGGAGAAGGCTTGTTTATTCACGACAACAAGATAAATAACCTTTAATCACGGGGCGGGGGGGGGTGGAGTGGGGGGTGGTAGCTTAAGAGCTTAAGTAGTGCCATACTGGAAGTAATTAAACTTTACAGACAGTTCTTCCTATCTTATATCCTCACCTGCTTCTAATCCTACCATTACCTGAGGTCTCTTGCTAGAATAATGTTTTTCTTACATTCACTGCGTCAAGACTATAAACAAGTACACTGATAGCACCCCACCTCTCCCGGGATCACACTCCCTTTGAACAGGGAACGGCTGGAGACGTGGCCTTGATTCTTTGTATTGTTGGTGCCACCCAGTGTTGAAAGACTGGAAGTGGCACTGCAAAGGCACACGCTTGAGAAGTCGCAGACCTCTGGTGCATTATTCTACACCACACTGCCAGACCTATTGTGACCATGCACTGTCTGAAGACCAAAATGCAGGGAAGAACCAGGAGATGAGGTCTTATTTGAACTTTCAGATACTGATTGAGATCAATGATCATGAAAATGCATTATGGGTGGACGTCTAGGTATTTAGTACCTACAGGAGGTCTTGACCTCTCCAGTTATTCTCTCAATGTGAAAATTGCATTGGGATGCCTGGCTGGAGCACATCCACTACACACAGAAACTTGGTGATAGGTGAGGAACTCACACATGTGCCTGATCCCATGTCTTGGGTGAAGGTCTCCACGTTGAAGATGCCTCACCCTAGGGGCACCCTGTGTGCAGGTCCCTGCCACCAGGCACAGTCCCTGCCTGAGCACTGCAGCATCTCTCCCTAAGTCTTCCCACTTCCATGTATCTGATGGGCTCATCACACTGTGACCTGCTGTGCCCAGCAGTGAGGAAGAGGCTGTCCCATCATGCTGTCAACGTGAGAGATGCAGGCAACACTGTTGACATCTGACCTAAGAGAGGAACATGAGCATCTCTAGGCTTAGTACTGCCCACTCCCCAGATCCCAAATATAACTATTCCTCACCTTCCTTTTCCTTTGTTCCATATGGGTCTCTGCTCTTCCAGTGGCCATCACCTGCTCCTGAATGCCAATGACTGTGGAAGACCATGCTGTACAACAGTGTTTGACCGGCCTATTTCCCCATGACAGCCCAGACCTCACCTTTGCTCACTTCTTGTCAAAGGATTCATGCTGCTCATAGGGGACAGCTGTCCCAAGTTAGCTGCTGAGGTGAAAAAACCTGTTGTGGCTTCTGGATCATCATAGCTGGTTTATCCTTTGATTGCCAGAGCAACAAAAGGTCATTCACACTTTGCAGTCACATTTTGGCCATAGATTCCTATTCTGTCCAACTCTTTATTCTGCCCATTTGAACTCTTTCCTAGGCCTTCACAGAATAATCCCAAAAGCAAGAGTTGCTGGAGGAAGATGTGGATTTGTGCTGTGTCCACTTTGCTCTTTTAGAGGTTGTTACACAGTGGTGACAGAAGTTAGTGGCTCTTTTACTACATTTTGCAATACATTTTCCCTGTTTCATTTATATTGGTTTCGACACAAGCCTGTAAGTTGCTGCACTGCCAGCTTGCAAGGGTTGGTTTTGACTAAAATGCCTTACATGCAGATTGTTAACACATGGACACTGGCATAAGCTCTCAGCTGCAGAAAGCTCTTTTCCAGTCCTGTTGCCTAGAAAGACGCCGGCAGCAGTACAAAGCAGCAATAAATCAATCAGTCAGCCAGTGCATTTCATAAGCAGATAAATAAACAAGTACTAGAAACAATAAAACACTGTAGCTGTTTTCACCTTGTCAGGCCGAGCCATTCCAGACAATCAATAGGGGGTATAGGAAAGGTCACTGACTACCTGAATAAATTTCATCAAAAAACAACAGCTAAACAGCAGTAGCTCCCTCTGAGAAGAGAAAGGCATGGCCTTTAATGGAATAAACCTGAGATTACAAAGTGGCAGTGAACAAATATTAAAGCATAAACACTACAGACTATGAAAATATTGTACAAAAGTAGGATATTCAAAGCATTGATCCGTTTTCTTGGTTTCTTACAGCCACGGGTGTCTCTATTCCCCTTTGACACATGGAGGAGGAGTTTTGAGGAAAACACTTGCTGAGCTCACCTGATGAATGCACTTGTAAAGTAATAGCTTTCCATACATTTTTATGTTCTGGAGAGTTTTTTAGTTGAAAAAGAAAAAATCTGGATAAATTTAGAGCCCTAAAGAGATTGCCCAGACTAGCAAATTTTTACGTAGGTCAAGTGCTGGTTTTAAGCCATTTCAGGAGAGATTTTTAAGTCATCAAAGTCATCTTCACTGAAGCAAATCCCTCAAGAATCAAGTACTAATGAAATCAGACTCCTGCCCAGTGCTTAAGAAAAGTTTGGCTGACAACTTATCCCCTGCCCCAAGATGACATACTGGCCATACTGTCACCCACCTTGGGGAATGCACTTGGGAAGACTAACATTAATAATAATGCTAAGGAAGCTACTATTGTCCAGCTTATGTTGGTTGAAAAAGTGCAAGCTTCAGCTGTGAAACATTCATTGCTGGTCTTAACCTACTGTCTAGCATGGTTGTTATCTGCTGCTCCATGCCAATCCAAAGCACTGAACACTTATTTCCTTCCTACGTGTTACGGTACACCACAGTCCAGTAAATCTGCAGCTTTATGGAAAGCTCAATGTATGTCACTGTGACTCTGCATGGGCCACACAATGGCCTGCAACATGGCAGGAGATGCTGCTATATGATCATTTACATCTTTCAAATATCCTCCATCAGGGTTCACAATTTGTCTCTCTCTGTTGACATCAGCAACAAACAATTCCTGTGACAGGGTGAAGCGTTGATGAAAATCTGAGGGAAAAGGGGAACCATACCACCTGAGTTGGGGTTCAGGTGCTGTGGTTTAACCCCAGCTGGCAGCTAAGCACCACACAAATTCTCGCTCCCTTCTTCCCAGTGGTATGAGAATCAGAAGGGTAAATGTAAGAAAACTCATGGGTTGAGATAAAGACGGTTTAACAGGTAAAGCAAAAGCTGCACATACAAGCAAAGCAAAATAAAAAATCCATTCACTACTTCCCATTGGCAGGCAGATGTTTAGCCATCCCCAGGAAAACAGGGCTCCATCACATGTAATGGTTACTTGGGAAGACAAATGCCATAGCTCGCTCCAACCAACCAACTGCTCTCACCTCCCTTACTCTTCCTTTCAGCTTTTTCTTGTTGAGCATGACTCCATATGGTCCGGGACAGCCCTTTGGTCAGTTGAGGTCAACTGTCCCAGCTATGTCCCCTCCCAGCTCCTTCTGTACTCCCAGCCCACTTGCAGCTGGGATGGGGTGAGAAGCAGAAAAGGCCTTGACTCTGTGTAAGCACTGCTAAGTAGTAACTAGAACATCCCTGTATTATCAACACTGTTTTCAGCACAAGTCCAAAACATAGCCCCAAACCAGCTACTCTGAAGAAATTTAACTCTAGCTCAGCAAAACCAGGCGTGGTCAGTACTTCTTTAGTTACCTCGTTAAGCATCTGGATAAAAAGCTTACAGTAGCAACAACCAAAGCTTTTAATGACTCTATATCTGTGAGAACAGGAGTTATTGAGGGTAAATATGGCCAAACACCTGGCTTGTATTTAGATACCTAAATGGCATCCCACTCCTTTCCTTTATTAGCAAAATTATATAAGTAAACAAGTAATTAACTGTAAATTACAGGAGTACACATGCCATGCACCAGAAGATAACTTGCATTAAGTGAGAAATAATCTTCACAGAAATAAATTAAATTAATTGAGGTGATCAGATATCCCAGGCACAGAAGAGGCAAGGGCTGGCCTGTAATGGTTGCTTTGACAAAGAGTTTCTTACCCTACTGTCCTCTGATTGTAAGTTGGACTGAGACACAGACAGAAGAGGTGTTTCAAGCAATGCTCACTGAAGTGCTGATGATATTTGAATAAGGTGCCTGTTGTGGAGTTTGAGGAAATTCCTAAATGGCTCTATAGAAGGAATTCATAGACAACAAAGCCTTGCTGAATCTTGTGTACTCCAGAAAGGGATAAGCCTTTTTGTCTAACACGGGATGCCTAATTATCAGAGGTCTTTGTGGAGACAAAGACTCCTGATGGGCCAGAAAGATAAAACTGATAACAGTCGACAACTTTGTTACTGATGTCTGGAGAAGCCATGATTGCCCAGAGGGTGACCTTTTTCCTCATTTACCTACACAAAGTTGACACCCCCGTCTATGGTAATGAAGATTTTGGTGTACATGCTATACATATATGACTATAGCACTCGTCTCTCCACCCAAATCATACTACATGTCACCTGTGGGTGGGAACCTTGTAGTTTTGGGGATAAAAGCCGGGGAACAGGACACATCACACACACAACATCTCGCTCACACACACCTCACCTTCACACATCACAAACCACACTCACACAGCCGAGAACAAGTACCAACAAACCAGCCGACGGACTGAGTTCTCTTCCTCTATTCCAGGAGTAACATCTATCTGGGTAAGCATTTGTGCCTTTCACCTTTGGATTAAGAAGTAGCTCTTGGTTGTAGTATTTACTATTGGTGCTAGCAATATCATTAACAGTGTTTTTGCAGTCAGCGCATTTATCAAAGGCAATTCCGAACCTGTTGTATCTGTCACCTTAATAAACCTTATTTGTTGCAACTTTGTGCATCTGTTCGGTGCAAGTCCTAGGACTCTGATACGGACAGAGTCATCTGCGTATGACTCTGTGAATCTGTTTCAGTGCAAGTCCTTAGTAGGACTCTGGACAGACAAAGTTTGCATCTTACAGCTTTGTGCATCTGTTTCGGTGAAAGCTCTGAGTGGGGCTCTGAGACAGACAAAGTTGGCTTCTTATGACTTTGTGAATCTGTTCCGGTGCAAGTTCTTGGTATAGAACTCTGGACAGACAAAGTTATATCTAAACCTCTCCCCTCCTTCCATTAACGTGACACCTGTATAAAACTTCTGAAGTCTTCTTACGAGGAAAGCCTTGGTCTTTATTGAGTAACTTATAAGCTGCTTGCTGTCCTTTGTCAGCAAGCACTCACTTGTTCTTGGCGACTTGCAGGAAGAAGACAGTGGTGTCTATCTGCAGGCTAATGCCTCCTTGCAGAAAAACTCACTGAGCCTTTGGGTTAATAAAGCATTCCACTTGCCCAGTCTGAAACCATTGGGTGAAAATCACTAAAGGAGATGCATTGTTACCTACCCAATGGCACTAGAGGCCTACTGGTCCCTGGGTGGGTCAGAATCAGGATCAAGAACATCTTACACCTCTCAGGAGAAGGTCACCATGGGCTGGGAGGTTGCCATAGCAAAGTAAGTTATGTCACCTGCCCAGTAGTGGTACAAGTGATGCTATCTGGCGAGTGAGCAATTTGCTGGGTGGGAGAATCTCTGTTAACATATAGGAAATGCAACATCAGGCAACAGTTGGATTCATTATTTGTGTATGACCATGACTACAAACAGAGTGAGCAAGTCCTGAGCTACCTATGGCCCTGTTGTGTAGCTCTGATTTACACCATCTGGAAGGACCGGATCTGGGCAGCATCAGCAGTAACTGTTTGCTATTTTCTTCAGGGAAAAGTGGTGCCAGGAATGTAGGTTTCAGCAGTCACTTAACATTAAATATAGAGAAATATTAACTGTGCTTTAAATAGCAATGGTAAAAGAAAAATGTGCCCAAGTATAATAACATAAATATAGCCCACGTGCCCTCAATGTGACCTGCTCTTTGAAAATCTATTGCTTTTTGACATCAGAAAGAGATCATCACACAGAGACTATGCCAAAAATGCCAAGGGAAGAAAAAGGCACATTGATCAATGGTACATACAGAGATAGAATAATTCAGATCATAACAGAGGGGAAAAAGACTTTCGCTGTTCTGATCTATTCTTAATATGCCAAAGTGATTTAACAGAGCCTTCAGTTACATGAAGGAGTTAAGAGCTTGTTTCCCTTTTTTAAAGAAGAAAGATTAGTGATGAGATGCAGCCAGGGGAGCATGCCACACTAATAAAATAACCTTGATAAACACTTGGGAAAACAGAACTACAGTTTGAACACTGCCCATTCAAAATAAGATTAAAGGTTATTCCTCATTATAACTGCATGGTAAGAGAACAGAAGCACTTGTGTTGATATTCACAAGGCTAGACAATTATTTGCAGAATAAGAACTTGAGACTTCTGTAAGTTTTATGACAGTGAGGAAAAATCTACATGGCTGTAGACCAAGCATAACTCTTGTGTCTCTGTGTATGCAAGCAAGTTGCACCCACAATTTATCACATTAATCCCTAATTTTGACATACGAATTCTCATAGAATCATAGAATGGTTTGGGTTGGAAGGGACCTTTAAGATCATCTCATTCCAATCCCCCTGCTATGCGCAGGGACACCTCCCACCAGAACAGGTTGCTCCAAGTCCCATCCAACCTGGCCTTCAACACTGCCAGGGAGGGGGCAGACACAGCTCCTCTGGGCAACCTGTGCCAGTGTCTCACCATCCTCACAGGAAAGAAATGCTTCCCAATACCCAATCTAAATCTACCCTCTTTCAGTTTGAAAACATTCCCCCTTGTCCTATCACTCCATGCCCTTGTAAAAAGTCCCTCTCCAGTTTTCCTGTAGCCCCTTCAGCTACTGGAAGGCTGCTATGAGGTCTCCCCAGAGCCTCTTTTTCTCCAGACTGAACAACCCCAACTCTCTCTTTAGGTAGTGTTGTAAAGCTCAATGTCAAAGAAGTAGGAGAGAAAATACTGACAATTAAATAAGCTTCAGAACAAGCTATGAAAATTGCATAGCACAGCCTGCACAAGATCTTTCAGAAACAACACCCAAGCCTCTCTGAGCTCCCTCCAAGCTCTTGTACTGGCGGAGTGGTGCCTTAGCGCACATGAATGTATGCATTACTGCATTGCTTGCATGTGCTGTCAGTATCTCAAAAGTGAGGTGCCACAACCAGACACAGGGTTGTTTAGCTCCATCCTCTAACCTTACCCAAAGAAGGCAAGAAGCTCTAGAATCAAAATTTGTCCCCTGTGCCTACCATGTAACTCTCACACAACCTGCTCGTACAGCTGTGCTGTGGGGCAATTGCAAACCTGTAATTTCCTCCTGCAGATGAAGCCCCTGGGATGATTTACAGAACAAGCAACTGCAGTTGCTTTGGCTTGCTTTCAGCATTTTTAATCAGATCCTGTCACTGTTTATCACACATCCGTTATGTGCAGCACCAGGAGTACAGTGCCTGATGGCCTGAGGCAGAATTCCTAATTTGTCCAAATAGCATTCAGAATAAACTCCCTATGACAATTAATCAGAGGTCATTAAAGCAAGAGATACCTATGATATCTCTGATGTTTATAAAAGCATTTTCATGCTATTTTAATCATAGTACTGCCATGGCAGGATTTTCTTTCATTTAAAATAAATTTTGTGCCTTGCAAAACATTTCAGGGTGGGTTTTGTCCAGATTCCAGAGAGTCATTCTTAATCATGGAATCACAGAATCATTAAGGTTGAAAGAGGTCTTCAAGATCATCCAGTCCAACTGCCTACCTACATCACCACTAACCCACATCACCCAGTGCCACATCCAGACGCCTCTTGAACACCTCCAGGGACGGTGACTCCACCACCTCCCTGGGCAACTAATGATTCAATAAAATTATTGTGAAAGCAGCGTCATGATTAAAATAGTCCCTAGATCAGAAGCCTCATATATCTCAGATGCAGATGTTTGGGTTTTCTTAGCTACGGTACAGACATTAGGCAGGGTTACTATGCCAGAACATTCACTCCCCAGAAAATGCAACAGGACTAAGGCTCTCTGAAATAAGAAGAGATGGAGTGAAATAAAAAGAGATTAATAATAATAATAAAAAAAAAAGTAGACGAGGAGGACAGGGGGGCAGGAGGAACAAAACTAAGCACCATGGGGATTAAAAAAGGAACATCAGATTTTTCCAGGAGTGCAAACTCATGATTTGAAGCACAATTAATTTGAAGTCTACACTTCTACTGACTCAAGAAGGATTTTTTTTTTTTTTTGAGGAAAATGAAGGCTTACCATGCTGCATGTTTCAGTGTCCTGAACACCAGTTTCAGAACCTCATTTTCAAGAGTCATCTGGGGATTTGGGACCAGATCTTCAATGATATTTAAGTATGAAAATTTGACTGAAATCATCAAAAGTGAAGGGAAAGGGATGGAAGCCAAGCAGTTGGCTGTAGTTACTCCTCAACCCTCAGAGACTGGTGGGAGTAAAAGGGGCCTGAGAATTGTGTTTTCTAGACCTAGCTCCTGACTGATGAGGACAGGGAATGTTTAAGATGTCTGTGGTGTGTGGGGCAAGCATCAGGCTGTTCAAGAGAGCAGAGGGTAAACTTTACAGGAAGTTTAAACAAGGTATTTTATGTTGTTTCTGTCCTGTTAAAGTCTCTCAAATTTTCCTTTGGAAGGTCCTATGTTCACACAGCAGAAAGTGAACACAGAGATGAGTTAATACCTCTTCGTTATTATGTCAAAGCAGTTGCTCTCCATCAAGGGGTAAAACATAACCACAGGATCAACTTCAGCTCATGACCTGTCATGGCATGCTGGCACTCTTAACTTTCTAACATGACATGGCAAAGTAAGATGCTAATTGCAATTGCAAACTAAGGGAAAGATTTAGAAACATATCAAAGCATATATACACTTTCTACATATATGTTTTCACCTTTGCACATTCATGTTTTTTTCAACCTTTCCTGATCTAGTTTTTCTTTCTACATTACAGTATCTGAATTTTACAGGTTATCCATGTCTCTCACATACATCACACCAGCTTCAGCACTTTTTAATACTATAGTATTATTACTTTACAGCTTAACGTTTGTACGTGGTTGCTACCCAAAACCAACCCTCCTAAGTAAGCCCAAGCATTGTGACTTTACAGAAATGCCATGTCTTCAGAAGGAATATTTTATAAAAAGCAAATTCACTTTAATATTTTCTTGGTAAAAAACTAGCTGCTGCATATATCACCCTATCCACAATTCATTCACTTATATTGAATGATATAGGCCTCTCAAGAACCTAGCTGCTTCTACCTGTACTTCTGCAGAGCTGAAAAACTTTTAAGGGCTGACACCTACCAAGACCCCATTTCAAGAAACTATGCTATTTCAGTCAGCTAATCTCGATCCGTTGCCACACAAATAATTTGCTGTGGTATTGCTTTTGCTGGTAGAATAAAGTGGCAGCTCCTAACAAGATCAGGAGATAAGATATCAAACTACCTAATTTCTTTTAGCTCAAGGGGCTCAGACTTTTTTCAAGTACTTACTTTAGCCCATCACCGGGACTAAATAACTTTGCTACTTGAAAACCCCAGCAGAAGAGCTCTTTCTACCTGACCCTTGTGACATATACACACACACAAAAGGATTACTCAGGCAAGAATGGTTTGAGTAAATAAAAATGGCATAAAAATGACAGGTCATTCAGCTGATGTGCTCATAGGCTACCATATGTGCTATTAGAATAGTGATATGGATTTTAACATAACTAGGAATATTCTAATCTTAAAATTTGGTACAGTGATGGAATAACATTAATGTGATAAGGCAAACGTCAATTCAAAGTTAACAGAGACAATATTCTCCTAGACAATGTAGTTTATGTTACAGAACCAGGTTTTATCTTTGCTTTTTATTAGGAAGCAGGCAAAATATATCCTGTAATATCTGCTGCTCTATTTGCAGAATCCCTTGATGCAAAGAGCTTGTCTAAAATGATATACTGTAATGCTGATTTCTGTGGTTCTCCGCAGGATTTAGGGCTTCAAACACTGAAGATTCTACAGGGGAATTTTACTTTTCCAGTGTCTTCTTTTGATGAGCTGGTTGGCTGGCTTC